>JAQMCW010000037.1:26867730-26884334 GCA_030068335.1 Chrysichthys cranchii | reverse complement strand
GGGCTTATCAAAATGGCGTCCACGGTGGTACTTCTGCCTATTGCGTAAGTGATCCATCTTGCTCCGCTGTAGAATCTGCTTTCTCCAGAAGCCAGTCGCACCAGTAGAGCGCAAGTTCAGGTGTCCAAATCCATCGTGACCTCGCGTTCGGTGTAGCTAGCTTTAAAAACCCTATTTTGGTCGCTTAAGACACTCCGTAACTCGTAGTGTGAAGAGACCCGTAATAAGAATTGGGCATTTTCAAGAATCATTAAGAGTCAAGTTCATGTTGGAACAATAGCAACCTAAAGATGACCTAAATGTTTACCTTTAGTCAGTTTATTCCTGTAATCTTCAGCGTAAAGTTTAAGTTGGGCTGCGTTCCAATATGCATACTTTCATGAGTACACTTACACGTAGCACACAGTCTGAAGTGCGCAGATTTCAGGGGGTAAGTGTTGTTCCAAATCGCCTACTCCATCATGGTGCACTTACTGGAAATTACGATCACGACTGCCGCCGCGGCTCAAAAATCATCCCCGACTTTGAACAGCGAACAGATTTTTAACCCTTCGCAGATTTCTAGCTTGCACAATGACTCCCCTAATGCAGGCTGTGTGGAAAATCAGTTCCGGCAGCCATTTTTCTTTTATTTTTCGAGGCGAGTCGGGTCCGCCTCTTCCGCTATGTAGCTAAGATGGCGGCCGTTCAGTGCAAAAAGTGTACATTGTTCCACACGCCAAGATTTGACCGTTATGAGGGCACCATCCGGGTCCTTTCAGTACACTTATTTTCGCTGCAATCGTAACAGGAATGCCCTACGGACTCAAACTAAGCATAGTAAGTACAGAAAGTATGGATACTGGAATGCAGCCTTGGTGTTGATAAATTTTTTTTTTGCTACGCTAGCCGTTCTTCTGCATTTTGCGGCGGACGGTGCATCTCCTTGTTAAGATATAACCTGCGTCTGTGGTGAACGTACGCGATTTGGTGCAGTGCTATAACGATGGTCGAACGTAATCCCGGGTTACATTCAAACTGGACCGAACGTACACACTGCTGGTACAAGTGGCTGCAGGTCCCTAACCCTGGGCGTGTTCTCCCTGCTCTAGCACACACACGTCGTTTCAAGTGGTGTGTGTTCGAGCGGGGAAAGCACTGATGTCTGGAGGACCGACTTGTCCAGGGTTGGGATCCCATGAGGATTTTTATCATCTTTTGCGGTTTACTTTTACGTCCACGCCCCCTTGGGTGGGTGAGAGTGAAGAGGTTGTGTGTGTGTGTAAAGTGGACCTACACACCCACCCTTGTACTTACCAGTCTGGTCTTCAGGGTGTTGAGGTCCTGGCTGATCTGCCTGAGCAGGAGGCGGAGCTTGTTATTAATGACGTGCACCTTCTCCTTGGCCTCCATGCTCTCCTCGCCCTGCTCCACATGCAGGATGTGGGACGAGATCCGCTGCAGGGAGTGCACCTCCTCCTCCCGGCCCAGGAGCTCGCACTGCACCGCCTGTTCAAACGCAAACACACACCGTCCCCTTTGGCTCGTCAGCTAACCGCACAGCAGCGCCTCCTAACGAAAGCATGCGTACGTGTGGGGGCGTGTGCACACACACCTGGAGCGCATCTCTGTGCTCTTGGAGTACGTTGACGTCCACATTGGGGTCGTGAATGTTCACCATGTAGCGCTGACTCTCAGCTCGAGCCAGCCACAGCAGGAGAGAGTGCAGCATCTCGTGAAACTCCTGAAGGGTTAAGGGTCAGGGGTCAGAGTGACGTTAAAAGCTTTAACCTTAAAAAACAAAAAACAAACAAACAAACAAAAAAAAAACTCTATTAGGTCCCATCACCTGACACTGCAAGAGCTCAAGGTGCAGGCGGTTCTCCCAGGCACCGAGAGAAGCGCAGGCCTGCGTCCATTTCTGATTGGCTGCCCGCAGCTCCGACTCCAGTTCCTGCACCTCTGCACTTTCTCCCCGCAGGAGGCGGCGCCCGCACAGATTCGCGCCGATCATCAGAGCCTTGTAGCTGCCGAACGTCCTCTGGGTCTCCTTGGAGGTAAAGGAGTTAAAAAAGAAAATAAACAATCGGTCGTCCTCTTCTGCACATCTGCGTTTAAAGAGTTTAAATCACTAAACATCAGTTGTACCTTGAGCTTGCGGATGCTGCTTTCCACGTCTCGAACGCTCGGGTGCTCTTTCCCCCTCTGGAGCGTCTCCAGATCTGGAAGGACGCCGTCCAGCCAGGTCATGACCTCCCCAAGGTCAGAGGTCAACTTGCGGTGATCTTGCTGAGCACCGAGATCCTCGCTGTTAGCCTGCGTGCGAGCCTGGAGGATCTCCCAACGCTCAATCACCCCTAACAGAAAGAACACGTGTGGGGGTAGGGGGGTTGTTTTTGTTTGTTTTTTAAACAAACCGGGACATTTTAAGTGAAGTGTACGTGCTTGTGTGCCACGGAGACTCACAGACCTGTCTGTTTGTCTGCAGACAGTGGGATGGTCAGGCCCTGACCCTCGGGCAGCTCGTCATCGTGCAGGATGTGTTTGACCCGCTTCACGTTGTCGATGCTCTCGGTGCACTCGGACATCAGCTTGGCCTGCGAACGCGAAAGATGTGAAATAAAGTGTCACACGCACCTGTAGTATGTGTATGTGTGTGTTCCAAGTCCTCATGATGGACATACATGAGATGGTTTGCAGGTGTGCATGAAGAACACTGGGCGTGTCTAAGACCCCATATACTGTATAGTTATATGATTACACACACGTACGGACAGGTGATATTTCTTCAAATGTTCTCTCAGGTGATGCGAACACAGGGAGCGTGACTACAGGCGCCCGCTTTAGTCAAGCTAACGAGCATTCATGATGAGGAATGATGCCTCAGGTGATAACGAGGCCAATCAGCACAGCTCCTGGATCCGTTTCGCTACGAATAAAGACTTTAAAATGGAATTAACTCGTTCCAGCTAGGACGCTTTCCTATTTATATGGAATCAAAGACATGCCCACTTCTGAGAGACCCTGCTGCTTTTGTGTGTGTATGTGTGTGTGTGTGTGTGTGTGTGTACATACATATCCCTCAGGATGGTAAGAAGCACCAAAGTGTGTAGGCGTGGAGGTCAGACTGTGAATCATGCGTTTCCTGTCCTGCCAGCTGGGCTCGGTCACTGAGAGAGGCGGGACACGGCGCCGTTAGTTGTATTACACACAGTTGCATTATCAAACAGAAACCATTCATAAAATAAATAATAAATAAATAACATACATAAATAAATAAAAATAATGCATGACCGAAAAGTGCACCAAGTCGTCTGAGAAATGTAACGGAGGCAGAAAGACACACACAGCCGCCCGGAGGATGAGGGAAAATGTTGTCTGTCGTCGATCAGCCAAGAGTTTGAGTGGTTTCTCTTGGTCTTGCACCAAGCTAACGTAGCTAAAATAATTAGCTGAATTTAGGTAAGGCGTTTTAGACAATGTGTGACATCAAATTGCACCATGTTACTTCAACAGTGTGTGTTTAATTAGAACTTGTGCTGTTAAATAAAGATAAAAATAAGATTTATGTTGCACTGCTAAGCCAAACGACATCGTCAATGCAGCTTGAGGCGAACGAGTGGTCATAAACGGCCTTACTCGTTAGCCACATTAGCCTTGTAGCTCCAGCGATCTAAATCACAGGAGCAAACTTTTAGACACCAAACACGCCTTGGCAGATGGACTTCATGTGTTTTGTTTTTATATATATATATATATGAAGAACTTATTTTGGATTCTCACATACACACAAGACACGATACACTGAAGGGATGCGGGATATAAAATCATAGATAATTCATGCGCGACTCTCAGAAGAACACACGCGTGTGTGTGTGTGTGTGTAGCATGCAGCAGGCTGGAGCCTACCAGATGCAGCACTTCGAGCTCGAGCTGTAGCTTTAATAAAGGACTCAGAGTTTTCAGTGACCTCTATGTCTGGAACAGAGGAGCGGCACAGAAACGGTCCAGTCACAAAAACCTTTACATTTTTACGGTACTGCAGGACAGGCGGAGTGCCAGGCCAGGAGATAATCAGGACATCTGCTGTTTTATCCCTAAACGTACCGATGCACTGAGGAGACGTGGAGGACCTGATCAGGCTACTGACTTTAACACTTAAGGGAGGGGTAATTTTTGTTCATGGTTCTCGTCACAGATGATTATTATTATTTAAAATATTGATGTGTGATTATTTTGAAAACCGTGTTTCATGTGCATCACGAAACAATTTCATGTTCATCAAAAACGTGTGTATGTTTGACCAATACAAAAATACATTAAAACAAATTTACAACAATGATGAACTCTGGGTAAAGGCTCATTTTTTCCCTTTGTTCCATTTTGAAATCTTGACACGGATGTGGGGTTTATTTAGCATGAATTCTGTTTTTTTTTCCATGCAGAAATGCATTTTTTAAACAGATTAAAAAAACGTATAAACGTCTAACATATTTACCGAAATGCGTTTTTTTGACAAATATACCCTGGATCATTTTAATCAAAGTTCAGGAGCCGGACTCTATACCTGAGAGCGCGCTGTAGTACGTGGCCTCGTCTTCATCCTCAGGCGACGAAGATCCGCCCACGTCCACCGTGTGGTCCCACTCGAGCGGTATGGAGTCCACGCTGACCGGCGTCTCTCGGCCCGACGGCTCGAGTGAAGGAGGCAGGAGGAGACACGCCGAGGGTTGGACGGACCCCGGGGTCACGGCGTCCACCATGTCGATGTCTGTCTCCCACACGCCGTTTAGCTCTAACGAGTCCTCGATATCCGGGTCTCTGTCCGAGTAATCACGCTCGTCGTCCAGGACCTGACGGAGAAACACTGAAGGTTTAAAAAAAAACCCAAACAAACAGGAAGTAAGTCACCGTGTAACGATTCCTCCTGTATACGCGTGTGAGACGGACCGGGCACGTGTTGACGAGGCGATGGTGGAAGCGTGCGACTCGGCTGAACACCTCTTGGCAGTAAGAGTGCAGCTCCTCCAGCTCGTCCTCGATGAGCACGGCGTCCAGCGGGGAGCTCTTCTGGATCAGCTTCTCTCCGAACACGATCAGAGAATCGATTTTATTCGTGTTCAGCGTGATCTCCTGCTGGAACGCCTACATGGCACATGGAAACACCCCAAACACGTGTAAAAACGTCAACTTTAAATTCCTCAGGATGACGACGTTCACGGAAAAAAGCCTTAAAAGCATCTCCTAAAAACTTTTTTTTTTTTTTACGTTCGGCCGCGTTCGAGTGCCGACCTCGCACTCACTTTGAGTTGTCTCATCTTGTCGTGGACGTCACTTTCGGAGAAGTGCTCGACGTTCGTGAGCTGCAGGTCCATCTCAGTGAGCCACACCAACACAGCCTCCCTTGTTCCCTCAAACTCCTCCCTCTGAGACGTGAAGTGCTGCAGGGAGCAGGAGAGAGATCCGTCAGCAGCAAGACCGTACGACGTCTCATTCGTCAAGTTTAAAGACTCTCATGTTACGCTTGCAAAGTTAAAAACGTTTTCTCAGGTCATGTTTGTAAATGTCACATCTGTGAAGTGAACACCAGTATTCCGTACGCCAGTCACATCTCGTGCCCTCGCTCAAAAAAAAAAAACAAAAAACCCAGCTTACATAAAAACCCAACTTTGCCCAAAGATGTGCTACGGTGCACAAACGCAAACATTTATCCTAACAGAGAGATGTTTATGATATTATATGACACACTGACCATCACTGAACTGAATCTTCTGAGTAAATGCGTAAACCCAGAGTGCAAAATCTGCACCTTTAGTCTGCGAATGATGGCGCTGACTCTCCTATGCAGCTCGTCCCAGCGCCGGTTCCCTTCGTTCACCATCGTCTTCAGTTTGCACGCCGTGTCCGTGCGGTTCTCGCGGGCCAGGCGGCGGTACTGTTTGTTCACCAGCTCCAGCTGTGTCAGGCGCTCATGGACCTGCCGCTGGAACGCCTGTGAGCACGAGACCCCGACTGTGATTTACTGAACTACAACGCTGCACTTGTAAACAGTGTTAATAAGTGACATCGTTTCAGGTTAATTAATTAATAAGCCAGTTCCGCTTGTGACACTCCTAAAGAGTCGAACGCTCACCTCGAACTTTTTCAGCTCCTCCTTGGCGCACGTGTAGAGGACGTCTGTGCTGGCCGGGTTCGCCGCCGTGCGCTCTGCCGCGCTCAGCCAGTCCTCGAAACGCGAGTAATCGTCCAGAAACTTACACCAGAGACGCCACGTCTCCTCGATCCTGCAGGGGGCATCACACACACACACACACACACACACACACACACACACACACACACACACACAGTATGGAGCTCATTAACCTTGATAATTAAAACGTAACTTTCGTAAAATAACTGACACGTGCAGTTTCAGACCTCACCCCGTGTGTGTGTGTGATGTGTTCCTCACCTCATTCTCCTCTCCATGGACAAGGCGCAGATGTTTCTCCAGCGGCGGTCCAGGCTGTGTGTGGTCTGCTGGATGGAGTCGTTCTCGACATCGCTGCTGCAGGCATCAGCGTCATGTAGCAACATGTCACACAGAGTGAGCACTGACGCCACGCCCTCCGTGTGCTGCTCGATGTCCTTCTGCAGCTCCTGGACAAACAGAGATAAATCCCAGAAGGTCGTGCTCCTGCATCAGATACGTCAAGCGATACTACATTTGTGAGGTTTTCTCTGAACGTGAGAGAGACAAATTTGTATTTTAACAAACAAAAGGAAGGTGTGTGTGTGTCTGTGTGTACCTGTTGTTCGGCAAGTTTGCTCTGGATTTCATCGCCGTGACACACACTGAACACGATGGGTTTGGTGAGCTCCCCCTCGATACGCGAGAGCCACGTGCGCAGGTTGCTCATGTTCTTATCCAGCTGCTGCACCATCACTAGAGTCTCCTTCAGCTTCCTCACCCTGAAACGTCACGCAAATCATCCCTCAGGTGTCCTGCTATCGTCATCATCATCATTATTATTATTATACATATTTTCTAGTTTCATGATCAACCCGATCCACTAAACACTGAAACCTACACGCATGAATTCTTTGGAAGAAATCAAATCAATCCTGAACAGAGAAGTCCTGCTGAATCCAGAAAAAATAGAAGAAGAAAAAAAAACTAATAAAAGGAGGAAGAGTTAGTGTGTGTCTACGGTAGCTGTCACACGTTGTAAATCTGGCTTGACCTGCAAAAGCATTTCGAAATGGCACGATGACACTTTTCCAGTGTGTTTTTCTTTGGAAAGGCAGCGCTGCACAATTGTACTCTTTCGCGCAAAAAGTCCTGACACTGTAAGTATTGGGAATAAAATAATCGCTCCTGAAAACATCAAAAAAATCAATCAACACTCTTTGTATGTAAACATTTTCCAGTTTCAAAAATATATTTCCAAATCCAATTCCAGTCTTTGCCATTTGTGACAGGATCCGATATCCGATATACAGTATGTATGTGTGTGTATACACACACACACACACACACATATATACAGTAATCCCCCGCAATAACGCGGGTTCAGTGCATCGCGGTTTTTCAAATTTTGAATCGCGGATATACATTTTTTATTTCGCGGGACTCTGGAATATAAAAAGTATTAAAGAATGTTAATTCAAACATTAAAAGAATACTAAATCATCACCGTGAGTTTTGCGCCTCTTTCCCGTACGCTTTCCGCGTCGCCATTTCCGCCGGTTAAACCGTAAACCGTCTCCCGGTTGTTTTCCGCTTTGTATTGACAACGCGTGAGCTAGTTTGCCCACGTGAGATTGTACACGACACACTATTGGATGGAAGGCGACCAACCAGAGAGCGCTGTGTTGTTGTGTATCCTGCTCGCTGATTGGCTCAGTGACCGTTCATCTCATCTGGTCAGAGCCCTTATAGGATTTTATATGTTGTTAAAATGACGCAAGATTAAGAGTGTAGAAAGTGTTGAAGAGCATGGGAAGTGTTTATAAGAGTGTGGGAGAGGTTAATAAAAGAGTGGGAAGGGTTTATAAAGCCTTAATATATATATATAAATAATAAAATTAACGTAACATCGCTACTTCGCGAGTTCTCCTGTCGTGGGGGGGCACCGCACCGTGTTCTACATCTCTGCAGACGACTTTACTAACAGACTGACAAATAAGGCTTAATGTATGTTTACACAAAATTCAAACACACACACACACACACATCTTTAACCTTGCACCGTTTACACCACAGACCTTGTGAACATCAGATCAGTGACTAATCACAGGTCTAAAAGATTACAGTTATTCCAGAAACAGAAGAATGCAGTTCAATCTGCACCAACACCTGTATCAGACTAGTGTTCACACACAAATCAGGACACACAAACACTCTGTGTGTGTGTGTGTGTTTTGGGAAATCATGGCACTCCAATCCAAGTCCAGACACCTGACTCCACTTCCTGGCTGATTCTCAAGCCCTTAATGAGCTGAAGCAGGAGCAAATTAAGCTGCAACAATGCAACAAAAGCCTCCCGCGTCACGAGTCCATTCACAGCTCAAAGCCGCGCGGCGTCCAAAACACCAGGAGAGACGTGAGCCGCTGACCTGTTTTCAGAGCGCCTGCTCGGGCTGACGTCGGCGTTCCATCGCACGAGTCACATGACGAGGAACCAAAACAAATCACTTTGTTTGCCTACAAGTGCAAAGTACAACCAACCAGTGTGTTCAACCACAGAATCAGTCAGATAAGATATTATGAGAGCGAACAAAAGGGTCATAAAATATGATGCGCACACAGAGCCTTGCTGTCGGTGTCCTTATGCACAGGAGCGTCCCTGTGCGCACACAACTGCCTCATGCGTGCACTCGAGCACTAGGCTTCTGCGTTAGCATTAGCTCGCCTGTTGAGTGAGTGTGTGTGTGTGGCTGCTGATGAAAAATCCCAACCCACGAGCGCCCTGTGGACTCCGCACAGATAAGTCGTGATGGTGAGCAGGTGGGATGTACTCACAGTCCGGCGAGGCTACTTCACAGCTCTCTCTCTCTCTCTCTCTCTCGTCAGCGTTAGCATTTTCAGCATGAGCTGCTGCGGATGTTCTGTCACTTGCCCTCCCACCTCCCTCTCTTTCTCCTCTCTCGCTCTCGGTCTCTCACCGTGTGCAGTGTGGTCAAGAACGCGCAAGGAAGCACGAAGCATACGTCATCTTTTTTTTTTTACAGCACGCATGGATTCACACACACACACTCGCCTCAGCGTGGATTAAACCACCAAAGAGGCTTAATACGCGCACACAGACGCATCTAATATGACATTCCAACACATCCCCGATTCCCGACCAGACAGTTTATCTATCCAACACGATAGCATTTATTTATTTATTTATTTATTTTGGTACAACTTCAATGTCCAGAAGCCAAGAAGCGGTCGTTCTTGTACGAAGCCTTATGTCCACTTAGCTGTCTGCTCAAGACACTCCGAGCGCATCTGGACGTGTGCTGTGAATATGTGATGCTCCGAGAACATGTGCCTGAGACACCTAGGACACGCAGCGCTGTCTCGTCAATCCTGTTCCACACTTCGCCTTCATCCCAGATCAACAGCCTGACTCGGAGAGATCCCCTTTCACTTCCTTTATCAGCGGTGGATTAGAGACAAAGCAATTTAGGATGCTTATCTAAGCCAGTTTGTTAATCCACCATGTAAAAAAAAAAAAAAAAAAAAACCTTTTCTGCATGTACACATCTGCACGCACACACACACACACACACACACACACACACACCCCGATGCATTTAATCCTGCCCTAAAATTGCAGAAAGAGCCCAGAGTACATTAAAAATAAAGGCCTGAAAGGGTTAACAATAAATTACCAACAAGCCAAGTAGACTACTGTTTAATGTGTGTGTGTGTGTGTGAGAGAGAGAGAGAGAGAGAGAGAGAGAGAGAGAGAGAGACCGTGGACAGCAGATGGCCATAACACAACATCTGCCTCACTCTAATTATCATGAACAAAGCGTCCTGGACACCCGGGTTCCGGCCCACAATGGCTGCTCCATCTCAGCCAATAGGAGGATGCTTTTGAAACAGGACGGTGAATCGGATTGGCTCAGAGACACAATGGTGTCAGACCGAGGACTTACAGGACAGAGGATGGACACAAAGGCCTGAGGCAGCTGCCTGGCATGCTGTGTGTGTGAATGTCAAGTCACAGACATTTACTGTGATTTGGGGTGACAAAAAGAGCCAACAGGCCTTGAGTCAAGTCCTTGAAACCAAACACACACACACACACACACACACACACACACACACACACACACACACAGAGAGAGCGAACTGTTGGTCAGACGTGTCAGGTCTGTATACACAGCTATGCCGCTGTACCACAGTTGTGACGCAAAATAAATTTTCTTTACACTCACAAACAATCCTGTGTGCTATAAAATATGTTGGGTGTTTTTTTGTTGTTGTTGTTTCAAATACGAATCTCCAAGACACCGAATTTGACACACTCCACCGTTGTCACATTAGGTTACACTGACTGAAGCAAAGGATGATGGGAAAGGACGAGCGTTGACCCTCGGTACGAAGGAAGGCGCCGAGGTCACGTGCGGCCTCACCCACTGATCCACAAAGCTACTTTTAGCGTCTCTTGGCACCTGACGAGAGCCTGCATTAAGTTTCGCCGACTGAAACTCCAAACATGACCAGATTTGTCTGCACCTCTTTACAGGATCAGAGGGTCACACGTTCAGTGCTCCGTCTGTCACGCAATTTCAGACTGGACGCCATTCCTCCAGCTTATCGGCTTACGGCAAAGTCTTTCCTTCCCCGTGCGTTTCGATTCCTCGCTCTTAACTGTGAGGAATGTATAATGCGTACACACTCTGATAGAATTTCTTGACTTACCTTCTCCCTTTCTTTGTCCAACTATTGTTTAATGTTTGCGACCCTGAAAGATGCGACATAAACATGAGACATTGTGATTTTAAGTCAGGCGTCACGATTTCCTGCGACATTACTCAACCCTTGTGTCACCTCTTGTTCCGCCACAAACATGGAACCTGTTGGCTTTAACAGTCATTAAACAAAGTCTTCCTCCTCTGTTCTATCCATCCTGATGAATAGGAAGGCAATAAAGCCTTTGAATAAAGCATGGACAACGTTGAACTTCATGTCTCCATATGATACTGGATAACTTTAACGATATAACTGCATAATAACTGGATAACAACATTTAGTAAGACTTTTGTGTATTCTGTAACCACAAAACAATTATCATTTCTGGCTTTAAAGCCAGAAAAAACTCTACAACCCGCTGAACAGATGTGGCATGTTAAGTCTTAATTTAGTGCCAGACACTTTCTGCGGTGTGATGACACAAACCAGACTCTCTACAGAATGAAGTTGGACTGATATTACAGACCCCACCTCTGGGAGCCCTGGTGTCATAAATAAACAGGATGAAGAAAGATGTGTGATGGATAAACGGAGAGGACGAGTGGAGGGGCGAGGTCTGTTGAGACAGATTTTTACACAGAGCCAGTACGCAAAAAAATGGAGCAAAGGTAAAGCTGAGCGAGCCGTTTAGATCAGCCCCTGGATTTGTAATGTTTAAAATTAATTCAGAAATAATTTCAATTAACTTATTTTTTTTTGTCCATTCAGTTTCTATTTGGGTTTCGATGTTTCTATTACATATTCCCGGGGGGGGGGGGACCCTCCACGCAGCACCTTAGAGGTTTTTCGGTATGTATGTATGTATCTATCTATTTATTTATTTATTTACTTATTGACAAAGTCAAAACAACAAACCATCCAAGGAATCCTTGAGCAATCCCATTTCTAAAAGTATAGGTTTTTATTTTTTAGAGATTTTTTTAATACTTTTTTAAAAAAAATTTTATGTTGTTTTATTTTGTAGTTCTCGGGACAGAGGAACAGTTCTGGAGTTGTTTTGTGTCTGTTCAGTGCATTGAGGGAAATAAAATCCTCAACAGTTCAATGTAGAACATTTACAGGTTCCTCAAGATGGACAAAGTGAAGAACATTATTATTATTATTAGTAGTAGTAGTAGTATTAACTGTAGTTATTACAGTAACAATAACAGTAGTAACAGCAGTAGTAATAACCGTAGTAAGAGCAATAGCAGTAATAATAACCGTAGTAAAAGCAGCAATCGTAGCTGTAGGTTTTAGTCACTCCTCTGAAGGAGGACCAACTGAAACAAACACCTGAAGGAACCAAGAACATCTGTACAAACAAATGTATGGAAATGTAAAAACGTTGGGCCTGCACAGACGCACTGCATCTTTCAGGATGAAGGCACAAATGAACTCCCAGTGATGAATGCACTTCAGTCCAAAAGGTTCAACCTGAACCCCAAGATGAAAACAAAGGAACTGGTGAAGGAGCTGAAGGCACTGGAGACCAAACGATGCACATCTACCATTAAGAGCGTCCTCCATCGCCATGGCCTGAACGGCTCTCATGCAAGGAGGAAGCCTCTAATCCAAGACCGGCATCAAATGCCAGATGGAAGTTGGCCGGCGATCACCAATCTTTTGGATGAGAGTTATCTGGTCAGATGAAGCAATAAATAAATAAATTTAAAAAAAAAAAAAAAACTGAACTGTTTCCGGAGGTTAACTAGAAGCACTGAAGCAAAACCTCGAGACATCAGACAGAAAGTTTTAACTTTGTCAAAGCTGGGTCTTTCAGCAGGACAATGATCCTGAAAAGACATTTAAAGCCATTTCAAACAACAAAATGAAATTCCTGGAACAGCCATCACAAAGCCCTGACCTGAATCCCACAGAAAAGTTGTGGACTGAGCTAAAAAGTGAGTCCGAGCAAGCACGCCCACCATCCTGCCCAAGTCACAGCAGTTCTGTCAGGAGAAACGGGCAAAATTTCCAGCAAAGTATGGAGAGAGGCAGCACCAAGAGTCTGTTGAAAGTTCAAGCACTGCCACAAAATACTAACAAAGGGTAGGTAAACGTCTGACCCACTGAAATTAATCAGCTATCATTTTAAAACTGCCTCTTCCAAAGAAATAAAGTACATACCCTAATTAACTTAACAAAATTAATGTGTGGAGCTGCAAAAATGTGTATGTCTATAGAATATAAATAGACAGAAACAGCAGACGCATCGGTAATACTAGCAGCATTTGTATACTTGTAATAACAGTAGTAACATCAGCAGGTATAACAGGAGCACTCGCTGCAGTAACCACCATCGTAGAAACCACAGGATTAGTAGTAAGAGTACCAGTACCAGGAGTAGGAGGAGCAGAATTACTACTCAGTATTAGTATTACTGGTGGTGCCACTGGTAGTAGTAGCACTAGGAGCAGTCGTAGTAATGGTGGTGTTTTTAGTAGTAGTAGTAGTAGTAGTAGATGTTGTCGTATTAAGGGTGGTTGTTAGAGTAAGCAGTAGCAGGACTAGCAGTAGACGTGAATGACCCACTTTACATGTTGGTTACATCATGCTGAATGCATCACAGCACACAAGCCTGTTATATCATGTAGGAAAACTTGACGCAGTGGAACAGCTAAGCTTCAGAACAGCCATTTCAGCTTTTCCGACTGTGTGTGTGTGTGTGTGCGCGTCTGGATGAAGGGGATTACTCAGGTAAATGTGTTCACTATTCCCTTAAACACACACGTTTCTTCCGACACATTTTCAAACAACAACATCAGCGTTAATCTAGACATAACCGAGGACGTAGGATTATACAGGGATGAATTTATTCGAAATTATTCCCTAATCCCTAATCTCTAATCCCTAGCCTGCACAATCTGGACAACTCTATATCGCACTAACACAGGGAGGGAAAGGTCTTAGTGACTAAAGTGACTGAGTTCATGTGTCTTGAATCCCACCCTGTTCATCTGATCAGCCACGTAAACATCATCATTAACGTCTCGCCATTAACACCCTGTGTGTGTGTGTGTGTGTGTGTGAGATAGCCGGATAGGGGTCTAGTTATATCCTCTCTCTCACCTGGCCTCGATGTGGTTGAACAGGTGCTGCCAGCGCTCGTTGATGCCCTTGATCTTGTCATTGATCTCGCTCTCCTTGGTCTTGTTGGTGGCCGTGATGAGCTGCTCTCCCAGCTGCTTCAGGTGAGTTTTGTTCTCACTGAACAGGTTGATCTCCTCCATGCAGTCCTGCACAGGCAGGAAGGCAGGGAAAAGACACAAACTCAGCATCATTTAACTTTCCTTGTAGTCCACATAAGAGCATTTATAAAGAAAAAAAAAAGTTTCAAAAAAAAAAAGGAAACGGGTCCATGAACCATGAAAATCGATCACCAGAATACTTCAGTGATGTGTCGTGAAGTCGTCAGCCTTCAGATAAATCAATGCGATATTATACTGATGTTTTCTGGAGGCCAATTAATAGTTGTTGTTGTTGTTTGTTTTTTTTAAGTGTAGAGCTTGTGCATGCCCTTAGTGCTTTTTTTCCTTTTCAGTTATTCCAGTGTGCTGCGTGGTTCTCGACCTCGTGATTTAAACGAGCTTCTAACGCCAAGTTCCCACTAGGATACAAATTTCGCATGAGCTTTCTCAGGACGCCGGCCAAAGGCTCCCCTGTTGTGTGGGTCGCACAAGTGTGAGGATCACATACGATCTAGCTTCGTTAAAACTTTTATCAGATGCTTCTGTGATCCTTTAGAAGCTTTCAAAGGCTATAACAAAAAAGCACTTCATTCTCATCTTCTATATCTTTAATTATAATTACGAGGAGCAGAAGTTGATTGACACATGCATGATTAATCTAATGCCGTCTGTAATTTGTTTTTAGCGGCACCTTGTCCTGCTGTTGTTTACTTACCAATAATAAATATGCATCTTACAGTGAAACGCATTTCACTTCCACAACTGTTCTGCCTGTTCTAGAGTCAAGTCAGCAAACATTCCAAAGCTTCTGACCCGAATGTGAGGGCAATGTGTGTGTGTGTGTGTGGGGGGGGGGGTTGTGCAAGTAAGGACGGAGCGGCAGGAGTCCTTGGAGTCTGATTACACTTTGCTCTTTTTTCATCATAGAGGACAAACTGAGAATGACTTACGCCGAATTCCTTCATGAACTTACTCGATAATGGAGACTTGCTCATTAGGGATGGGGATTTATATATATATTTATATACATGCACGTATGGATATGTTTATTGATTAATAAGTCTTTAATTGGACATTATGTATTGTCAAGCTGCTTTGTGACAATGTCTGTTGTTAAAGTGCTGAGACTTCTGAGACTAAATTTCTTGGTTCAATCAACGAAAATTTGGGTTAAGGTTTGTTAAGAGTCACTAATTACTACTTAATTAACCGTGAACTTCTCCAAATGTAATTACTAAGTACAGATGCTCCCCGCATTTCGATGGCCCGATTTACAATTTTTTGAAGTTCCGATGATGATTGTGATGCGCTAAATATTGTAAAATATTTAGAAAATATTTAAAATTTGCGGGCAGGCATTGCTGGCAGGCCAGCGCAACAGCGTATGACGTACGCGGATGTTCGGACAACGCCCTGAAATCACAAAAAAACCCGCGGTAATGCACTGTACAGTACACCGATACACAAGGTAACCTCGTGAGTTGCAGAAGAGAGTGAGGCATCATGCGAGGTGAGTGATTTAAGGTCCTTTATAGGACCATAGTATGAATTTTTAGGACTTGTGCGTGTATGTGTGTGGGGGGGGGGGTTGAATGTGTATTCACCTTCTTCAGCTTCTCCACCATCTCCTCGATGCTGAGCTCAGCACTGTGCGTCATCTTGTTCTCCATCTGCGTGAGCCACTCACACAGCTCTCTGTTCTTCTCATTGAAGATGATCCACGCATTCAGCCGATCAGCAATCTCCTGTTTACGCAACGACACCTACACACACACACACACACACACACACTATGCAAACAGGCATTACAATGTGTTTGCAGTAGACATGTTCCTTTTGTGTGTGAGATAAGCATTTAGCTTTAATTTGCTCGCTGTCTCACACTCGGCCACATGGCTTTGTTCTACATCCCATAATAACACCCACGTATTCATGGTGTACATAGTGTATCTGTGCAGATATATTATACCTGTCTGTCTGCTGGTCTGTCAGTCTACCCAGCTATATATCTGTCACTCTGTCTCCATATCTGTCTATCTGTCTGTACACAGTAGGCTGAGAGCACGAGCCTCCATTTCACCTTCTGCTGACATTTAACACAACAATCTTCATTATATCTAGTAACCCTCTAAATACTTAAATGAATGTCAGAGTTTCTTAGTGTTCAGTCTGTTCCGTTTTTGCTGTAATGACAGCAAGCACTCAAACTGCATGGACTAACACACACACACACACACACACACACACACACACACACACACACACACACTCAAACACACAAGACCTTATGATCCATTTTAGATCAAATTCATCTGTCCGTCATCTGATCACATGCTTCAAAATAAGGAAAATTAAATACAGGTCTCGTCCTCAATTTACAATGGAGATGTGTTCAGCAACACCCATCATAAGTCAAAAAATATCGTACAACCCCGATTCCAAAAAAGTTGGGACAAAGTACAAATTGTAAATAAAAATGGAATGCAATGATTTACAAA
>JAQMCW010000037.1:26837864-26853414 GCA_030068335.1 Chrysichthys cranchii | reverse complement strand
TATCCAGGATAGGAATGCAGAAGGACAAATGGTGGTAGACTTTGCAAAAAGGATGGAAATGGCTGTACTGAATACTTTCTTCCAGAAGAGACAGGAACACAGGGTGACTTATAAGAGGATGCAGAGAATAGAGTTAGATGGAGACGGATGATTTGCTGTGGCGAGTCCTGAAGGGAAAAGCCGAAAGGAGTAGTAGGAGTGTATAACAGCTGAGTCAAGTGACACAGAATAGAACTAAAATTGTTTGATTCAGGCTTTGTGAGACTTTTTCTCATAACACAAACCCATATAAACTGATATAACCCTGTATAATCACTTCTAAACATTTATTACATGCATCAGCTGTTATAAAGACTGTGATTGATGTTTGGTGGGAAGCTAGATAACACCCAAGTCGATTAACATAAATTAAAAAAAAAAAAAAAAAAAAAACGTTTTCAGGCAGAACTTCACTACTGTTTCTAACATTTCTGTTAGAAATCTGCAGTCTGACTCCTGAAGCATCAACATTCCTTCATAATTTTATCGATGTACATGTTTGGAAACTGTCTGTTAGGGGTAATGAAAAGCTTATATAGGTGTCACTAAGCCCTATGAATAAGTTACAAAAAGAGCAGACAAAAGTCACTGGAGACAATTAACCCAGATTAGAACAAGTCTTTGAGGGTGATTATGTCAGCTGTTATTAAGGGTTTATGCAGGTGTCATGCCGACTTATGAATTCTGCTCTGTTACCCAAAAATCTGACATCTTTAATGTTAACTCGATGTCAAAATAATGACGAACAATCTGGATAATCTTGCCACGTGACTTCATACGTGTTTATATATATATATTTATGTTAGGTGTCATGACAGGCTTATGTAGGTGTAACATATAGCTATATACAGCATTCTTAAATAATAATCATTAAGCAATTTATTTCTTATGTCAATTGTTGAAATTATTTAGCTCTGTTTTGCTGTCATTGCTTTTGCAGGACACTGATTAAAATCTTTTTTTTTTTCCCCCTCCTCTTTTTTTGCACACTATTGATTGTGTCAGTCGGATAAAGATTAATCCAAGTGACTACTTTTAAGCATTACCTCTGGGTCTGATCCTTTCCTATCCCGCTCTGCCGAGTCAGCAGGAGCAGGCGGTCCTCCGCTCTCCGTGTCCTGTGTAATAAAACACGAATTAGTATGAAGTTTGGCTTTTTAATTCAGAGAACTGTAAAAACCCAGCAGGCTCGATGAGTAAACATTCATGAGCTTTATTTGCATGTGCATTTCAAATCTCTTGAGTACACAGTGCAAACAACCGTGAGGGGAAAACTGAGCAGTCACGAAGACCTGAGCGTGTGACCACGGTGCCACCTACAGATGAAGAAGAGAACGCATGCAGACAGGAAATGCGGAAAACCAAACCATCTCAAATCTGTGTTTCCCAATTATGTGAAAGGACAAAAAAGGGGGGAAAAAACCTCCAAATGAAACGGCATTCCGGTTAAGAAAGCTGGCGTAAAGTGAGCAAACGTTAAACAAAAACAAAATACCAGATCCAGGCAGAGGAAAGATGGAAGGGAAGACGAGATGAAGTGTGAGAAAGAAGAGGTGAACTCCAACAAATGAAGTAGAATGCAAAACGAGGGACTGACAAGTTAACACCGACAACTAATCGTTTTTTAGTTTTAAATATATGACAGAGGTCCACCATGTGACGCCTTAAAGTTGAAAATGTAATTTTACCCAGACACAAAAAACATCCATCGAATCAGTGTATGCATAACCAGCCTGCATTTCTTCTTTTGTTAACCCTCCTCGATTAAATGGGAATTAAATATCTGTGCAGTACAGCTAGCTAACCTGGGCAGCATCCTTCCATAAGGTTAATGAAACTAACTTCAGCCAAAAACTCCTCCCAAATAAAGGAGAAAATTCATTACTTATCAATTAATTATCCCTTCCTTTCTTCCAGTAAAAAATGTAAAATCATGGAGAATTATGTCAAATAATAACCTGCCTTTACATTCAGGGTTTTGAATCCTGTCATTAAAATCTTTCAAAAGGCTTAAAAATAAATAAATAAATAAACAAATAAACTACTTAAAAAAAAAAAAAAAAAAAAAAAAAAAAAAAAAAAGGGATTCTTTTTCGAAGGCCTCATTACAGAAGAAAATAGTCTACAAAATCATGGCACTCTACACGGTAAACAACTTACCAGGACTTTTTTTTATCTAACTTTGTAATATTTGTAATCTGACTTTTTCAATTAGTCTGCAGGAAATCACTTAGGTCACACACAGTGTTGCTCACAACGTTTCTCTAAAGACAGAAGACAGGAAGTCGTCTAGAGAGATACGGTGCCCTGGGTGGAGAAATGCGTGATGAGGAATATGGGATAAAGAATCGCAAAACAGTGAAGAAGTAGCACTGAGACGAGACGTGGAAGAAGAATGACCCGGTGATGAGAAACGGAAGAGATGACGAAATGGAAGAGGATTATTTTCTCTCTTCCTGGAGCATCCATCATCTTTTACCTCCGTGCTACAACGCCTCACTCTTTCACAGCAGGCAGCGTGAGGAGATCCCCTCATCCCTTCATTTTCTTCTCTTGCATCTTCATAGCAATCATCATCAGTGTCTTCTCTTACGTCCACATATATTTCCTCTTCCTCCTCTTCTTCCTCATGCCCTAGTTGCTGTCACGTTAAACACACACACACAGGTATATTACCACCTACACGACATCGAGCTCTAAACCTCACCTCAGTCAAACAACATCTTGTACTTATTTTATGTAGCTTTTTAAATTAAAACCTATGAAACTGAACTCCTTCTGAGATGCTCCTCTCGTCACATTTGGACGTAATATTTTTCACCTAACAATAGGAGGAAATCCCGATGAGTATCTCATATGATTCACTTTTATCCGGAAGTACTTCCTGTCTGGAGACAGCAGGTCCTTATGAAACAGAAGCTGTAATAAACAGGTGTCTCATGTCTCATGACTTACAAAAGGCATCTTCTATGAATGTTTCAAACATCCTTCTAGGAACACATCCATGGTAACGTGACATCAGCACATCGTGTAACTAAACCATAATGGCTAGCCAGTGTTTGCTAGCTGGCTAACAGATACCTCACAAATCACATCAAACAAATTTAGCTAGTTACAGATGTAAGTACATTTTTATTTCTCAGGAACTTTTTAAAAATGTATGTGGAAAAAAATATCAGGTTCCCGAGAAGATAGGACTGTGAATACCTTGAATAAGGACGATGTTTGTAATATCATCTAACACCAAATCAGAATCTGTAATGAATCCAAACTGCCTTACGAACACTTTTCCACATGAAAGTCCGTAAAGGAAAATATGAGCTGTGTTATCTTTATCTGAAATTTAAGTGCTGGCTGTGTTGAATTAGAAATTAATCACACACACACACACACACACACACACACACACATACACACACACTACAGATATATATGATTAACCTTAACCGTAGAAATTTACCAGACACTGTGAACACACTCACCTGTATATATGAACAATACACACATATTTAAGGCAAAAAGCAGACGCTGTTAACAATTTATCAGATACAATGTGATATTGGGTATGAAGATGCGTGCACATCTGTGTGTGTGTGTGATGTAACCTGTGCGTGAGGTGATGATTCGAATCTCTGCTCGAGTGTCGTTTCCTTTATGGTTATAAGCATGGCTCCAGATCGTGTCAACACATCCTCAGTCATGTGGACAATCTCAACTTGCCCCTGCTCCAAAACACTGTCCTGAACACACACACACACACACACACACACACACACACACACACACACACACACACACAAACTCCATGCATTATAAATCTATTTTACGGATCATAAAACTGTTTTGTTGAAATTCACCTATCCAGAAATATTTGTCAAAGATAAAGTAATTTAAATTACTGTTATTTATTTTTTGAAATTATGTATTATCATGATTATAATAAAACTGTGAAGTTTTTTTATTTGGTACGTTCTTGAGTTCTTTAAAAAAAAATAAAATGAAAAGGTGAAATGGCAAAAAAAAAAAAGTGCAAATGACAAATTTTCAGTTCTTTAAATAAAGATAATATAAAAAGTGAACAATAAAGAAAAAAATATATATGAAATTATTTGATTTAACTCTTAAATTAAAAATAAAACAATTTAAAAAAAAATAGCTAGTTCTTTAAATACAATTTTTTTGTAAAATAAATAAACAAACAAACAAATAAATAAAAACAATGTACTTTTTTCCCATTTATTTATTCAACTAGGTTATTTTATGCTCTTTGAAAAAAAAGAAAAAAAGAATTAAACTAAAAGAGGCGTTTCCTGCATTTTTTCCCCATAGTCAAAGAGCCATGAATTTTTCATCACTGGTTAGATACACTTTATTGTTTATCTGTATAAGTAGCCATAACCCCTGTGTTGGTACCTGAGGTTCTTCTTCCGTGATGGTGGGCGGAACGCAGAGTGTGGACGACGTCTCACACGGCTCTGGTACCACAACTGTGTGCTCCAGTGCCAGCTAACAGGAGAAACGGTGAATCAGTGCAGTGTTATCCGTAATGGAGACACACTGTGTGTGTGCGCGCGTGCGTGCGTGTGTGTGTGTCATATCCCATCTTGATAAACCAGTAGCAAATTTGACCAGGTGGAATCACAGAAAGCTTTTATATATCTTCAGCTCAATGTGAATTTCGCAAATAAAATAAAATAAAATAAAATAAAATAAAATAAAATAAAACACACAAACAAACAAAAAAAACCCCAATGGGTTTAAATACACAGTGTTTTTAGCTAGATCATGGTAATGTAGATTATCTTAGCTAACATTAGCAGTACACACCTCTGGGTGTCACTATCTGACATTCAATAGCTAGTCAGCTTTTTCTCCAGCAAGCTGGCTAATTTTTGGTTAATAATGTTTGCATAATTAAACTCAGCACTGTATCTAAATCTGAAAAAAAGAAAAGTGATTTCATGACCAAGATAGAGATTGGCTAATCCAAACTGACCTCGGCTTTGTTCTTGGTGGTTACACTCGCAAGCCAAAGAGAGAACTGGAGATATATATATATATATATTTGTACACTTTTCTGGCCATAAACTTCAGAATCTCAAACTTGCTGATGTTTGGCCTGTCAGTCAAAATAGACCTTTCTATGATTTTCATCTTGTGAAATATACCACACCCTTAGACCACACCCTTGTTGACCCACGCAACACCCCTCACAAAATCAGGAGGTGTGTGTGTGCTTACCTGCTCTAGCTCCAACAGTTTCTCCATTAGTAAATCAGCACTAGTGAACACAGTGAGTTCGTTTTCTGCTCCTTCTTGCAGCCGCAGTCCGGCCTTGCAGCTCTTCAGTTCGTCTACTGTCCTCTTCATCAGCTCGATCCTGTTTTCAGCAGCCTGAGAAAAATAAATCCAGATCCTGAGAAGTGATCGTGCACTTTTCACATCAAGAGAAAAGCCTTCTGTAATAGCAAACTTAAAACAAACACACACACACACACACACCCTGAATTTGTCCTGGCTGATGCCTTGCTTTGAGGAGAGCGCTGATCTGAGCTCAGTCACGTCCTTCTCCATGATCCTCAGCTCAGACTCCATGGCGTCCACTTCCTGTCGAGGAAGCACAGCAGCGGAGTGTTACACAAAGCAAAATGGAGTTACAAATTACAGAAAGCAAACAAACCTGCTCAGTACAAGGAGTCCCACATGTACAGCATCATAAAAGCAATATTAAAAAAAAAAAAGTGTCAAAATAATAATAAAAAACAAATATGTACCATTTGTCTCAGTACAAAAGATCTAGATGTAATATCCACTCAGCAAACACATGGCCAGGGGATACGGACCCACATGTCTGAATAATGCCCTGCTTCGAATGTTCAACATTCCTAATTTTCTCTGCGTACACCTGCGCTCTTTTAAATTCCATTTCCTTTGCGTAGAATGATTCATTATTCCCTGCACGGACGCATCACGATCTGTGAAAAATATATAAATACACCGTAACCCTATGATGCTGGCCACATGGGACACCCTGTGCAGTAGATATCAAACAAGGGAAGCTTATAGTACAGTTCAGCATACTATATGTATAAGTACTATACTACGCATTTGTGTATTTGTGTATGACAGCGTGGGTAAATTATGCTAATGTGACGCTTTTGGTAGTTATTAACCTTATTGGTGCAGTGTTAAACAAATGCGTGCTTAATTCTATCCGTATTAAAGACTCCGAGTTGCTCTGAAGAGGAAAGATAAATTGAGTTCACTCACAGCTACGGCATGCACTAATGTTTCCAGAGGCTCCAGCAGGCTGCTCTGCATGTCCGCGACACGCCGGTCGGCTTCGCGCAGCTGCTGCTGAAGTCCGCTCACATCACACACACTCGCCATCTCCTTCAGCACACTCTCAAATCCCTGCAAAGTCCGGTGAATCTGCTCCGAGTCGTCAAGAACCATCTACAGAAGAAGGTTAGGCTAATAAACATCAAATAAAATGCAAGCCTGGGGTGTGGTTGCTAGATATAGGACAGTCATGGTGTAGCTGTGTAACACTGACAGCTCTGAAAATCCTCACAAGTCAGAGACACATGCTCAAAAGTTTGGTCAGTATTTATGCCGGGATGATTGTGCATTCAGAGCTGGGTTATGTGCGATAGAAAATGCGGGCTGAAGATGGAAAATCGTTTCTCTCATTGTGTTATCTTTTCAAGAATTTTAAACATTAAGACTAATGCGATGATAAATAAGTCACAAGGTTGCCAATATACTGCTTTATAAATAGTATGAATATTCCCAGGTGTACTTATCACATTAAATACTTGGATTTATTGAACACCTTCACTATTCAGCAGCCTATAAAACGGCATTTGATCCAGCGCATCCTATTACTTGTCAGTAACTATTACTTGTGAGTTTTAATGGCGTCATGGGATACTTATTTGTATAATGACTACGCCAAGTCATTTGTGTGTCCCTGAATTTTTTTTTAGCCTCCAAAAAATCAGCAAAGATCAGCAGGAAAGTGGAAAAATACGAAGAAGACCTTTTAGAGTATCATAGCGCATTCAGTGCTTCACCTGGAGCGCGTTTACATGGCTGTCCAGACATTTTGCAGTCTTGTAGGTGTACGGTGCCGTCAACCACGACTGAGATTCGGCAATCCAGATCTCAGATCCTTTCACCATCTCCTCGTGCTCCTGCAACCAACCATGTATCTACACACACACACACACACACACACACACACACACACACAAAACAAGATCTGATGAAAAACAGTGTTCATTCTATATATTTAATGTTTTCTGGCTTAATGCAATATTATTAAGTTTTTTTATTACTATTTCGGAGTTGTAAAAGATGTAAAATAGCTTTTGGTTTATAATTTTTATTTTTGCTCACAGTTTAATGAATTGGGGTTACTTTATTATCTGGTGTATTTTTATTTTTAATACAAGTTAATACAAGTTTAACCCTGCTCTGGTACCATGAAAAAAAGTCACATTCTTAGTATAACACCACTTATACAACACCAGAATAACACCACTTTATTACAATATTTTGTTTTTCTTGAAATAATATGGTATAACAATGTGTTATAAAATCCAAATAATGTATGCAATAAAAAAAATGTAAAACACATTTATTTCTCCTTTCCAATATCTGCATCAGTCTTTTTTTGGGAATGCATAGCGGACAGAAATACGACCCTCTTGTTCTTCTTTGGATCAACGGACGAGAGAGTGAAATTGTTTGCGTGATCAAAGGCGTATTGAACTGTTCCTTCTGCTGCTTTTGCCAAGAAGAGGGGTGGACACTTTGGGGAAGGTACTATGGGGTCAAATTGACCCCGAGCGAAAATAAACCTAAATAAAAAATAAGCGGAAAGACTTTGAAACTATCGAACATGTGTCACATACTTAGGAAGGCCTTACGAGAAAATACGCGGCAGGCAAGGTCACTAATCGTTCCAAAAAATCATGGTCCAAAGAGGGCTGGGCATGGTACCAGAGCAGGGTTAAATAATAAAATTTGATTATTTTTTTCTGAATAATTTTTATAATTCAAAAATTCTTTACATTTTTTAAATAATAATAATAATAATAATAATAATAATAATAATAAACTGCTGAAAAAATACACCAGTTAACACAGGCACTTCTGTGAATCAGGCTGGAGAAGAGTGTGTTAAACAAGTATAAATGTAAACTATTGCTCTCAGTCAATAAAATCAGACTTGTGTTCGCCGTGCCTTGTTGAGGAAGGCCGTCCTGTCCTCGGCTTGTTTGGAAAGGCGTGTGTGTAGTTGCTGCGTCTGGGACAGTTTCTTGGAGAGGGCTTGCGTCTCCTCCAGTTTGTCCTCGCTGAGGTCCTGGAGCTCTACCTCGACGGCTGCGAGACATGAGTGTAATCCTTCCAACTCGTCCCACACGCGCTACAGGAGGAGATGCACATCCTCAACCACAGCTAATTACAAACCCTAGTCTCGCCTTGTGTTTTTAACAGTTTAATTATTTTCCTGTTTTTGCCCATGTTTACTACTGACGTGTCCTTCACCCAGGGTAGCAAAATAAAGTCATCAAACGCCAAGCAGGTGATGTAAGCATGTTATAAGCAGTACTTAAACATCTCAAATTTTGAACAGAAATAAAGATATTCATCGATTGAACTTTATCAGTCTGAGTCAGAACGTCTCAGACTGTTTTCTTGGTCGTTCTGAAATAAAAGCAAAATAAAGATTTCATAACTCTTTATGGTAAGACTGCATGATAATGTTTAAAATAATCATAGTTATTTTTCAAAATTATTCAGGCAGTTTATGAATGACATACTTTGCACTTCAGACTAAACTCTTTCATCCGGTGTATCGCATTCCTTTGTATGAAAATGACACCACTACATTACTTATACCATTATACAGCACTTATATCATTATTGCAGAAAGTTGTGATTCAATGAGTCGATACACCTCGATATCCGACTTCACTCGGATTATGTTTAAAATACAGTGACTTCCTGAAGTATGATTGTATAGGTTTGTGTCTGAAATCTCTCTGCATGCCCGCTAAGTGAGTCGAACCTGCTGTACGCTCTCAGCTTCAGCAACATTAGAACACTTTTCCTTCAGTCTGCTCTGTACGGCATCCAAACCCATGTTAATCTCTGATAGTTTAGCATCTAGCCTGTGTAACGGGCCACTCTTCTGCACAGCCACCTCCACCTGAAAAAGAAAGAGGGGGTGGGGGGTGATGACCAAAGTACTGTATGCAGGTAAAATATTAAATATTTAATGCATCAGTTTTTAAATTACACAGTCTCCTCAAAACCACATGTGAAATTAACCCCTTTTGCTCCAGTCTTATTGTTTATATTCATCATAAAGCAGGGCGTCTAGGAACTAGTATAAATAACGCAGTGAGATTTAAAGAAAAGATTTGCAGTTACAATCATTATGGTCCTCAGGTTGTCTAAAAGGATTAAAAATCTGAACTGGACTCAGGCAATTCCGGATTTAAAAGCTTTTAAAAAGGTTTCCCCGGTGACCCATTTTCTACTAAATTAGTACGGTAACAGGTTCAAACAGCAGGTGGTGGCAATGCAGTGATAAGAAGTAACAGGAATGAACACACACACACACACACAGTGCCACTAGTGGCATAAACCACAGGAGGTCCAAGTCATAATGAGCATGATGGAGAGCATAAACCGCAGGTGGCCAATCTAACACATCTAGTGTGTGTGTGTGTGTGTGTGTGTGTGTGTGTGTGTGTGTGTGTGTGACAGCAGGTACAAGGACCTGTCCTCTTATGACTGCCTCTAATTCAGCAGTCATGAAAAACATGAGAGTACTCTGGCAACGTCTGAAAGTTTTAAGGCTTATCAAGATTTGCGTCTTGTTAATCAAAAGTTTTATCATGTAAAGTAACAATATAAAATAATGCAAAGTTAATTAACTTCACTCCAAGCATATGGCTCAGCCACACAAGGGATTTGAAAATAATAAAATGAAAGCAAGAAAATTAATTAATTAATTAATTAATTAATTAATTAATTAATTAAAACCCACAACCAGGGTTTGTAAATACTCCATACCTGCTTTACCACTTCCTGTAGTGAGTGTGAGACTTCCTGCAGTGGGCCGTCTATCTCCACGGGAACCAGAGTGTACATATCTGAATATTTCATCCGAAGGCCCTCCATGGTGCGCTG
This sequence comes from Chrysichthys cranchii, assembly GCA_030068335.1. NCBI lineage: Eukaryota > Metazoa > Chordata > Actinopteri > Siluriformes > Claroteidae > Chrysichthys > Chrysichthys cranchii. The sequence goes on along the minus strand of JAQMCW010000037.1, from coordinate 26,843,166 downwards.
CCTCACAGCCTTCTGGGTACACAGCTCAGAGTGAAGCTCCTACAGGGATGAGGAAAAGATCATTTTTCTTGGTCATTTAACTAACTGAATGATTTCCGCATCAGCGTGAGTGTTTAAAGGTTGAATTTTTGAAAGCTGGTCTGTTTTAGCAGAGTGTACAAAGAGATGAGAGAGCTGGACAAACTAAAAGACTAAAGCTGTATTCCATTTGTACACAGAAGTCGGGATATCTGAGTTCTGAGTCAGAAACGTCAACGCCCCTGAATTTGGATTTCTGACTTGGAAAATCAGGAGATCCTCACCAACCCTGACTTAAAAAATCCAAACCGGCGGCCGCCTGCCTGAACAGTGAGCGAAAGCTGCAGTTGTACACTGTCATATCACACACCCAGCACTGTCCGAGTTCTATCTGTGCTCATACTGATACGGTGTTTTGATGCGCTAAATACCACGTAATGTGTTGTTTTCAGGTGGTGTTGCTAATTAATACTACGTGGTAGTGAGTGAACCTGGGTTCCCTGACCCTGCGAAATTTAAAGAAAAGTAATAAAAGGAAGTTGAAATTCCAGTTTGAAACTTTATTCATCATTTTTAATAGGGTGAGACCAGATTATTAGGGATATACAGTAATCCCCCGCTATATTGCGGTTCACATTTGGCATCCCCGGCTATTCGCGGATTTTTATTTACAACGTATCAATTTTTTCTGTGCATGTCCCCGGTATTATAAAATATAAACATTAAATAAAATGGAGTAAAATAATAATATATACATAATAATACAGTACAGTGTATATATTTACACAAGAGACAAAGAACACATAGCGTTGTTTATGGAAACGCAGTGTGGGGATACTGAAAAAAAAATATGGCTGGAGAAACGAGTCTGGCCAATCGTAAGGCCTTCTTCATTTAACCCTGGCTGCGATTGGCTGCGGGCTATGACGCGTACGGTTGGGGAGAAACAATCAGCAATCGCCAACATCCCAGTTCTTCACCCGCAGCAGTACTCGCTATAAATGTGATGTTTCTACGATGTTTTCTTTATGTGTTTAATTGTGTGGGAGGATTATTTAGGCCTTAAAGTATTCTTTTTTCCCTTTTTTTTCTTTTAAATAAATAAATAAAAGCATTTAGGGGTGATGTCTGTGCATTGTGAATTTTTCGTCTTTCGCGGAAAGTTTTGGAATGTAACCCCCGCGAAAGACAGGGGTTTACAGTATTTTGATTAGATTCGCGGTAAATCACAAAACAGCAAACACAATAGCAGTTTTCCTGGAGGCTTCCATACTGGTTTTTCCGATTTGCACAAATGGAACGTGGTGAAGTTGGATAAGCCTGAGGCAAATGGAACGCAGCACAAAGCTACTGTGCATCGCTCTCGGTAGAATAAAAGCATTGTGGGTAATGTAGGAAAAGTGGAAATACAGCAGCATGTCAACAAAAAAAAAAAAAAAAAAAAAAAAGCCTCAGCATTTTATTCCTAAATAAATCTTGGCTGGAACTGAAGATCATGTCAATTAATATGCAAGTCCTTCAGGGTGTTTTTTTTATTTCTATAAATCAGACCCTGTTTTCAGCTCACACACAGACAATTTTCTCTGAGGATTATACATGATCTCCTAATCAAATATGCATACAGGGAGGTGTTTTTTTTTTAAGGAACAAGTCTATTAATATTCATTTGTATAGAGTTTTGTTTCCCCATCCACTTTCTCCCTAATTTAGTCTTGGCTCCTTGTCATACAGCCGTCAAGTCACATAAAGACACACAATTCCATCTTTATGAACTGCTGCTCATGTTAAGTCACAGGGCAATGTAAGACACTCGGAGGAAAGCACGAGCAACCCTCTTCCACATGCATGAGCTCACAGATGCCCATAATTTGCCAATATCTGTGACTGGCAGAGATCAGAAATTAAGCCCCTCTCACCCAGATATTTTTGTAGGCCAATTCTGTTGTCTCGGACACCCGTGACATGGTCGGGAATTGAACTTGCAAAATATCCTGACAGATTCTGTTGCAACACTTTAGCTGTACAGTTGCAGTGCACATGCCTGTTTAAGCAAAGAAACAAACCATATAAGTACCAGTCCTATCTATCAATCAATCAATCAATCAATAAAGCATGGATGATATCACGGAAACAAAAGGAAAGGATGCTGCAAGAATATTTTGCCACACCTGCGATGAAATAAGCTCAAATTAGGTCAACAAACAGCACTGCCATTTTCCATCCCTCATTCAATCCCTGAAAATCATTTAACCCCAATCTGTGGTGGTGCCTCTTACCAGTTTAGCCGTTGCCGTTTACAGGTTTCTGCCAGACACTCGGCTCCACATGAATGAATCACATGCAGTGTACTCTAAACCGCTCTATGCTTCTCTTTCTCTGCGCTGCTAAGCATCAGCCCTCTTCACCTTTCAGCCCCTGGGCAGCAGATAATACTCGGCTCCCTCTATTCATATTGTAATGAGTTATTTGAGACCGAGAAAGAACTAAAGGATGCAAGACACTAAAACAGCTATAATGCTGCATTCCCATGGTGGATTGTGAGACGTAGATAGTAAAAGAGACACTCAGTATATGTTAGGTCTGTTTGAAGACGTGTGTACGAAAGATGACATCAATCTCGGCCTTGGGGTTGGGCTTGGAAAATCCACTTGTAAGGTAAAACACAAAGATGGGAGTGTGTGTGCGTGCATGTGTGCGTCTGTGTGTGTGCCCATCACCAATATTTGCGACCGGCGCATTCTTCCTGCACATGAAGGAAACAGTGAGAACATAATGACCAAGCTGTTTAGCCTGTGGGACTTTACACAATAGGAAGAAACTGTGAGAGGGGGATAGATTGCAAACAAAACAGTGACCTTCAGTGAGACAGGGAGGACTGAGACCTTAGAGTTTGTACAAGGAAACGAAAGAATGAAAATTCAAAAGTTATGTATTTCTGTTACTGGTGAGGATTATCCTGACTGGACCTGGCATGCATCCACAGAGTTTACTCGAAAGCAAGCCCTATTCAGATGAAACAGCACCTCAGTGAATTTGGTGCATTATTTAAACCATGAAACATAAAACTAACTGCCACGCTGGCTTCTCCACAGAAACTAAATGTCAGGAGTGGTATGAATGTCCAATTCAAGTCAGATTTATCTTTGTGGTGCTTTTAACAACAGATATTGTTACGAAGCGGCTTTACAGAAATCCGGATGTAGATTTAGATCCCTGATGAACAAACCAGAGGCGACAGCGGTGAAGAAAAACTTCCTGGGGGAAGACGCAAGGATGAAGCCAGACTCAGAATTGTAAGGATGTTCACTGTGAGCAGTTTGCGAATCAGCGAGTCTTTATGATTACAGCCGCAGCTCATGGCTACAAATCTACAGTATCCAGGTGAAGTAAGGGTGAAACTTGGGCTGTGGGAATTGCAAATCACTGGAGTTTAATAAATAAATAAATAAATAAAGGAAGGAAGGAAGGAATGAAAAATTACATTATAGTGGAGATTTATGATATTAGAACTCCAGATTCTGGATTCTGGGTGCTAGATTTTTCAGAAACAGAGTAATCCTGGAGATGTGAAATCACTTCAGTGCTTATCAGTACCATTATTCCAGCAAACACTGAAAACCATGGAATTTTTAAGGTTGCTAAGAATACCGACCTTCCTAAAGATCTGAGGACATTGTCCGGTTTCTATATTTATTTAAATGTCAACATTAACTGGCACACAAAGTCTCACTTTTTCCTAGTGGCAATTTTTATTATAATGACCACAAATTATTTCTGATATTCAAAGGTGAGTATTTACTCAAACTGCTGTTAACAGTATTTTTTTCTCGACAGTCATATTAAAACGGTATTCGTTGGAGATAAACGCACCTGCAGCCGTTCAGCGTTGGGCGCTTGGTCTAGCTCTGACAACACACTCCGTGCAGCTACGAGCCATTCCCGGATCCCCTGCAGCTCCTTACACACCTTCGTCCTCTCCTCCATCTCCGCTTGCACCACCTTACGACCCTGAGCACTCCGGGACTTTAGACTGCAAGGCATAAAGGTCAAAAGTTTTTCAATACCTGGGATGATTTGCCAAAAAACACACCTGTCTCAACTTCAGCATGAAGTGAACCAAGTGCGCATCTTTTTCACCTCCCTCGTCCTTTCTCCTTCAGTGAATAAATGCCTTTTTTGCCAGGCAAATATTACTGATCTTTGCTCCATCCAGTGAAAATTCAGAAAAGCGTGTTTTGTTTCAGGTGTCTCCTGTTTTATAAATAAGAAATAAATCTAAACAGCTAAAATGTTAGCACCATTGCCACTGTGCATTAGTAATATAACAATCATCAAATCATTCTCATCCTAAAAGCTTACACAGCAGAATGTTTCAAAGCAGAGTATGAAGAAGAATATCATCATCATTTTGGACAAAAACAGAATTCATTGTGAAATCAAAAACAAGAAAGAAACAAAGAAAGAAAAACAAAGAAAGACACAAGCCCATACTTGCCAAGCCAAACTAATTGCGCACACTGGAATGTAATAATGAGGACCAAATTTGACCCAGTTTCACCGTTACGCCCAGTGTGGCCATAATTACATGCATTTCCAAAACATGACAAAATATTTCTACTCTATAACAAGTAAACCAGCCTTGCTAGTAGTAAAGTAAATAAGTTTAGTATTATTAACAATGAATAAAATGGTGCCCTCTGACCTGTGATAGCGCTCTTGCATGGTTTGCAGCTCCTGACAGAGTGGAATGGGCGGGGCTTCTTCTAAGTGGGAGGGGACTCTCAGTAGCCTAGCCACCCGCAGTTCCAGTGCAGAGAGTGCTCGATGCTCGCAGTCCAGTCTGTCCTGGTACGGTGACCAAAACTGCACCAGCTCCTGAAGCTCCTCAGCTGTAGCCTTCTCTCTGCTGCTCTCTGGCAGCTCAGCCTCCATCTGCTCCAGGACAGATGATGCTTTCTCCATCTGTGAAACAAAAATCCAGCATACAAGCACTTAGGCAAGATCAGGGAAGCCAGGTTGTAAAATCAAAATCCAACCCGAATTCCAGAAAAGTTGGGATGTTCTTTAGATTTGAATAAAATGAAAACTAAAAGACTTTCTGTATCACATGAGGCAATATTTTATTCACAACAGAACATAGATAACATAACAAATTTTTAAACTGAGAAATGTTACAATTTTTTTGCACAAAATGAGATCATTTCAAATTTGATGCTTGCTACATGTCTCAAAATAGTTGGGACAGGGGCATGTTTACCATGGTGTAGCATCTCCTCTTCTTTTC
>JAQMCW010000037.1:26812915-26837079 GCA_030068335.1 Chrysichthys cranchii | reverse complement strand
TCTTTACTTCTGAGAGACTCTGCCTCTCTAAGGCATCCCTTTATAGCTAATCATGTTACACACCTGATATCAATTAATTTAGTTGCTTCTAGATGTTCTCCCAGCTGAAACTTTTTCAGCCATTTGTTGCTCCCATGCCAATTTTTTTGGGACCTGTAGCAGGCATCAAATTTGAAATGTGCTCATTTAGTAGGTAAAGGTGTACAATTTCCCAGTTTGAACATTTATGTTATCTATGTTCTTCTGTGAATAAAATATTGGCTCATGTGATTTCAAAGTCTTTTACTTTTCATTTTATTCAACTTTTAAAAACGTCCCAACTTTTCCTGGAATTTGGGTTCTATTTGACAGTCAGTAGAAACCAATTCTTGGCACTTCCTTTGTATATTTTAAGGCTAATAAACTTGTGGACCTAGCAAGCAAGATCAACAAATCATAAAACATGTATTTCAGAACTACATTTACTGTGTGTGTAGTGTCATATTACAGTGATATCAGGTGGATTTATGTCAGAGAATCCAGTGTGGAAAGGTGGATACAGCTCGAGTTCCTGAGTAAAATTCTCAAGTGAATGACCTTTTTGGACCAGGCGGACACCTTACGCAATGAATTTCAGTATAACGTGCAGTATTTAGCTGAAGACAGCTAATCAAACAAACAGAGATTAGTTACACTTAACTACGCCTTGAAGCTTTAAGTGAAACTTCTGTTGCTTCAAGTATGCTATATTTAGTGTACAAAATATATTGACATATTGATTATTTCTTATTTTTTTAAGTATTAGAAACCTCGTGTAATGCCACTTAATCCTCAAGGAGCTCACAAACCTCAGTTAGAAAACCACGGAATTCAGAAATATGAAACTTCTCATGACATCAGGTCGAGATGTGATGTAACTTACACTCTTTCCGATGCGTATCCATTCATCTCCTCTCTGCTCGGAGTGTGTGAGCAGATCTCTGGTGCATTGCCGCAGCCTGGCCACCTGACCCCAAAGGGAGTTTACAGCATCGTCCCTGTTGCCACGGCAACCCTGCACCGGGCACCATTCTCTCAGCTCATCCAGTTTGCCAGGCAGGGTATCGACCTCTTTAACCAGAGTCTGAACAACCAAGGGGAAACAAAAGTGTTTGCTTTTTAACATCAAAATAATACCTTACCTACCTGTTTGCATATCATAGAAACTTCCCTTACTTTAAGTTTCTCTTGCTGGTCACAGCAGTCCTTCGGAGATGTGATTTTTTTAGAGGCGCACTCAGCTAAGGTTGTTTCTGAGTCCCGGACACGTCGGCACAGCTCTTCGTAGCGTACACGGGTGCTTCTCTGGCAGTTAACACACCTTACAGGACAAAGCACAATTACAGTATAAACTACTGATCCAGGACAATAAGATAAGAAACGTTTTAATTATTATGTACCTCTCTAAGGCTTCTAGTCTCAGCTGGGCCTGGGCTTTAAGAGCAGAAATTCGAACCAAGAGGCAACCTAGAACCTCAACTTGTAACTGTTCTACCTTCTGTGCTGTAAATATGGGACTGAAGGGAGCAAGAGTCTGAATTTCAGTGATCTGGGATTGAAACTCTGTGTCTAAGGTTAACAGGGCCTGCTGGACGTCCTTCAGCCTTTCTGAACAGCTCCTTGGTGAACAGAGAGACGGGAGGAGAAAGGATTCGGTCCTCTGGAGGAACTGACTGGCACTCCTGACTCCTCTACAATAGTTTTTCAATGTTTCCTTTGCACTGGACAAGTCCGCCTAGGAAGAGCAAGTGAAATTAATGTACAATTTATATTTCCAAATCGTCCAGCTTGGTTTGGATTCTACACAGTTCTTACTTACCAATCTTTGGTCACACTTGTCTAAGACACTTTTGGCCAAGTCTGCAATGTCTTTAGCCTTTCGAGACCCCTGCTGGTGTCCATTTTTTATTTCCAAAAACTCCAGAACCCGCATTCTAGCTTCGACGTTCTTCTGGAGCTTAAGAAACTTTCTGAGGTCGTCTTCGACAACTCCCTGGTTAGACTCCACCTCATATGTCTTCTCCAGCATCTGGTTAACCTCTGTGAGGAAACCATATACCACTCTTTGCTCCGAGAGATAATTTATTTCTTTCACAACATCCCATTCCACAATCTGAAGGTTATTTCGGACGGCCATCTCCCAAGTTTTAAGACTGTCAAGGTTTCGTTTGAGCCGCTCTTGTTCGGTATTTAGTTGAGATGGATAAAGGTCTGGTGTGATGTTTGTAAGTTCATCCGATGCTTCCTTGTACATAAGTTTGATTAGCGGAATCTGCGTAAGAAGAGACTGACAGATCTTATAGCGTTCCTCTTTGGCAATGCTTTCATCTTTCGTTTTTGGGACACAGAGCTCTACATTTTCCTGAAGGTCCTCCAAACGCTGTTTGAGGCTGAGGAACCGTTCGTGGATTTGCGATTTAATATGAAAAGCCTTCATTTTATGATGGAGCTCAGATATCACACACAGTAGCTCTCTCCTCTTGCCTGCTACAGAAGCGTTGATTTGTTCAACCTGAAACTTGTGATCTATAAGCATGCGTTTGAAAGGCTCAATGGCAGACAGAGTGTCCTTAGTAATGGGAAATGTGTATCCTTTCAGGTCTATCATTATCTGTCTCAGTTTCTGCTCTAAAGAAGCCATTTTCTTTTCCGATGACTCCTGGTTCTGGAATATATCCGTTATCTCCTGGATGGAGGTTTTCTCATAATTGAAGATGCCCTTTACATCTTCCTGAAGCTTGGTGAGTTTCTCATACAGCCATGCATTCTCAGAGATGCTAAGCTCAGAGATAATGTCTTTACTCTTCATTAGCAAAGCCTCTGCGATCCCGGAGTGTTTTTCTGCCTCACGTAGTGTATCCTGACTCTGCCGTAACCGTCGATCAAGATCTGCTGCACTCAAGCTTTGGAAATCCTCTCGACTCAGAGATTCCTTATAAAGGTGGCTCAGAATCCAGGAATCCACATCAGTTATCTGCTCTGAAATTTTCTCCCGAGTCTGAAGGCTTAGCTGCATTTCTTCCATAGCTGTGGCTAGTTTTTCTGCTAGTGATTTTGACAAAATTGCCAGTTGTTCCAGAAAGTAGGTGACCACAGAAACTTCGGGTTCGTCAAGATCTGGGATCAATTCAGTTACCTCTTCGGTCAGAGCGGTTAACTGTATTTGCTTAGAGGTCATCTCTGAATGCAGCTTCTTCAAGTCCTTGATTTGCCGATGGACTTCTTCTGGAAGCAGGGAAACCTTCCTCTGCCTGTTCTCAATGTCGTACTCTGTCTTCTTGGCCCAAGCGAGGGCTTCTGTTATCACATTGACGATTTTGACCATGGTTGGGCTGTTGCTGGTCGGGAGTGAAAAATCCAACTCCTCACCAATCAGATCCATGTGATCTTTGACACTCCATAATCCCTGCTGTATGTTACATGCCTCGATCTTGAAATTACATCCTTGGGAGAGAGCTTCATAGTTCTGATGGAGGTCAAAATATCTTTGTCTGGCAGCTGTGAGCTCGGCACTGAGTCCAATCATTTCTTGTGCTCTCTTACTATCCCAAACAGCAGATGAAATCCAAGGTGATCCCAAGAGCTTATGAAAGTTCTCTACATGATCTTTTAAGTTACTGATATCTTCTAGAAGGTCAAAACTCTCTTTGGTGTAAATGCTGACATTATGCAGGGTTTTCTCAGCAGATCTCTCCAGCGCCTTCCATTCGCATTGCAAGATGTTCTGCTGCGACTGTGCTGCTGCTCTCTCAGGCTGGCTGAGGTGGGGTGACAGCTGGGAATGTGTCTGGATCAGCTCTCCAAGAACTGTCCTTTCTTGCTCCATAGTTCTCAGGAAGGAGCGCAGTCTCTGCTCCTCAACAAAGCTGCTTTCCACTGGACACCTTAAGATGTATGGATATCGAATAGAGAACAGTTATAAAATCATATATAAGACACGTTGACACCTCAACCAAAAGTGAAAATTTGCCGAGGCTATCTTCTGGGAAAAATCACATCAGCAGCCAGTTTAAAAACACAGTGGCAAATAATAAAAAAAACAAAAAAAAAAACAAAAAAAACAGTATATCAAAAATTTGCCACACAACATAAATGGCACCACAGAGCTTGTATTGGATTGATTTTAAGTGCAGCCAAGGAAATACATTCTCCAAACAAAAAGCAAATTAAAAAAACCATATGGTACTTTCATAAATCTTGGTTTGTATCTATCCTGTGATTGGATAGAGCTAGCTAGTGGGTGTGAATAAATAACATTATGTATTAATCCACCAAAAGTCTTCTTGTATACTTACATTTTCAAAGACTCCAGTTCACCCGCCAGTTTCTCAAGAGTACCTTTGGCTTTCTGCATTTGTCTGTCATAGTCAATCACCAGCTGCAACTGCCCCTCCTTGGTGTGTACAGTGCCAGATGCATCCCACAATGCCTCTGTCCACTGGCAGCTCAGCCGCTGCATAGCCTCAGGGTCACTTGATGAGCCACTGGCAAGAGCGCTAACGTCACCATTAACGTGATCGTGCTTTGATATTGAGGAAACTTGCTTCTGAGCAGTCTGTCTGCAAAACTGATCAGTAAAACAATACAATTAGCGACTATGGTCCAAGTGAGTATGTAAATAATTTTTACTTACTAACTTTTCTAGAAAAGATCAGCTATCCTGCGAACTCACCTCCGCCTCTTCTACTTGTTTGGCCATATCTGTAGGGTTGAGTACTGCAGGGCAGTTACGGCAACTCAGAATGGAGAACACCAGTCTGTTCAACTGGCCCTCAAGGTCAGCATCAGAGGTGTTGAGAACGTCCAGAGGATCTTCATAAGGTCTGATCTGAGGTCACAAAAAACATAGAGGCAAAGTTAAGGTCCTAAATCTGAAAGTGATCGGACTTCAGAGATCTAATATTAGTTGGATGGTCTTGTCAATTCACCAATTACAAAAATAAAGCAGCTCTGATTAATACCTCAATAAGCAGGCTATTTGGTCTTGTCTTAGACATCTTTTCAATGTCACTAAAAATACTGTTCATTGTAGCGCCGTTCATTGGTTCTTCTTCTTCTTCTTCCTCTTTTAACATCTCTGACACATCAATACATCTGGGAATTGAGGCAGCTTGTTCTTCTGCCTACAGTTTAAAGATACAACAAAATATTTACATTCGATATGGAAAAAAAAACCCATGTTGTGATTAGTGAACTTGTGCAACACCAACAATATTGAAGTGTTGATGCTCAGTTAGTCACTAAACAGAAATCATTCAAATGCTGGATTATTGTGATATTCTAGTCCAACTATGCCAAAGGTCCCGCAAAGTTAGAGAAAATAGATTTCTTTAGGAACCAAGAATTAATAGATTAAAAAGGCTGATCCGATTTTGCCAGAGGATTTCCCAAGGCTTGCTGTCTCAAAAATTCACTTATCTGCCCAAACATCTTCTGGGATCTTCATCTATTCATAAAAGGATTCAGTAATATGATTTAACTGCTGCTTATCACAAAAATCCTTCTTGTATCTTTGTGTAAAATCATATTAATGTTACAAACACTCTGTTAAACGTCATTCAGACGATATGCGTCATGCTAAAAAAGACCACACTCCAATGCCAGGCACATCTTTCACATACATGCAATTTTCCGGTTACCTCAACTAAACTGATGTTTTCAATCTTATTCACGCTCTCTGTAGGTTCCATGCTCGGCACAGCGCAGAGCTCTTTCTCAGGGTGCTCATCTTCCTGTTTAATCGTTGATTGGATCTCAACACTCGTTTCTATTTGCCCGATTAGTGGAGTTGGTCGACTCAGTGGCTCGTCTACTTTTATTGGAATTGTATCATCATATGTAGTTGTCTCAGGTGGAGCTTCTTTAAGTTCTGTGCTAACAGATGATAACTTGATACTTTCATGCTCTACTTCGTTATCGTCTCCTTTTAGATTTGGTTCAATTAGACCCTCCTGTGCCTCAGATGGAGACCCATTAGTAACTGTATGACTCTTCATTTGGCTACCTCTCTTTGCTGGAGGTGTGAGTTTCACCAGTGTCTCCTCTAGCTCCTGGGGTTTGGAAACCATTGAAGAAATGTCACTTTCAGCTTGGCTTGCTTCTCTTCCCACTGGAGGAGACAGTTTCAAAAGATCCTCCACAACAGCACTCTCTTCTGTCACAGTTTTATTCAAATCCGTGCTGCTGAAAATTTCATTCTCCATTTCTTTCGGTACAGTTTCATCCAAATTTCTGCTATCTGTCCTTCTTGCTGGAGCTGTGGGTTTCACCAGTGTCTCCTCTACAGCTTGGGTTTTATCAACAATGGAAACATCACTTTCAGCTTGGCTTGTTTCTTGTCCTACTGTAGGAAACGTTTTTGCAAGAACCTCCATATCAGCTCTCTCTTCTGACATTGTCTTGTCCAAATCAACGCTACTTAAAAATTCACCACCCTCTATTTGTTCGGGTACTAGTTCATCCACATTTCCACTGTCTCTCCTGCACGTCAGAGACATGGGTTTGACCAGTGTTTCTTCTGGGGGAGCTGGTATCACAAGAGACTCTTTTGCAGCTCTGTCTTCGGTCACCAAGTTCTCCAAATCGCTCACACTTTTGCCATCTTTCCTACTTGTTGGAGGTGTAGGTTTCATGAGTGTGTCATCTCTTTCTTCGGGTTTGAAAACCACTGCAATAACATCACTTTCAATTGGCTCTCCACTCCCTGGTGGAATTGGTTTAATAAGTGGCTCTTCTAGAACGTTCTCCAAATCATCGCTGCTGGAAATTCTGCCAAATACCTTGTCACTCACATTGCTGACATCTCTCCTCTGTGTTGGAGGTGTGGGTTTCACCAAAGTCTCTTCCATTTCTTGGGTTTCAGAAACCACGGAACGGCTGCTTTCAGTCGAGCTTGATTTTCGGCTCGCTGGTGCAGTTGGTTTAATAACAGGCTCCTCAAGAGATTTCTCTTGCATCACTGAGTTCTCCAAATCAGTGCTGATGGAACTTTTGATGGCTACTATATCACACCCATTTCTGCTATCTTTCCTTCTTGTTGGAGGTGTGGGTTTTACTAAAGTCTCCTCCATTTCTTTGGTTTCATCAACAACGGAAATGTCACTTTCAGATCGACTGGCTTTTCGTCTCACTGGTGGAGTTGGCTTTACAAGAGTCTCTTCGACGGCTGTTTCTGGTGTCACCAAAGTTGATTTCTCCAAATCAGAGCTGCCAGAAATTCTTCTGACTGCTGTGTCAGGCATATTTCCACTATTTCTCCTTTTTACTGGTGGAGTGGGCTTCAACAATAGAGGCTCTATATCTTTCAAGCCGATGGAAATAACATTACTTTTATCTTGACTTGCTTTTTGTCTCACTGGTGAAGTTGGTTTTAGAAGAGACTCCGCAAGAGCTTTCTCTTCCGTCACTGTCGTCTCCAAATCAGTGCTGCTGGAATATCTGATGGCTACAATGTCACTCAAATTCCTGCTATCTCTCCGCCTTGTTGGAGGTGTGGGTTTCACAACATTCTCCCCCACTTCTTGGATTTTGGAAAGCACTGAAACAGAGTCACATTCAGTTTGACTCGACACTTTTCGTCTCACTGGTGGAGTCGGTTTAATAATCGGCTCTTCTTCAGCGATGTCTTGCGTTACTGTCCTCACCAAATCTGTGCTACTGGAAATTTTTCTGGCCTTTTCTTCATAGGCCCGATCACTGAAATTTCTACTGTCTCTCCTTCTTGTTGGAGGTGTGGGTTTCACCAATATCTCCTCCAATTCTTGGACTTGGCTCACTTGACTTCCTTTTCGTCTTACTGGTGGAGTTGGTTTTACAATAAGTTCCTCAACAGCCATTTCTTGTGACACTGTCTTCTCCAATATAGTGCACTTAGAAATCTGACTGGTCATTTCTTTAAATATAGTCTCTCTTTCACTTCTGCTATCTTTCCTCCTTGCTGGAGGTGTAGGTTTCACAAGTATATCCTGTGTTCCCGGGGGTTCGGAGATCAGTGGAGTGTTGACGGTACTTTCATCTGCACTTGCGTTTTGTCTTACAGGTGGAGTTGGTTTTTCAAGAGAGTCATCAACAGCGATCTCTTCTGTCCTTGTTTTGTCCAAATCACTGCCACTGGGCACTGGTTCAGTCACCTTTCTGATATCTTCCTTTCTTGGTGGAGGTGTGGATTTCACCAGTGTGTCTTCCATCTTTTCGGTTTTGGAACTTGCTGAAGTGCTGTCACTTTCAACCTGACTTACTTTCTGTCTCACTGGTGGTGCTTGTCTCACAAGAGTCTCTTCAACAGTTATACTCGTCTTCTCCAATTCAATCTGTTGATGTCCTGCCTGGGTTGGCTGAGAATCAAGATCCAGTGACAGCCTTTCATCTCCTAACTTGTCCTTATGTCTCCTGTTTGGTGGCGTTGGAAGAACCTCTGCAGGTGCTAATTGGGTTTCATCCTGTTTGCGTTGGCTGACTGGAAGATTTGCTTCTTCAAACTGGACCTCTGAACTGACTGACAGCCTTTCACATTCCTTAGATCGTCTGGTTGGTGGGGTTGGCTTACTCTCTTCTTTTGCTGTTGTTATTTTTGTGATCTCAACTTCCACAATTACCTTATCCACTTCTTCCAGTAGCTTGTCTTCAGTACTGAAGGGTAACCTCTCAGATTTCCTTCTAGCTGATGGAACTGGTAATGTCTCTATGATCTCTAATGCCTCAGACTGTTTCTTAGCATTCAATTCTAATCTCTTGCGGTCTTCAGGTTCAAAGGATTCTTTACCAACAACCGGTTCATTTTCTGTTACTTCAAGTTCGGAAACTTCTGTTACTGCACCGCTAGATTCACTTTTGGGAGCATCCAGTCCTGGCATGTTTGCCTCTGTAGCTGGCTCTTGACTCATCTCTAGTTCCTCTCGTCTTTCCAGAATGATGTATCTGCGATGGATCTGTTGAGGACCATTATTTACAGTCAAGTGTTCAAGTGGTTCCATCACTCTCTGGACGTCTTGTGGACCATTGTTTGATGTCCAGGTTCCTTCACTCTCAGCATGTGTGTCATTTGGTTCACTGTTCCTGGTTATGATTTGGGTCTCAGTTGTTTGGCCAAAAAGTACTAGAGTTTGTAAAGATCTATCAATGTTTTCCTTAGGAGGTTGACCTGATTTAGCGGAATCAACAACATTTCCAGCATTATCCAGTCCTTGTTGATCCAAAGAGGCATGACTGTCATATTCGTTCCTCATTTCATCTTGTGTATCCAACTGTTCCATATGTTGAGACAATGTGCTATCAAAGCCAGCGCCTGAAGCTGAATCAATTCTCCCTGCATTATGGTCAGTTGAGCCAAGGACCTCAGTAGTACAAATATGTACTGCGTCTGTATCAAGAATTAGTGCAGCTATTATCTTTTTTGGCATTTTACCATCCTCGTGCAAAGGTTCACAGGTATCAGAAGTAAATGACCGCTTCCGGTGTAATTCTTCAACCGCATCAGTTTCTTGTTTGAGACTGGGAGCATACATCATTCTCTCATCACTTCCAATTGTTTCCTTGGGTTTTCCTTCCACGGATGTCTTAGCGTCATGGAGTTCTTCACACAAAGCAGGCTGCATGTTTTCCCTTCCATTCACCCCCATCTCAATTTTTCCATTACCTTTTGTTGGACCAATGGCCGGTTCATCAGTTTCTAGTACATCATCAGGCTGCACAGTCAAAACCGTGGTAGATAAAACATCAGTTTTAAGTTTATTTTGGTCGAAATGTAATGCTGTTAGTGACCAGTCTGCTGGGAGCAAGTCCATCCCTTCTGAAATCTCCTCAATGAGTTCTGTAGGAACCTCTCTGTCCATGATTTTGGAGACAGGTGTGTCCACTGGAAGTGCTCTTTCCTCTAACACTTCTGATGGTTTTATTTTCTCTGTGAAGGAGTCTAAAACATGTAGATCAGCATGGACAAACTGAGACCCTGTTCTTTGAATTTCAGATCCAGCAACATCAGTGGGTTCTTCTGGTTTCGAGGTTATTGGTGGTGATGTGCGTGCCGGATTATCCATTTTGAATTCAGCCCCGTACTCGTTTACTGCTGACACCAGTGGTGATTCTGCAGTGGGAGATTCTGGCACCAGTTCTTTAGTAACTGTCATGGAATCCTCACTGTCTCCAGATTTTTGCTCGGATGATGTAGTCAGAGTGTCTTCTGTCTGATTAACAGCTGGAACAACTTCAAGCACTAATGCTTCCAGTGGCTGTTCTGTCTTTGCTGGTGTTTCTTCAATAATTGGCAGGGCAAGATCTCTATGCACCAATTCAAAAGGCTCAACCACTGAACTTTTATCACTGGCCACTGGAGAAGTGGAAATATCTTGAGACTTGGGCCAATCAAGCTCGACCTTCGTGGTGGTATCCAGCGTGCTGGGCCATTCACAGGAAACCTGACATGATGCCATGACAAACATAAACCTTAAAACGCAGACGAAGAGTCTAAAAAAACTTACCCTGATCCTGGCAATCAAAGACAAAGAAACAACAGAAGCAAAAGCTAGACAAGTTAATATCTAGAAACTAAAATTGCATAAATATCTATTTGAAAAATTTGTTTTGTGAAAATTTTAAAAGATAAATTCTGTCATACCTCTGTGACCAAATGACAGGGCTGTGATTCCAACGACAATGTAAGATTTTTCATCCTTTCCTCCTCAAAATCCTGAGTCATAAAGCATAAAATTAGGCAATTATACACACTTGCAGTGAAACTGATAACTTTACTACCACTATATGCTGTACTAGAGTCTATGTTACAGGAATGGAATAGATATTATAATGTGTTAACCGATCCGGTGCCGACACTAGGCATAGGTGACTCCAGCGGTGGCCGAGGGCACCAAATTGGAGGGGAGCACCAAAATTGGTTGGCAGTCGCCATCTAGTGGCAGTCTTAATATATGCAGTCATCTGTATATACGGCTAAACGAAACGCGTGTTACTGGAAACGTGTATTCCCCCTCTGTTAGTGTTTGAAACGATAAATACATATCAGCATTTAAACAAGTGTATACCAGGTATTATAAGGTATATTAATATATACGATATTCCATGTTATAAATGCACTGCTGATGCATTGTGCATACCTGACTGATAGTCTGAGTTACCTGAAAATTAAGCAGACTGAAATCAAACTGTCACCTGCAGCCTCTGCTGAAGTTGATTAATGAGCACGTCTGCATCCTTTAAAGCATTTGATCCGTCTCTCTCCAGCTTGTCGGTGAGTTCTTGACCCAGACATTCCCTGAGCAGCTGCTTATGTGACACTGCCTCCTGCAGGTTCTTCTGCAGTACTGCACCCTCCTCGATCATCGCCTGAGGAAAAAAATGACATGCAATGTCTTTCATCTTTTTAATCAACATACATCATAGCTCTGTGGTTATGTACTATAAAACACACACTGCGCTTACAAACCTGAATGGCTTCAGCCGAGTCAGAAGGAAGTTGTGCGTCTGTTGACTGGGTCCAGGAACGGAGGGCATGCAGTGTATCTCTCATACAGTGCACTGCGTTATCAGCACAGTCATTCTGTCTTTCAGACAGTTTGGACTGCAATCTAAAAAAAGAAGCAAAAAAAATGATTCTTTACTAGGTTTAGGAAATGCTCTAATAAGATGAGTGGAAAATGAATACCGGTACCTGCAGTACTGCTGGGTCACGGTGTCTACAAGAGAAATTACATTAGAAGGAAGATCCTCATCAGAGGGACCCATGCGGATAGCCTGTCCCAGATCACGAACTTTACCCTCTATTGACTCGAGCTCCTTCTCACAGGTCTAAGAAAAAGCCACATTAAGACTTTTGGATAAAAGGACTATTTTAATTTCGATAAATACCAAGATATGTTCAGTACCTTCAGGATATTCCAGTTTCCCTGTAGTTGGTTAATAGTCACGATTCCTTCTATAAATCCTGCACATTCCTGTGCTCTGAGATCACTGAGAATGCACTCAGCCTGTGCTCTGAGACTGTCTGCTCTTTCAGCAATCTTCTTTTCGATGTCAGCCAATCGAGTCTCACACACTACAAGCCTCTCCTTTATTTCCTTCTTGGAGGTGGCACAAAGGTCATGGAGTTGGCCTATTTCTAAAGTCAGCGCATCCCGACCCCCTTGAGTGCACAAGTCGATCAGGGCATCTTTAGCCGAGTCTAGCTCTCTCATCTCTCTCTCCTCCCTCTCCACTGTCTGAAGAAGAGCCTGAAGACACAGAATCATGGGGGACGATGACGACGGCAGATTAATATGTCAAAGTGCATAATTAAATGAAACAAAAGAGAGTCCACTCTGAATAACGTGTCCATCGACACGTTGGTCTATTTTCAAAGCCATCTGACTAAGAGTAAATCATGTTGAACAAAATTATGTTTGTTGAAAAATGTTTTCAGCCCCTATAACTGCACAAGCAATGACAATAACTATGTGACATCAGCAAGACACACAACTGCTAACTAATACATCTCCAACCAAAGAAAGTAACACCAGAATCACTATCATAATTATCTCAATATCGATGCATTTCATGCTTCAGCTTATGCTTTTGCCTGGATAAAATATATATGAGGTGGATTAGAAACAGCATGTAACTGACTGTTCTACTAGCTTAAACATATTGAAAGACTTGTGGTATATTCTTGGATTTTACCTACATTTTCACCTTATACAAACCTTCAAAGTGTTAATGGAGCCCTGTAACCCATGGCGATCACTGCGAAGGGGTCCAAAACCTTTGACTTGCTCTCTCAGCCAGTCCTGCGCAGCACTGTGCTGCTCTACCAGCTGAACGCAGGTTCTTTCGATGCGAATGCCCTCTTCTAGGCTCTCACACAATTCCTGTATATATGTATATATATAAAAAAAAAAATCCCCACAACAAATTATTCCCAGTGATGTAGAAACTGCAAACTGAATTGAACGTAACAGAACTTAACAAAATCCTACCATTAAGTCTTTGATTATCCCCGGGACGCACTCCTCCATGGCTGCGCAAGACGGATCCGTCCAGCTCGGGTCCCGCGTGAGCTGGCTCATCTCCCGGCTCAGGGCTCTGAGAGCAGAAAGCGTCGGGCTCAGAGATCTCGCCTTGTCCAGAAGAGCCATAGCCTGCTCCACTGCATGCCTGCGGTCCCCTAATCCAGGCCAGGGGAAGTGACGAGGCAGCCCTGCCGTCTGCTGCTCCAGCTGTTCCACACGAGACTGGGTCTGCTGTCTTTGGCACTGACACGAAACCAGACGCTCCACCACGCTCCTCAAGAGACTGAAGACGAGAAAAGGGTTTTTGTCAAGAATAACATCAGTGTAAGAAAGTGTATTGCCCTATACGAGTTTATTCCATGACTGATGTACCATTGGTGTGCAATAAATATTACTATTATAAATATGTATGGCACTGTGCAAATGTCTTGAGCCATCCTATTTATTTTTAGAAAAATTTTGTTCTAGATATTTATTTTATGATTTATTTTATGATAGAGAGCACTTTTCAGCTTTAAAAAAAAAATAGTTATGAAGCCTCCTGGGGTTTATTTTTTTGGGTACGAAGCAAGTGTGTCAGTCAAAGGCCACAAAAGAACAGTAGCAGATTCTCCAAAATGCTCGATAAAACTTACCAGCTCATTTTTCTATGAAAATTCCCTTTTCCTGTTTACTACAAGTTGTCTATTACAGGCTAAAAAAACATTTCCATTGTAGCATCCCGCAACACTCACCCCCACAAAATACTTGCCACATTCTACAATTAATCATAAATCAATACTGTAATGTGCTTAATGTCATCAGGAAATGAACATTTATGATAATTAACCACTGCTTGTTTGCTAGTTATGTGCTAAATACTCAATTATGATACTCACTTAAGAGCAAAATACAGCCAATATTATTATTTATTTATTTTTGTGTGTGTGGAATGGGTATTTTGATAGCTTAAACACGTTTTCTTAGACATAAATGTAGAAAGAAAAATAAGGTTAAAATAAATTAAATGGCACCCCAGTCACTGAATCCTCCTCATATTTAATGTTATTATTTATATATGTGCTTTTGGCTTGTAGACCTGTGGAGCTCTTGAGCATTCTGGAGAACTCTTCTCCATTCTTCTTCTAAGGACTTCAAGCTCCGCACAAGAATGCGTCTCGTTTGTTCATCGAGATCTTCCCGACCACAGAGGCTCTCTGCTTTTCTTTTTAGGGAGGACATCTTGCAGTTTCCTTCAGGTCGAAGGCTCAGCACAGCCTGAGAGATATTAGAGATTTTATATTAATTGATATTACTCTTGGACCCAGGTGAAAAATCTGTTCATTATTTATTGCGTTTCATCTTGTGAGCAGATTTATTGAGCCGTGTCCAGTGTGTACTCACTTGAGCTTTGTTGAGCCTTTCCTCTATTTGCTCTTGGGTGCCATGAGTGCTTTTGCCCAGTGAAACCAAATCCTGCTTCAACTCTTCAACCCAGGATTGTATCTTATTTTCCTCCGATTGGAAAGTCTGAAGCTCCTTGGAGAGAGAATCCTGGAGCTCGGCTCGATTTCTGTGCTCTTGGGCAATTTCCATCAATATTCTCAGTTTCTCCTGAACATCCCCAAGTGTCTGCTGGATTAATTCCTTTCTGCTGTCATCCAACTTTGTGCACAGATTCTCTCCTTTACCTTTCAGAAGAGCCATCTTCAAGTCCGCCTCTGGCTGCAAGTCCAGGATGGTCTGACGGTAACAATATAAAAAAATATGATAAAACAATACGAAACATTTCGGACCTCATTCTACTTCTTATATCAACTTCATGTTACCTGTGTTCTAATGAATATCTCCTGTAAAGGTGTGTCTTTGTCCAGTGATTCAACCCGCTCCTGAAGCCCTATGATCCAGGTCCGAAAGATTTCCTCTTGGGTTTTAAAATCCTGAAGCTCCTTATCAAGAGCAACCTGAATTTCTGCTTCATTCCTGAGGATTTCAGCAAAATCCAGCACTTCTCTCCACTCTTGCTCTAAGGCCCTCTGAGTTTGCAAGATGGACTGCCTGGTGTCTTCTTTAAACCCCTTACGAGAACACACACACTCAGCTGTATGCTTAAGAGCAGCAAGTTTTGAGTCACCTTCTGGACTACGAACCAAAACAGTCTGTTTTAGAAAAATCAGAAGACAGAGCACAGATTTAAGGATATGAATTTTTAAGCATGTAAAGAAAATCCAAAAGTTAAGGATGCAAGATATAATCCAGAACTATTAAATCCTTTCTGTACCTGAGCTTGGGTAATTATTTCCTCAGCTGGGGAGGCTTTATCCATGGACTGCAGGGTCACTTGCATCTTTCTTATCCAAGCTTGTGTGCTCTCCAGCTGCTCTTGGACGCTCTTTAGTTCCTCGGAGTGAGAATCTTCACGCTCAATCTGGTTCTTCATCTCCCGTGCGGTTTGCAGAACCCTCGCCCAGGTCTCCTCCAACTCTCTCTGGGTTTGATAAAAGCTGTCTCTACTTATCTCCTTATGAGCGCATATGCTCTCACCCTTTTTTCGTAGAGTTAGCAATTTTGAGTCGCCTTCAGGTTTTAGACTCAGGACGTCCTGAATAAAATACAGATATTTTGAACATTCCAGATATCTCTAACATCTTTCATAGCCACCTTATTTCCTCAGGCTTTAAACCTACCTGCAGCTTGTTGAGTCTTTCCTGTATTGGAGTCTCTTCATCCAGGAAGTCCAGCTTTCTCATTTGTTCATCCACCCATGAATGGGTATACTTCTCCTCATCTTGCAGAGCTTCTAGTTCCTTTAAAAGGGTTTGGTGGAACTCAGCCTGAGCCTTAAGCTGCTGTGCTGAATCCTGAACTCTTCTCCATTCATCATCTACATTTCTCAAAGCCTGGACAAGTTCCTGTCGGACGCTTTCCTCTAACTCTCCATGAGCACACAAGCTCTCGCCATCCATCTTCAAAGCTGCCATCTTGGAGTCCCCCTCGACTTGAAGGTCCAAAACAGCCTAACATCCACAACATGAAATTATTTACATGTATTACCTGAGATATCAAGTAGATGCTGGACATCAGATATCAATCAACTGTGCTTATACCTGGATTTTCGGGAGCTTTTCCTCTGTTGGACCGTCTCGGTCTTTGTCCAGTGATTCCAGACTATGTTTTAAGTTTCTCACCCATGTCCTGGTTTTTTCCTCTTTAATACGGAATAGCTCTGCCTCCTTTTCCAATTCCTTATAGATTTGAGATTGATTCTCCAAACGAATTCCAAAACTGTGGTACTGGTCCACCAGGGACTCACTGTCTTTTAGCAAGGGGTCTCCTCTTAATCCTTTCAATCTTACAGAAGCTAGCAAGTCACTGAACGCCTCGACGCGTCCGCTAAACAGGAAAGAAATATGGTGCAAGGTGATTAGAAAGCCATCAAAACCATTTTTAAATGAATCAGGAAGATATTATTTACCTGTGTTTGTGTTGTCTTTCTGAACACACAAGAGTTCAGAATGGTGTACGAACGTGCTCAGGCATGATGAAGTAAGTACTGATGAACTACTCATTCTGATTTTAATATTTAAGATGTTTTAATTTTTTAATGTTGTCGTTCCTCCTGGTTTTTTTCCTTCAGATTTCAGTAAGTTGTCTGCTTTAAATCGTGAAATACATCCGGATCAGATCACTGACATTTTGTGCCAAATGTTCATTAGCAGGACCGTGTTCGTGATGCTTACATAACAGAATATGATGTGGTGTCAGATGTTGGATTCTGAGCTTCTTTTTTTTTTTTTTAACAAGTAAATGATCGTGGTATCAAGCCAGTATCCATTTCAATGCATCTATAGATGACTAAAGACAAATTAAATTGTATATGTCTAGTGTCGACAGGTCATAAAATTTAGAAATTTAGAGTAAAATGCCTAATTTAGAAATTTGGTGTTAAAACAGTCTACCTTTCCTTAAGAAAATCCTCATGGACTTGTCTCAGGATCTCCCTTTGTTCTGGGAGCTTCTCCCTCTGCCGCAACCAACCTCGGAAATGGTCGTGCTCTGCTTGCAAGCTATTTAAAAAAAAAAAAAAAAAAAAAAAAGACGTTAAAACGGCTTTTTTTTTTTTTCAAGGAACCATTGAATGACAGACAGAAATGGTGTCTGGACAAAAATATGACCTTTTAAGTTTGTTTAGGATGTCCTCCAGCTGTTTGTGGCGTCCCTGGCAGTGAGCTCGGAGCGTGGTCAGCTCTCCCTCCTGCTCCTGCTGCCAGGCGCAAAGTTCAACCAGGATTTCAGCAGGGACTTCCTCCTCACCTTTCTTCTCCAAAGCCTTCTTCACCTGGGCAAGTCGCTGCTCGCCTTCTTCGGAAGCCAGGAAATCCTACACATAACACACGCGTCAATTTATGTGAATGAATTTTTAAATCTGACTGGTCAGACAGTGTAGATTAATGACTACAGCTCCAACAGTAAGGCAAATCACAAGTTTGCTCACCTGTAGTCTCTGCATGGACACCTGAACATCTGCCCTCGTCTCTGGGTTCTCAAAACACTCATTGACAGTAAGCTGTGCATCCTGTAGCCAGTCCTCAAACATCTGGCACTCATCTGAAAGAAAAGCACAGTTAAAATGAGATAAAGGGGGGGGAGAGAAAATACCCAGCACTCAGAATAAACATCATAATGTGCACCTTTAATTGACTGAACGAGAACATTTTTCTCTCCTTGTTCTTTCTTTTGACCAATGAGCTCCCGAGTCACTGCGGTGTTATCTTTGAGGCGCTTGCTTTTATATGACAGTTCCTCTAAAGCCTGAGGTGCAGTCACCCTGGACATGAGCTCGATTTCCTTCAACAGAGAGTCAGCTTCTTCCTCCTGAGCCAGCAACTGATCAGAGAGTTCCTGCAGATGGTGAGAAAGAGGAACAAGCTACGGTCATAAGGTTAGGGCTTCTGAGTACCTGGGTCAATCTAATTACAACGAGCCGTGAAAAAGAAGGCCATACGGTTGAAGTTCAACTTTATGTTTATTGTTTGGCTGAGAATTCTGAGGAAAAGGGATTTCAAGTGGGAATGATTCACAGATGGGACATTAAACAACTAACTGGAAGTGATTTCCACGATTTGAATTACTACCTGCAGATGTTGCTGCAGCAGATCTTTGCTGTCAGAACAGAGCATCCTCACTGAGGAGTGTATTCTCTGGATGGCAGTTTGGCAGGCGTCAATCCTCTGGAGGAGGTGTGCTCGGACACTCAGGAGCTCTTGGAAGACTTCGGTGCGGCTGTCGAAAAGCTCCTTTACCTGTTCCATCTTCTTCTTCAGAGCAGTCTCCATGACCTGAGGACATGCACGAGAAACAGAACTGACAGGTGGCAAGGAAAACCCCTGGAGGACCTAGAAAAGAAAAAATACGAGGAAGACTTGGGAAGGATGAATAACCTGTAGCTCCAGGGGAGACTCTTTACTCTTCAGCAGCTCATGGATCTCCACAGACTTCCTGTGAAACTGTTCGATGCTCTGGTCATGGGTCTGGATCTCATCCTAACTCAGATGAAACCCAAAATAACGATACAAATATATCAGTAATGCATTACTTTAAGCAATATCTCTCATCAAAGAACAGGACATGGATTTCCAAACCTTCATTTGGAAGACCTCTTTCTCACTGCTGAAGGGGTGAGACTCGGTAAAAAGACTGAGTTTAGCAGCAGCCCAAGCTTCCAACTCTTCACCGAGCATCAGCTGTTTCTCCCACACCTCCAGACCCATGCGCAGGCCGTCCAAGTAGCCGTCGGTCTTCTCCGATACCTTTGTAGGCATGGTACACAATAAACTTTAAGGAAAATTTGTGATGACTTTTACACATCTAGATTTTAATATTAAACTACCTATAGAGAGGGAGAACTGTAAAGGATGACAGACTTGTGTGAAAACCCTCTTACATCCAGCCAGGAGTCCACCAGTGCGTCCGCCTCGGCTTCAAATGGAGTTTCTGAGCAGTCTGGGAGTTTCTTTAGTTGACACTGCAACTGCCTGCACACTGCCCTGAACTCCTCGATCTTTGGTCCGAGGCCATTCAGGTCCTTCTTTATCCCGCAAACCTGATGTGAAAAAAATAAATTGCATTATCACTCCTAGACAAAAGTCTGGACACACCTACTAATGAATGTTTTTTCTTATTTAACCTTGTATGAATTTATTAACATATTAAGCATATATTAAGCATTCGATAAAGCAGTCACAATGACAGTTTTGTACACACCCATTCTCTAAAAAGTATCAGCCCTAGCAGTCAATTTTTACACTTAATTTTGTGCCACTTGCACAATCTTGACTACTTCTGTGCTTTTTTTCTCTGTTGCGAGCTATGAGAATTTTTTTTCCCCATTTCTAGGCAAATTTCTTGTTGTGTTTTTTCCCGTACCTGCATACTACTCATGCACCGTTCTTAGACTGACCCTGATAAACACTTTTGTTTTTCCCCACACACACACAATACAGCCAGATTTTTTTTGTTGTTTTTTTATTTATTTATTTATTTATTTTTTTACAGGGACCCAAGTGTACCGGTGAGTTTACAGGGAGGAGAGATAAAGAAGGTGAAGGATTTTCAGTACTTAGGGTCAACAATCCAGCGCAATGGAGAGTGTGGAAAAGAAGTGAAGAAGCGTGTGCAAGCAGGTTGGAACGGGTGGAGAAAAGTACCAGGGGTTTTGTGTGATAAAAGAGTATCAGCAAGAATGAAAGGAAAGGTGTACAAGATGGCGGTGAGTCCAGCAATGTTGTATGGCCTAGAGACAGGGGCGCTGAGGAAAAGTCAAGAGAAAGAGCTCGAGGTGGCAGAGATGAAAATCCTGAGGTTCTCTTTGGGAGTGACAAGACCATGGATAGGATCAGAAATGAGTACATCAGAGGTACAGCACATGTTAGATGTTTTGGGGATAAAGTTACAGACGCCAGACTGAGATGGTTTGGACATGTACAGAGGAGGGAACGGGAATATATATCGGTAGAAGGATGCTGAGGTTGGAACCACCACGCAGAAGACCTAGAGGAAGACCAAAGAGGAGATTTATGGATGTAGTGAAAGAGGACATGAAGTTAGTTGGTGTGAAGAGGACGCAGAGAATAGAGTTAGATGGAGACAGATGATTCGCTGTGGCAATGCCTGAAGGGAACAGCCAAAAGGAGTAGTAGTAGTAGTAGTAGTAGTAGTAGAACAAAACCAGCAGCTTTATAAGAATGTCAACTTGTGCTGCTTTGCCAGCAAATTTCCACAAACATATTGGTTGCTTTGTTTAAAATGCTATGAGTGTCTGTTAAAACTTGCTTCAGGATCACATTTACCCATAAAAACAAACTACACTATTTAAACTTGCCAACAAAAACCTGTGTCCAACCTTTTAAAATGTCTACATGAATATGTTGCGAGGAAAAAGGCAAAATCATATAAGCACAGAGCTATCAAGAATAGCACTGCTTCATTTTTTGACTGATTTAGAGGAATAAGATAAATAAATAATTCGACTTGATTTAAATATCCTAAACAGATCAGCCTCTGTCTTCCATATGTATCTTGCAGTTGCTCTGCATTGTGAATGCTGACCCACCCTGGCTATGAGACGTTGGAGGTTGTCTTTACTCATGTACGACGCCTGCTCGCCAACGGTTTGCTCTGCCCTCTGGAGGATGTTGCCCAGGAAAGAACGACAGCTCTGAAACTTCTTCAGCAGTTCCATTAGAGTGCTACACTGCTCTTGCCTGTCAGGCACACATCAACATGGAGAAGCTGTCAGTCTGGAGTCTTATTGAACAAAAGTCTTTTAGTGTCCTAGATTATGGAAAGAGTCTCCAACGTGAGCACTTTGGAATAGTAAGAGGTAAAGCAGGAATAAGACAGGCTGCATTTTTTATTTTTTTTTTATATGTCTTATTAACTTCAAGATCCATAAAGAGAGAAGAGGGACAAAACTGTTTATAATTTGCTATAACTGGGAATAACACTGTAAATTAGATGTAGCTATAAACAGTTAAAAAGTATGATGTGTTGTTTGTCAATAAATAAAAACGTGACATCACTGGAAAAATGCTGGAGAAAAATAATCTCCTTTGTGTTGTTAACTGTGTTATCATATTGCTTATTTTCTCCTAACAAGTTTATGAACATCAATTGGTTGGCTACTATGCTTTAAACTCCTAAATTGTTATCTAAAGTGTAAACAGAATTTACGCAAGCTTTCGACTCTGTCCTTGTCATCATCCACATCATTTGCGTCACCTTTCAGCAACAGCTCTCTCTGTCTCCTCCCAAACGGACTCCACCTCATCACGCTGCTCTGTTCCTGTAGAAAGCTTTGAAGCAGTTTCTCTGACACTCTCGTATTCTGGACGCAGCGAGTTCATCTGTGCCTCCAGATCTGACAAGGCACGAATCCTTCCAAATACACAAAACACACATGCTTAGACTGATACATCTATAACCATCTTCAAAAACAGCCTACATATAATACCTTTGTCTCACCTGTGCTGCACAGCCGGAATGGTGGGCTCCTTTAGCCCCTGCTTCTCTGCCACCCCCTGTACCTTCCTCAGCTCTGCCAGCAGAGTCCTCTTCCTCATCCCGAGTCCCTTGCTCTGCTGCTCTTGCTGAAGCTCTTCTTGCCGGATAATGAGCTTATCGTCGGCGTCCTCCACCTTCCGCACCAGGACCACCACCATATCCAGACAAGTCACTGAGCGTCCCTCTTGGGTTACCTCCATGTGAGCTCCGCCAAGGAGCTGGTCCAACTGCGGGGCTTTATCACTCAGGCTTGCTGCTCCCTTCCTGATGAGAGCTAGCTTGGACCTGTTGTCGTGCAGCACTGTCATATCAGCACAGGGGGCACTCTGCACAAACAAGACATCCTGATCCAAAGTGCGCAGTGATACAAGAAAGCGGTCTAGGGCACGAGCTGCCGCCTCACTCTTGCGCACTTGATGCCGGAGACGATCCAGGCTGGATCGGTGCTTCAGCACCAGCTGGGTAAGAGGAGAGCGGTCCCGTAGGTCCAGATGACTCGGTTCTGAGTCAAACCGAGAGAGGCGGTCCATCTGTGTTTGGATAGTCTCATCCAAGTCCTGTGAGGAACACAATTACAAACGATTCTTCTCAGCTAGATACGCTAACAATGTCCAAATATTAACTAAAAGGCTTGAGCTTAATTAATATTATTAACTAAAAGAATTGAGCTTGACTTACAGATGTAAACAGGCTACCCGAAGTTTCCTACCTTAACATCTTTCAGGATGTTTGCATTGATCAGGACGTATCCTTTAACATCTTTGGGTTTCTTGATGAATTTGTCGAGACGCTCAGAAATCTCTGCAACGTGGTGCTCAATGGAATCCATGAGCTCCAGAGCCAAGTCAAGAGAATCAACCCTGATACAAGAACAAAGCATACACACACACACACACACACACACACACACACACACACACACACACAGCACCTAGGCATGTAATACATGCTGCTGTACACTGTGCCGGAGGCTAAATGTATGACTAAGACTGAATTAATTTTGAATGTTGAATACGTCTTGAACCAATTTGGCTAAAACAAAAACTTTTGACCACCAATATGTGTTAGGCAGAAAGAGGTTTGATATTAACCACTCGCCTCCTTAGTAATTTCTCTGAGACTACAGGAAGATATGATGATTTAATGTGTGCACTGAAATATTTCATGCACACCTCCTCTGTAGCTGCACACTCTGCTCCCTCCACTTGACAGTGAGCTCGACTCGGTCCTGCTCCACCGGTCTCTCGCTGACCTGAGAACACTGTGAACACTGCACCTCGTACTCTGACCATAAAGACTCTGTCTCATCCTGCAAAGCCTGAACATCAAAACACACATGAAGAGGTGTTGTGTTTAATTCATAATAATCGGGCATATTCACTCATGAGAGTTATGTCCATCGCGACGGCTTCACGATATGAGCACTTTATGAACATTCGTTTCTCTGATACTATGTGTGTTTTCACTGAAACGCACAATGATGTATGTTAACATAAACCGTGGACACAAGTAAATCAGAAGAATGACACTCTAGAGAATTGGACACCGCTATTTCAAGCTTCTCGTTCATCTTTGCTATTTATTTTTAATATTTCAAATTTTAGTAAAATAAATGTAAGAGATTGGCTGCTACAAAACACGACAGAGGATCTTCTAAAATATCATATGTTTCAAAAAAAAAAAAAAGTAAGAAAGAAAAAGAGTCGGTGAAATCCTAGATCTCGGCTCGCCACTTGATGACCCGTGGCGAATGCTGACTCTACCTTAAGTTCTCTGAGCCTCTTTTGCAGGTCTGTGGCCGTGGCTGACCCAGAGGGGCGATCTCCCAGCATGCTCTGCTCATTCCTATTCAGCTGGGCTTGCAGGGCGAACCTGGAACTTCTGTACCTGCAAAAAAAAAAAAAAAAAAAAAAGAAAAGAAAAATGAAAATAGGGACCATTTTTAACACATTTGTCAGTAAATTAGATGTTTTCCCTGTTTTGCCAATGTGACCAGTAACAAATTGTCCTTGGCAGATGAAACTTCGTTAGTGCCATTTATCCATGTTGATAAACAGATATCATAAAATCAAAATGACCTCAGCAGTATGAAGAAATTCCTACTTCGAAGAAAATGGCAAAGGTTTACAGTGCATTCAGAAAGTATTCAGACCCCTTTCAGTTTTTCACCACTTGTAATGTTGCAGCCTTATGCTAAAATCAATCAAATAAATTTTTTCCCTCATGAATCATCATGACAGCACAAACACGGAATTATAGAATTCTTTGCCAATTTCTTTAAAAAGAAACACTAAAATATCACGTGGACGTAAGTATTCAGACCCTTTGCGCAGTACTTAATAGAAGCACCTTTTTGAGCTAATACAGCCATGAGTCTTCTTGGGAATGATGCAAAAAGTTTTTCACACCAGGATCTGCCGCTCTTCTGTGCAGATCCTCTGCAGCTCTGTCAGGTTTGATGGGGAACGTTGGTGTACAGCCATTTTCAGGTCTCTCCAGAGATGTGCAGTTGGGTTTAAGTCAGGGCTCTGGCTGGGCCATTGAAGGACATTCACGGAGTTGTTCCTAAGCCACTCCTGTGTTGTTTTGGCTGTGTGCTTAGGGTCATTG
>JAQMCW010000037.1:26795013-26805226 GCA_030068335.1 Chrysichthys cranchii | reverse complement strand
TTTTTCTTTTTTAATAAATTTGCAAAGAATTCTATAATTCCGTGTTTGTGCTGTCATTATGGGGTACTGAGTATAGATTCATGCGTAAAAAAAAAAAAGTCATTTGATTGATTTTAACTTAAGGCTACGACATTACAAATGGTGAAAAACTGAAAGGGGTCTGAATACTTTCTGAATGCACTGCATATCGGTGTACCACCTGTCCTCCTCCGTGCTTGTCTGCTTAAAAATCTCTTTCTTCTCCACAGTTTTTGGCCGCTGAGCTGTGACAGGGGAGGCCTACAACACAAACGTGTTTCTATGTTAAGTATGGAATACACTTGGGGGCACTTAAGAGTGCTGTAATATAACACGAATCACGTTAGCAAACACAGTCACCAATATTAAGATCAAACATTGCAAAACACATCATATACTTATATTAGCATCCATCAATATCTCTTCACACATACCTCTGGGGTGATTTCCACAGGTTTCTCTGGAAGGGCTGTTTTTTGTGGTGGGGTTTCTTTTGTCTGCTCTACAAGCACACTAACGTGTGGTAGGAAAGAACACACAATGTCAAGAGAAAAACATGCAAATTGGGGAAAAAAATTAATTGCTGGTGCGTCCTGCTCAGCCATTTTCAAGAGAAACTCAGATCAGACTGCGCCTGCCAATATGAAAGACGAAAAAAAAAATCCCTGTTGCGTTTTTAAACATTGCAAATATGTATTTCCCTTTCTCACCCAGAGTTTGTTGCGGTCAAGTCACGATCTCCACTGGACTGACGCTGGATGGTAAGAAGTGTCGTTTCACATTCCCGGAGCTGAGCCTGTGCCAATGTGTTGGCATCTTCTGGATTCAATGTATCGCACAGCTGCTTTAGGGCCTCCAGCTGCTGTTCAGACGGAAACAGACTGCTCTCAGCAGAGAAGCAGGCCTGGAGGTGTGGAGATACAAACAAAGTACTTCAACAAAAGTCATCTGGGGCTGTAATGTGTTTGAGGTGATAAAATAAGAATAAAATAATATTATGAAGGGCAGTGGGTCTCCAGGGCCCTTAGTGGAATACAACAATTTAAGATGTTTTAGGAAACAGGCCATTTGAAAATAACCAACATTGTGGTGTTAACTCTGCTTCATCATGACACCAAACAGTTACTTATTTTCCAATATTTACCATCAAATTCCTGAGTATTTTTTTTTTCACTTTATGAATTCTCAGAAACAGTCTATGCAGTTATTTAGAGTAAACGTTTTAGAGTTGGAGGTTCTTGTTTGTGAAAATGTGCTATTCGCACCGCTGTGAAATATGGTTAGAGTACAGAAGATACATTTACACACCAGGCAATTTAACATTACATTATAAAGGCTAATAAAAGTATCATGAAGCATAACGTAATTGTGGCATTAATCGAAAAAATCAATACACCGACACAAACACTAAGGATAATTAAACTGTATTTCTCGTACCATTACATTTTATAGATGTAATGCTAGACTGCATACAGATGCACACCCTACCTCCCACTGAATTCTGACAGACTGGGTAAAGAGCTCCATGTCTTGGAGCTGAGATGGGGTACAGAATGCCTCCATTCCTTGTACAGCCCTCAGGAATTCTTTTAAGAGATCATAATCCGGAGACTCCTGGAAAACATTTATACAAATTATTCAAGATCTGGTCCACATATGCATGAAGGATAAATCACACAAACATGTGGGCATGCACTGGTACACTAACTGCAGTCGGTACAATTTTGATGCTGGATTAAGCTCAGTGTGTCTCAAACCTAACCAACCTCTTCACTTTTCATTTAGAGATGGTGTATAAAACATACTTCTTTGAAAATCACCTGCTTCTCTGATATCTTCTTGCCACTGAATTTGTTGATAGCCTCTAGAATGTGCTCTTGAAGGAAGTGCTTGGAATCCTCAAACTTGGTCCTTGCCAGTGCCTGTGCTTTTGCATAGGTCTCTGAATAGTCCTGAGGAGGAGACTGGGCCTGAGCTGGAGGTTTGACCTGAGCAACTAAGTGCTGTTGGGGTTGTTCTTTCTCTGGCGATTGTGACTTTTGTAAAGTTTGGAGCTGAGGCTGTGTCTGAAGAGTTTGGCTCAGAATCTGAACTTGAAATGAAGTCTCAGCCCTATTTTGCGCCCATTGCTGCTGTTGAGTTTGGGCTTGTTGTTGTGCAGGACCTTGAGGTCTTACTGGAGCCACAGCTGGAGGTTTGACATCAGACAGTGACTGCTGTTGGGGTTGCTCCTGCTCTGGTAATTGTGACCTTAGTAAAGCTTGAGGCTGAGGTTGTGTCTGAAGAGTCTGGCTCTGAATCTGAATTTGAAATGGAGCCTCAGTCTTGTTTTGTGGCCATTGTTGTTGAATTTGGGGCTGCAGGTGAGCAACACCTTGGGGTCTTACTGGAGTCATGGTTGGAGATTTGGCCTGAGTGACTAACTGCTGTTGAGGTTGCTCCTGCTCTGGCATCTGCAGCTTTTGCAAAACTTGAAGCTGAGTCTGTGACTGCAGAGTTTGGCTCCAAATCTGATCTTGTAATTGAACCTCAGGCCTGTTTTGTGGCCACTGCTGCTGTTGAACTTGGGATTGTTGTGGAGCAGGACCTTGAGGTCTTCCTGAAGTATGGGATGATGGTTGGACCCAAGGGGTGTGGGCCACTGGTTGAGGAAACATTTTCAAATACTGAACTTGGGATTGTGACTCTGCTTGCATAGGCCATTGCTGAGGAGGACTCTGCGGTCTTGGAGTGACTTGATGTTGGGCTTGTGGGTATTCAGACATTTGAACCTGTGGGTAACCGTGTCTGACCACGTCAGATTGCCTGACTGGTTGCCAGTGCTGTGATGGTACAAATGACTTAACTGGGCTTTGGGGGCTTATTTGTGAATAAGGCTGCAATGTTGGTTCAGATCTAAATTGCCCCCACTGCTGGCTCTGTGGCTGAGGACTGGAGTAACCCTGAGACTGACGATAAGGCTGCACATGGCCTGTACCCTGGGCACTGGTGCAAGTCTGTGTCACCAGACCTCCTCTTAATGGTGCCCATTGCTGAGGCTGGGCTGGAGGTTGGGTGACACCTTGTGACTGTGGATGGCTGTGGCTATGAAATGGTGCCTGGGGTGGCATATCAGATGGCATGAAACCCTGGTTGGGGGCCTCATGATAACTCTGTGTCCTTATATCAGGCATGACTGGTCTCCACTGAGGTTGCTGGATGTGGGATTGTAATCTTAGCTGAATGTTGTCATAAGTCTGACCCATACCCATAACTTGAGGTGGTGATAGAGGCGGTTTATAGAATTGAAGTTGAGTCTGAGGCATGCTGATTATTCGTGGTTGGATGGGAGCTGTACTTTTGGGCTGGGCTTGTGTTATAGTAATGCCTTGAGGTTGACTGGTAGATACTGCTTGCTGGGGTGGAGATTGGGTTGCAACTGTGCGTGGCTGCCTTTGAGTTATTATTTGAGGTTGGACTGGTGCTGGGGGCTGCCTCATAGCTTGACGTTCTTCCCCTGTGACTGGCAAATACTGGTAAGTTTGAGCCATATTTATGGGTTGTGTCTGAGCCATGACTGATGTTTGGATCTCCGATTGCTTTGTGGGAAGCTGAGTAAATGAGGTGGCTGTGAATGGCTGTGGATGTTGTTGGACAGTCAAAGCCTGAGGTTGCTTTTGTGAAGTAACAGGTGCCATAACTGGTACTTGTTCTTTTGCTCGCATTTGGGAGATGGGGTGTTGTTGATGTACTTGACCCAATTTAGCTTGCGTTACAGGCTGCTCTTGTTGGACTTGAACCACTTTGGCTTGTATCACTTGTTGAGCTTCACTCACTTTGGCTTGCATGAGATATTGATGTTGCTGTACTTGAGTCATTTGGAATTGTGTCTGTATAACACTCTTGGGTTCAGACTGGATTGAGTCAATGGCAGACACCATAGGTTGAGATGCAGCAGTGGCAATTACTGTCATAGGCTGTTGTTGCTGGGCTTGAATTACCTTGGCTTGCAGTACAGACTGTTGTTGCTGGGCTTGAGTCACTTTGGCTTGTGTCAGGGTAACCCTGGTTTGAACTTGGTCTGCATCTGTTGTAGAAACCTGAACTTGAGATGCAACACTAGTAGTGATAGGCTGCTGTTGCAGGGTCCAAGTCACTTTGGCTTGTGCTTTGACTGGTTCTGATATAGATACCAGAGGTTGACACACAGTAGTCGCAATAACCTTTGGCTGTGGCGCTACTTCTAAACACACTTTACGCTCTTTTACAGAGGCCGAAATCTGTCCTTGCGACTTCTGTTGCAGCCAAGGCCTATTCTCTGCATGTTTCTGAGATTTCCTTACCTTTACGGACTGCTGGAATAAGGTTTGCTGTTGGCTTGTACCTTGTTTCTGTATTTGCACCTGCTTCTGCTGAGCCTGCTGAGTTTGGTGCTGAGTGTCCAGTTGCATCTGTAGTTGTGTTGGTTCCTGCTGCTGAGCCAGAGGTTGTTGACATGTGGGTGTTTGCTGAATTTGTTCTGATGTTGGTTTAATATCCAGATAATGTGCTTGAGATTCCATGGTTTCTTTATCATCACTGATTTTTTGTCTCTTTGGTTCTCCCAGTGCCATGGCACCTACATCATCATCCTGCAGCGTGATTTCAGGAAGAACCTGTGGTTGTGCATGGGCTTCGCGTTTACTCTGATGAGGAAGGTCTTCCACTGATTCTTTCCTTAACTCTGATTTTGCTGCTGCTTCGCTTTGATGCTTCTCTTGACATTCCTGCACAACAATCATAGGCACTGGCTGAGGTTGTGTATCAGGTTTTGAAACTTCTTGTTCCTGGACAAAGACCTTTCGCGGAGGCTGACGTCCTGTAGGGCTTCGGTCTCTGCGAGCGCCCAAGGAGCTGAGCATCCCAACAGCTTCCTACAGAAAAAAAGTACAAGAACAAAGAAGATCTTGCTGATGCTCAGTTATGAAAGGGCATTTTAGAAAATACATAAATTGAAAGGCTTACAATAAAAGTTCAAAATACTAAACACAGGAAAAACCGCAAAGTGATGAATAACCTGTGATTGCGCAACAGTGGCACGGACTCTGTCCTGCATGGTAGAGGCAATGAGGTATTGCAGAGGTGAGTTCTTCTGACGTGACATCACCATCTCCTGCAGGTCTTGCTCCTCCATCACCACCTGGCCTTCTAGCTGCAGACCTCTAGAAATCAGTGACTACATTAAGGGAACAGAAAAAGGAGATATAAAGTTTATTCACTTAGTTTCCAAACAAAACAGAGATGATCTCTAGAAGACCCACAAAGCGTGAAATGAAAGTACCCGGGTCCTAGAGTCCTGCTCCTTCTGGTGTCGGTATGATTTTTCCTTCAGGAGCACATAAAACTCTCGGACTTCAGCCTCCCAGTGTATAAGTTCGGCGAGACGAACACCCAGGCTCGACACGCTTTGCTGCAACTCTTCACATACTTGCACGGCCTCACTGAGCGTCTGGAGCACCTGGTGATGTAAAGGTCAATGCAATCATGCTTAAAAATCTAAACATACCTGTACATATCACAAAGATTTTAAAATCATTTTAAATGTTAAAATTGATTTTAAAGGTCGGTCACAAGGTGCTGATTTAAAAAATAAAAGATTAGAAATGTTCTGTTGCTGGTGGGTGATTGTTTGAAAGATGCCATGCTGTTCCCACCTCTGGAATTGCCTGCTTGAATTTGTTTAGAGTTTCAGCTGAGCACTCAAGTGATGGAGAGAAAGAATCCAGCTCGACATCCTGTATTTTCTTCATCACAAACTAAGAGTAACAAGTCTTGGATCAATATTTCAACAACACTTAGAGGAAACAACTATATAATAAGTCTAATGATAGTTGATAAAAGATGGAAATATTACTATGGATGATTAATTGTACCTGCAGTCTCTTCCTGTATGTTTGCAGTGATCCTGACAGAACCTCCACCGGCTCCTTCAGAAGTTGCGTGGCCTCTCTAATCAAAACCTGGAGAGTCTGAGGACTTGGTGGAGTTAAATTCTGCTCTTCAACAAGTTCCTAGGACAGGGAACAGGATTTTAAACATCTTCATTAACATCACTGCTACTTTTAAAACAGCCTGGCTAACTTATGTGGGAAGTCTGAAAAGGGACTCACAAACTGGGTTCTTCTGACAAAGTCAGCCCACATCAGGTTAATCTTGCAGAGCTCGTCAGAAACCAAACGGCTGGTCTGTGGATCCGTGACATCCATCAGGAAGTTTCCAACTTCATTCAGACGCTCTCTGTGAGAGCTCCACTCAGACATCATGTCTATCGTCACCTAGTATAGTTAATAATAATACTTAATCATTTGAAACACAGTGATGTTTTTACACATGCAATAAAAATAACTTTACTTCAGCTCGCTGTCCGTGTCTGCTCGTCTGAGTGCCCTGCTCCAGCCAGGCGTATAGCGAGCTGTAAGTGTCGCAGTAGGAGCCCCAAGCTGTCAGCGTGCGCGATATAGTACCTTTCACCATCTTCACCTCCTCAAGTATCGCTGCAGTCTCAGCCTCCAAATCCTTCATTTGATTACTTACACGGGTCGAGTCACCCGCTGCCAAAGAGGAGACATGTGCAATTTTCAAACACACGCACATTTGGTGGTTTACTCCTGCAATTCAATATCGATCATGCATCGTAACTGCTTTCATCTTGAAGTACTCAGGCGGTTACCTTTTGGCTTTTATGCCATTTGGCCAGAAAACTCTCACTCACCCAGGGCAGATTTGCTGGTGTATTTATTAGCAATGTGCCTCAGCTTGCAAAGAGTTCCTTCCAGCAGAGAAGGCAGTCCCTGCTTGTTAACGGTCTCCTACAAGACCAAACACACCCTTTCATTCCCATTACACCCAAGAACACACATTTATTTTACAAGCTAAAATGAACATGCCGTTATAGATTTGAGACTGAAACGCATTTCTAAACTCAACGCATTTGGTCACATTTCCACTTACATTCCAGTCCTTCATCAGGACCCGCACAGCCTCCAGGGAAATGTAGCCTCTTTTCCAAGTGCGTAGCTTGAGGGTAAGCTGAGCCAGCAGATCTAGCACTGTGTGTCTGTGCTCTTGGTACTCCAGTCTAATGCCATGATACTTAGCACTGACACGCACACTAGTGAACCTAATACACGTAAAAACACACACACACACACACACACACCCCAATAGGATTCAAACATAAGTTTTAACAAAACTTAAGAAATTAACTAAATATTAATAGATATCCTACTAGTATAACTCTATAAAGTAATGGATTTTTATTTATTTAAGAACACCACGTTGTATACTTTATCCACTTACACTTGAATTTGTTGTGTAACATTCATGAAACAAGTGCACATTTCCATGTACAATGGAACCCCGCTTAAACAGTGCCCCACAGAATGAACGTTTCGCACAACGAACGCCGCTATGAACGCGCACGTGACTCGCAAAACGAACGCGCTTCGTACAACGAACCGCACGTCGCACGAGAAAAATCAAGTTTTTCGTTAAAAAATCCGGCCAGATATGTCTCAGATGAAGACAAAGCATCATAAGCAGGGGGTGGTTTCAGTTTCACTTTCAATTTTCTCAATTTTTCGCGGCGACCTGGAACGGATTACACGATTTCCCATAGACGTCTATGGGAAATTGTGTTTCGCACAACGAACGCCCCACGTAACGGATTGCGTTCGTTATGCGGGGTATCACGATACACTTAACATGATAGCAGCTATAAACTGTCATTCCCTCACCAGCCTTACTTTTTTCTCACTTTTGAAGTTAACAAGGCAAAAAACACAACTTGACATAATACCAAAAAAAGCAACACATAAACGTGCACATTAATATATTTCCCATGTTACAGTATTACATCTGACTCTTATAAAGCTCTGGCAACAGCACAGCTTCTTCTTCTTTTTTTTTTTTTTTTAAACCATTTATGTGGCATTTCTGCCATACAGAAGTCCCTGTGAATGAGCTGTTACTACAGAAACAAGTGCCAAAACTGCTGTTATAGAAAATGAATCAACATGCTAGTATTTTAATCTCAGGTTTTGCTTCAACTTTCTGGTTGATGGGATCTAATGCTGGAAATACTAAAACATGTCCTTGAATTGCTTGAGCCCAAAAATGTAAAATTATCACAAGGAAATTTTAGATTTTCATGAAATGACCTTCTCTTTATCTCCTCCAGTTTGTCGGAAGGAACCATCATTTCTCCGTACTCATCGGTATTCTTGAACATCTGGAACGTCTTCATGTGGCGAGGCATATCTTCAAGACATGACTACAAACAAATCCGTGCCAAACAGACGCACAGAAATGAACATGCACAATAATTTCTTTTGTTGTTTTATCAAATTGATTGACAAAATACAGAATCTAAATAAATCAAATATTTAATCTGACAAATTATGATTTGAAGTGGAAACTCAGATTGCGAATAACTTGGTCTGCGAGTGTTTTGCAAGACGTGTAAGAAATTTTTATAAATTTGACTTGAACGTGCCAGGTCTTGCAATACGAGTAGTATGCATACGCTTACGAGTATAGTATATAGTATATAGTATGCATACGCTTCGTCTGCCGAGCCTCACGTGATCACAACTTCTCTCACTCACTCACTGCGGGATTGTGGCGCACTCGTATAGGTAACTTCCATGCTAGCATATACTGTTAAGTGTGTGTGCAAAAATGGCTCCCAGGGAGATGTGTAAAATGTGGGAAAGAGTGCAAAACTTTGTAGAAAAGCACCATGAATCTGTTTAATGACCATGCAATGTCGCATTTCCACCATCACTGGATAGTTTCCTTGTTAAAGTCGCAAGAAAAGAAAAAGATCCCAGTGAGCGACAGACTGCAGTGATTCTGTGAGTTGTAGTGAAAGTCATCCTACACAATAATCCTCCTCCTCTCCCCTCTCTCCTCCTCTCTTGTCTCCCTCACACCAGCCACGAGTCTTTTTAAAGGTAAACAGCAGGTTATTTTATGTATTTTTACTTTATGTTTTGTATTAATCATTTTTATACAAATATTTGTGGGCTGTGAAACGAATTATCTGAGTTTCCATTATTTCTTATGGGGAAATTCGCTTTAATATACGAGTGCTTTGGATTACAAGCATGTTTCCAGACCGAATTATGCTCGCAATCCAAGGCTCCACTGTATTAAGAACCAGTACGAGGGTAACACCTCTGTAATTACAGACCAACCTCATATAATTAAATCAATGTTTAGTAATTTCTACAGCTTCTCTGAGTTCTTAGACGCACCTTAAACAGCTCGTGTTTCTCGCGAGCCTCCTGAGCAGCTCGTGAGTGGTCCTGACGATCATCATCACCGTCTACCAAGGCTTCCTCCGCCCTCAGCAACCAGCGGCCCACAGTGTCCAGAGGAGCGGGCAGACTCAGGTCGAGCTCTATCTTAAACTCACGCAGCTTTTACCAACAAACAATGCATTCAAAATTCATCCTAATCATTTAACATAATAATTAACGGACAATGCAAAAGCACGGTCCGTCTGGATTTATTAAAATGGTTTTTCTGTGAACACAATGATACTGTGACCTCTGACCTTTTCAGCCAGGGAATCCCAGGCATGTCGGAGAGCTCGCTGCTCCTCGCTCAGTTTCACTGTTCTCTTCATCGCTGTCAGCAACGGCATCACGGGACGGCGCTGCTCATTAAAGGACACCAGAAAAGTCTGGAAGACCTGAAATGAAGAATGTTAGATGTTTTTTTATTGAGATATATATGTGTATATAATAACAAACAATAAATAATGTGTATAATAACAGTACTGTGCAATAATACAGAAATATTGTAAAAAAAAATCTGAAAAAATAAATAATGAAATCATTTAGAATAAATCATTGACCATGAAGAGCAGTAAAGAGGAAGAAACTAATCAAGGCTAAAAGGTATTTGGTCTGATCAGTTTTAATTATTTTTTTCTTTTTGTTTTTGTTGGTGTTTCTAGTATTGGGTTTTAACCATTTGTCACATACACTCTCATGAAGTCCAAATTTGAAACCCAATTTTTGGAAAAAAAAAAAAACAATGCTACAGACTGGCTCTTTTCAGTCAGTAATAATGTTATTAAAAATGTATTTGATATTAAAAACTAAGACTTGCCCAGTACGCCAATTAATTTAAAAAGTTATTACTAGTGCTGCCACGATTAGTCGACGTA
>JAQMCW010000037.1:26771837-26785776 GCA_030068335.1 Chrysichthys cranchii | reverse complement strand
GGGGGCGGAGCTTCATGAACAAGGGTGGGAACGGGGGCGTGGTCTCAGGGAGTAAAAAAAGGAAATAAAGATCAATCAAGTGTCAAACTCACAAAACATTTAGAGACCTTTTTTTAAATACACAATGACTAAGCTTAACTAATGTCTAACTTAATATAGTTAAATACAGGAGTAAATACACAGCTAAAAACACACAGCTTCCACGCCATAATTATTTTCCATTGCATATACAATAAATAGAATAACGTATGAAGTATAAATACAATACAAATCCTTCATAGCATAAAACAAGGACCATTAACATAATCAAAATATCTTTTTTCCAAATCCAATTACAATCTATTTTATTTGTTATAGGACAGGATCAAACGTATTCTTTTTGTCCCACCACTTTTTTTTTTTTTAACCCAATCCTGGGTATCAGATCAGTCTCATCTTTAGTAAAAAACAAACAAACAAACAAACAAACAAATAAATCAGCAGTAAGCTTTGTTCGCCTAAATCATGCACCTGGTTTCTTTTCCCATCAGAAATTTCTCATATTGCTTTGAAGATCCGACAGCCGAATTTCCGCCATTTAATGTGAAATTATACTTTCTGCATCATAAAACACTCCAGGCAACTATAATCATATTCAAATCTTGTTCTTAACTCACCCATTTTGCCTGCAATCACTCAGATCACTTGGTGTTTAACCTCAGTTGCAGTGTCCGTAAAATAAGTGCTGCCGTGAAAATAGTTTAGCGATGTGCCTCATCTTGCAAATCCATGGATAAGAATTAAACCACTAAAACATTCACACGTGTTCAAAAGGCAGGAACATTATGCAAGCACTGGGTTTAGGGCTGGATGTAGGATTCAGCTTCGTGCACAAGAGCAACCACACCTTTCAAGTAACTAACACACACACACACACACACACACACACACACACACACACACACATGTCCACACAGGTTTGAGTTTTTATATCTCAGATTGGCCTAATCCAGAGGACTGTGTCCAAGTAGGAAATTATTAAATATAAAATTCTAAAACACATAAAAACACAATACGCTGCTCACTAGGTATGAGGAAAAACCCAACATATAGTATTTTTAGTGATTTAAACAGCGTGAGGATGTTTTAATCATCTAAGTAAGCGATTTCTGATACTGACTGAACTCATGCCAATACAGGGGGGAAAAAAACTAATTCATTCATTAAATAAAGTAAAATGGCATCTGTACAAGGAGATGCAAGACAGGATAATAATGACGACTGCAATCTATAAGGCCACAACATACATCATGCTGCAAAGTAGACACTAAACAAACAAATTATTTTTCCAAATACAGACCTGAAAGTACAGTATGTGTGGCATAAATGTATGGCATAAAAACATAATAAGCTAGAATTCATATTTCAAGCATTATCATCATACATACTGATATATTTGGACTAGGTGAATTCATTATATTACCAACATTTACCTGATAAACAACAAAATAATATTTGAATTTATTCAGTTGGACAAAAAAAAAAAACGCTTAAATTTCCCATCTGTGCCGAGAGGTGCATTTTCTTCCACCCATTGCTAACATTAACTCTAGTTTGAGAGTCAGAAAAACAAAAATACTCAAGATATTATCAGCAGTAAACATTTTAAAGGCGGGGCACGTCCCTGATTCAATCCACAAGCTCTCATGTCTGTATGGGTTTTCTCAGGGTTCTCCGGTTTCCTCACACCTCCCAAAAACAATCCAGGAAGTAGACTGGCGACTCAAAAGAACCTCTCAGTGCATGAGTGTGTTCACACACAGCAGACAAGCGTTCAACTCACGGTGTTTTCCTGCTTTTACATCCAGTATTCCCGGGATCCACCAGGAGAAATTATTTGCTAAAGACATAACACTCGTTACAAGTTTAATTACTGTAGTCTGACATGTCACGGAGCCTCTTGCAGTT
The DNA here is from genome assembly GCA_030068335.1 of Chrysichthys cranchii. Taxonomy (NCBI): domain Eukaryota; kingdom Metazoa; phylum Chordata; class Actinopteri; order Siluriformes; family Claroteidae; genus Chrysichthys; species Chrysichthys cranchii. The sequence continues at coordinate 26,783,829 of JAQMCW010000037.1, read as the reverse complement.
TACAGTGTGAGCCAGTAGTCTTATTGGCACAGAAGATGCAAGTATAGATACATAAGGTAATATTCACAAATATTATTAGGAATGAACAAATTTATGCAAACGAGCATAAATGGAAAGCGGATTCTTTTGGGAAAATAACTGCAATTTAACATTTCATTCGTTCATACATCGAACACACTCATTCCTACAGTTTAGCTCACTAACACGGCGTGACCCGAGGCCATATTTCACCTGCTAGCTATGCATCAGACGGTATTCATCAGATTCACCTTTTCAGCTTTTCCAGGTGAAATTTAGCAAATATCTAATACTAATCATTTCAGGTTTCACTTCTAATTATTACTTTAATATTTAGATAACAACAACAGCAAAAAAGATACTAACACTGTAGGCAAACAGCCTGAGCAATGTAACTTCAGATTAGGACTCGGTGGAGCTCTAAAAACAGGTGATTAAATGCCAAATCAGGATTTCAGTACAAACATAAATAAGTATGAGCAAAACACACAGAAATGTCTAATAAATGACTATTTATGGAACTGAGAACCAACAAACAGAGCTGATGCTTCTTCGAATCTCTTAATTATTCAGTGCTGAATAATTGGTCATGTGTCCAGAGCTCATTGTTGTGGTTTATATGGGGAGATCTCCTGAAGGTCTCTGGGTGTAAAAACAGACCTGTGTTGTTTATTTATAGAGCCATTCTCGATAAATTGCCTTCACATATGATCGCTGTGCTACAGGGGAAAGTCAGCAGCCACAGAGCCTCAACGCTGCATCCGCTTGGGTTTAATGTAGGTCCTTCACTTATTACTCTTTAGGGGATTAAATATTAAATTGGAATGTAATATTCTTTTGTTTACATCTTTATCCCCGGAGGTTGTTTAAATCCAGACTTCGTTATGTTGAATATGCAAGCATAAAAATAAAATAAGAACCAAAACGGGTGTGTGAACTGACCTTGAAGCAGGACATGGACATCGTCAATGTCCAGCGGGAGGGAACCACGCTCCACGACCGGGTCATCCAAGGTCCTCTCGGATGCCATGGTGACCTCAAAGGGACAAGCCAGATCAGATCTCCACTAACACATGGCGTTAATCTGAGGACATAATTCAGAAGTCGTAGTCAATAATGGATTTCCGTCCACGTTATAAATTAAATAAGTTAATTATTTAATCTTTTATCATGAGCTATTATTCAGCAATACCAGTACATAAGGATATAAAACACCAGGGTGAGCTGTTATGGGGAAATGATCCACGACAGGGTGGTGTGATGCAGTCTGGCACAAAATGAAGTTGCTGAAGTGTGTTATTCCTCTTGTACGGCAGCAACGTTTTCATTAATTAATTAATTAATGAACATATGATGCGTTTTTGTCCATGTAATGTTATATTTAAAGTCGTGGAATGTTCATGAGAAGACAAGCTAGCTACTGTCATCACTTGCATTATAGCAGTTATAAACACTCGTTTCCCTCACCATTACTGAGAACCCAAAAAGCGCAAAGTTGCCTGTTACTATAGAAACGATACTGCATTAAAACAAGCTCATGAATATAAACCTACAGAACTACCGTGGGAGCCGTGCTGCACCAGAAAACTACCCAACACCTTCAAACCAATCAGATTTGAGAATTCAACAGGGCTGTGGTATAAAACGTAACATTCAGTGCATCTTTGTATTCAATCGTTTAAAATAATACTTAAATATCACCCTAATTGACAATTAGCACATTAAAGAAAATCTTTCAGTTCAATTAGCATATTTAAAAAAAAATCTTTCAGCTTTTTAACAGTCATTGTTGTTCATACATCGCAAGAATTCATCGCTGAGGATTAGCTTGCTAACATCACATGACCTCAGGAGACGTGTCAATTTCTTTAGGCATGTGTTAAACAGACGTGTGACTTTCTGTGAAGTTTTCAACTTTTTAAAAAGTTTTTTTTTTTTTTAAAGCTATCTCTAGGTAAAAGTCTCAGACAGTGCTGGGATTAGTATAATAAGTGGTTCCTCCTCAAACACGCCACTGTCTACAATGTCTCTGTATGCAGTAGCATTAAAATTTCCCTTCACTGGAACTAAGAGGCCCAAACGTGTTCCAGCATCACAATGTTCCTGTGCACAAAGCCAGCTCCATGAAAACATGGTGTGAAGTTCGAAGAGTCCTGACTGACCTCCAGCCCAATGAACGCACCACTGAAGGATGTGATGGACCGGTGTCCCAATATTTTTGGCCACACAGGGCATTTTTAAAGAAAACCTGTCTTACTTCCTTATGTCCATCTGAGCAATCATGACTGAAGAAGCAGACCAAAAAGTACAAATCAGTAAAACAGAACATTAGAAATGATGATGTTTTTTCACTCAGTCATCACTTCAGTTCCTGCCTTCCATTAGTTCCCATTTACTGTTTGGAAGAAGAACCTTCAACCATTAAACATGTATAAAAACATTACAATGAATAATTAACTTTAAAAAGAAGTAGGGGAGAATATGCACTACTAGTAGACTTCGCTAAAGGCAGATGAAGCCAGGACAAAGCTGAGCATGAAATGTGTAAACCGATGTGCAAAACACATGTACACCGAGCTGCAGACTGCCCATTTTTTCTCCTACTGAAACTCCAAATGAAACAAGTGGCTCTCCAGTGTGAACGTTTTGTAGGTTTGATTCCTACACCCTGCTTGTGTGATTCAGACCGAGGTTATCATCCTCAAGACCGTGTGACACTCTGAAATGTTTCTCTCCAGAAATATAAGATTTACAGGCAAAAATTTTGCAAAAAAAAGGGGAAAAAAAGAAGTTTCTCTCTTTTATCTCTGATCTGATTCGTCATTTCATCTTTAAAACTGGGGCAGATTATTTGGGCAAATATAGCAATCTAAAGCGGGGGGGGGGACAAGCTTTTAGCAGCGAGAGTGAGAATTTAGCCACCCTGTGGGAAAAAAGTTGTCTGTGCGCTGAATCTGTCACGAAGCAAAACAAAATTTCTATGCATCTCTAGACATGGTGGAGATTATGAGAACTTGTGCAGTGAACTGAAAGGGATGATAAAGAGACGAATGATGAACGTGCGAGACTGACATATTCACTTCTGCTAAATGAGCACGGGGGGGTCAGAAATATATTTATCTGTGTTGGAAGCTGAACAAGAGAGGTGACAACATTAGCAGCTGTGGCATCTAGAACACCAAGCACAGTACAAAATAATTTCCACACACACACACACACACACACACGTGCGCATACACACACGTGCAGGCACACACAAGAATGCAGTTATAGTCGTATGATGGAGTGAAACTCAAAGGCGGCAGAATTTTGTTTCAGTTGATGATTTTTAAGCAAACATTTATATTCATCTCAAAACTTACCATGCAGTTTGTTTCACTTTTTAAATCAGCACTCCGTCAACATGAACCTTCCAGCAGTCTGACGGAATTACGTTTTAATGACCTATTAAAAATCTATCATATTAATTGATAAAAATGTAAACATACTGTTTGCACATGTATTAATAAACATTTAACTGCATTACCAGAATCTATGTGATTTACATCCTTTCAAATACCCCTAAACTAATTCATTATAATTTAAATAAAATAAAATAAGGAATCTGACACTACGTCAGGATTTCTGTAAACGCCATTTAAATTGACTTGAATCCACAAAGTAATTACAGAAGATGGTCGCCCCCCCAATGTCATAATACTAATAATAATAATATTAATAATACTACTACTACTACTAATAATAATAATAATGTTCATCTGTAATGCAAGTTTCCTTGAAACGACATCTCCAATGGCGTTCTGTAGGATCAGAAACACCTGACGCATAGCACAGGGCCAGAAACAGCCACGTGACCTCTGACCCGACAGCATGCCAGGAGAGCAAAGGCCCAAAATAGCAGCAACGGCGGCAGCAGCAGCAGCGAGAGGAGAAGCACGGGCAAACGAAAATTCACAACATAGCCACCAGTATCTGTTCTCCAGAATATCTGTTCTCCAGAAATTTACACTTCACACGTTGAACACGGTGTGTGACAGAAGCACGCACACAGTTATCATCATCATCATTATTTATGATCACAAACATTGCACTGCTTTGTTGGAAAAGTGCACCAGAATTATATTTAACGTCTTTATCATGTTGTATCTAAAATATGACATACAGTATGATTTAGAGTATATATATACAGTATATATATATATTATACTACAAGTTCATTACTATTATTATTATTATTATTACAGCATGAGTATTTGTTTTAAGTCCCTGACGTCACGATTCAATGTCACAGTGAACGAAACATTCAGAACAAAACTGTTAAAGTATTAGAGATTTTATTAAAATTCTAAATCCAAAACAGTCTGTAACACTGTATTAACACCAGTTAAAACACACAGTTTACCGACAAATTACTAAACAAACTCAACAAATTACTAAGAAAAACTTTTTTTTTAATTCACTCATTAAAAATGACTTGTTTTGTTTATTTATTTATTTTTATTTAAATATACTTACATGTCGAAATAAGTCCGAGTAAAGTTAACAAACTTCCAGTTTCCAATCAACATGAACTGCATATGCTGCGCGTGACACCCCCTTGTCCTGCAGCCGCGCGCGCGCGCGCACACATCCACTGAGCCACTACAGAAAGATCCGATGAATCGATTCTGTGAGAGTCGATTCGGGACCGAATCATTCTAAGTTTATGCCTCATTTCACGAGAAGGAAAAGTTATTTTAATATTAATATGTACAGAAAATTATGGAACGTTAATTTAATTTAATAAATTGTGATAAAGTGTATTGAAATTGTTCCCATAATGAAGGCTGACTCGAAATTATGACTGCAGAATAATGACAAATCATTAAAAGGTCACTTTAATGTAATTAAAATTGAGATTTAATACATTACAGCACTCAGGGTTTCTCAGATGACTTAATATCTCATTACACTGACAAGGCTTAGTGAATTATGATAATGAACACATTTCTCAAAATTATTGTTTAATATTCTAATAAAAGTATCTCAACCCCTTAATAAGCCCAAGTTATTATTCTACTTCTTCTTCTTCTTCTTCTTATTATTATTATTATTATTATTAAAATTATTATTTGGTCTTTAACGGTTGTCAAAGGCAATGTGGCTAAATTAATTAACAATTCATTCAATTAAATTCAAATTATGGATTACATGTTTGTTTGTTTGCTCCTTTTTAGATCTCCACACAAACTCCCAACATTTCTTCAGTCATAATTATATTTCTTCTATCATTACCACAAAACAAACGTGTATACTGTATTTTGGTACAAAACATATCCTTAAATTAAATTAAACACTAAACGCCTCGCGCGCAACCGCAACATTTATGCTAAGCTAACTTTCCAACCGAGCCCTAATTCGCTAAAACAGAAAAAGAAAATCTCTCAAAAACTCTTACTTACGTCAGATAAATGGCCATAGTGGATAAGTAGGCATTAATGGTGAAGATTCAGAGGTTTAATGATTTAAACATGTTGTATTTTGTGTAAATATTCGGTAATTGATGTCTTTTTTCTTTAGTTTTACACAACAAACAAACAGACGCAGGCCCGCACGCGCGCAGAGAGCCAGCAGTGCCAGAGAGACGCCTCGAGAGGGCGCTGCGCGCACGCGCCGGTCCAGCCCGGCGCAAAAGTTTACACACCCCTAGGTTTTGAGTTGGAAAACGTGAGGGATTTACCACTTCTTTCTTTCTTTCTTTCTTTCTTTCTTTCTTTCTTTCATTCTGTCTGTCTGTCTGTCTGACTTTCTGTCTGTCTTGAATAAAACAATGGGATTTCAGGAAGTTACAAATAAACTATGGATGTATTCTGCAACAAGACAACAAAACATAAATGTATTATAAAGTCAGAGGGAGAGGACGTTCAGTATTAACCAGTATCTGCATCACATCACTCATCATGTGGAAGAGGCAAAAAGAGACATCTGTATACACTAAATGTCTCGTCTAAATGCTATATATATTAGACAGTGTGTTGAGTCCTAAGTCCTTAAAAAGTTTGTTATGAACTGATGAAACTACTTGTACTACTACCACTATTACTTCTAATAATAACAATAAGAACTATAAGAACAACAATAATAATAACAACAAGAATATCATCAACAACAACAATAATAATATCAAAAACATCAACAATAATAACAACAACAATAATAATAACAATAATAACAATAACAATAATTATAATAATAACTATAAGAACAACAGCAATAACAATGACATCAACAATAATAATAACAACAACAATGATAACAACAACAATAATAATGACAACAACGATAATAATAATAATAATAATAACAACAATAATAATAACAATAACAACAACTGCAAAAAATAATTACATATAAAGCGCAATATTAGTATTTGGTGTTAAAATAGATCATGTTTATTTAAACAAATCATAAAACACAAAAGTTTCAAAAGTATCTTGATTCATTTAACAGGTTTGTGTCAAAGAATCGAGTCAGTAAAGTGAATCATTTGGCACTTCTGCTTTTGGAGGGGACGTTCATGTCATGGAGAAAGAAAGTCGAAGAGCTCTACTTTAAATATGACCTCAAAAAATGTATAACACTTTAATAAGTATAACACTTTAAACACGCTGGCCTGAAAAAAGGCTTCTTTAAGAGTCAGTGTAATAACATAGTCATCATCATCATCATCATCATTATTATTATTATTATTATTATTATTATTAAAGTAATATGATTCATGCCCAATAATGAAAAAATGTTTTCCCTGAAACAACTCTTCATCATCCTAAACTAAGAAAAACAGCTTTATGTTTGTTTTTAGACTGCATATCATATTATCACAGAACGCTAACCGTTTAGGGCTTTTCTTTGCTTGTTTGTTTGTTCGTCATTATTTATTACCCTTGGCTTTATATTTCATATTTCCAAGCACTTGTACAAAGGAAGTTATGTACATCATAAATTTTGTACTCAGCATAAATTAGTGGAATGACTGGCAATATTTTGTGATTTTATGTGCCTGTCAAGTCCTGTTTCAGGACTCCAGTTTACTTCAAATTACAGATGCATTACATCACACAAACAGTAAATTCACCCAGTGCACTGCTAATTCAGCTTGACTTTAATAAAGCCTCTTGGTAATTCTAAGCCTGACAGAGATATTAATTTATCCGGATATGTTTTAGCCCGTCTGAGTCCTGAGGTAGGACAATAAAGCTACCAATAACTCCGAATGTCTCCAGGCGTGTCTCACTCTTTGTGGATGGACGGATGGATGGATTAAAAGATGCGGTGGCGTCTCTTACCTTTCCGTGCTGTTAACTCAGAACACAAACTGCTTTTCTTTGCCCTGTTCACTCAGCTAACACGTGAGGCACCAGGGCCTGAGACCGACGCCACTGATGTTCAGTAATAATGCCTAAGGGGTGGATTAACCCACAATCCCCCACTCACACGCATACATTTAATTGTTTGGAATGAACACATTACCCCATGATACAACCCCATGAATGAGACTGAGCCAGCCCTTGTTATCGGTTGGATATGAATATTGGGGTCATTTTATATAAATAGCAGCTGTGTGAGCTTTCTGAGTCAGATGCAATCATCTAAAACAAGGATTCTTGTAAGTCTAACATCTAGACGGCTTAAGATATCTGCCGAGAATCTGAGTTGACTTGACCGGAAAAAAAGCAAGTGAGAAGTCTAATCCAAAACTTCAATGGCGGTCAAAAGATTTCAAACTCCACGGTAAGACAATGATCTTTACTTCTAAACTTACGGCACTTGTAATGCTGAAGGACATGCTTAGAAACAAAGGTACACTTGATCACGGTGTTACAAGAAAATGAAGTGTTTTATTCCTCTTGGAGAACAGGTATTTGCGAACTCTACAATCTAATAAAATAATAATAATAAAAAAAAACCTTTATAGTTTTGTTTAAACTTGTGGAATACTCATGAATCGAGTTAGTCCCTGTTCTTATTTAGTTTATCGAAGCGATAAACTGTCGGTTCTTCACTAACATCTCTTTTCATCTCTGTTCTTGATAAAAGGTTGATAAGCAAAAAAACCAAAAACAAAAACGCAGCTTGATATGCTCCAGAGAAACCACAATGCGTAAATGCCTCTCTACAGAAAATGTTGGGAAACTGACACTGGAGACTCATTCCATAAATGTCTCCTGACAGAATCCGTCACCATCACAGCACTTTTCGACCCTTGATCTGGCTCGCTTCTCTGCTTTCCCTGTGAGGTCGGTGGACCACATGGATTTCTCCCATCTGAAAGAAATGTTCCTTGAAGTTTATGTGTGTTTTCCCGGGTATTTTCTATATAAATATGCACTTTTTTTTTTACCCTCTTACTTTACACTACCCACACACGGTCACTTTACTGACCTTCATTTGACCTTGAACATCAAAAATCAAAAAGAAAAAAACAATTCTTGTAACAAAAAGGTTTTTTTTTTCAATATCCTCGAATAAATAAGTGCCTCATGAAGGGTTATGAATCGTTTTCATGCCACATCCTCTCCACAAGTCCCTGAGAATAAGCTGCTCCTGGAGAAACGCGAACCTATTCGCAGCAGTGCATGATTACAACCCTGTGCTTTACAGCAGCACTAATTAATGAACTAAATTTAATCAACGGATCAACACCTTCTGACCTTCTGACACCTTCTGTGCTTTAAATGTATACAGGGCATCCCAAAAGTCTGGACAATTATAGCTTTAAGTGCGAAAATACGACAACAAATGCTCAAACTGACAACCTTGGACTCCACGAAACCCGTATGCATGAGGAATACAAGAACGCTGAACATTTCTTTATGTCTCAGAAGTGATGTGGGTGCACACAGAGATGATTTCCTCCTTTACCAGACTTTTGGGTCGCCCTGTAGAATGTGCAGTCTAAAAAGGTAGTTTCCAGAAGTTGGCAGATACTTTCGAAAGTACTGAACATTCTTTCATCATACATGACTTCAAGAAGACAATTTCATCCATCATTCACATTCGTAACTATCAATATTTCACTTTATGCAGTGAAATTAACACCAAATCTTCGTTCTCTGTGTGTGTGTGTGTGTGTGTGTGTGTGTGTGTGTGTGTGTGTGTGTGTGTTTACAGGCTGTCTGCCATGTCTCTCAGCTGTGCCCTGGTGTGTGTTTTGATGTGTTTTCCTCACCATGTGTCTGCGGTGAATCTTCAGCGTTTTATCGGCTGTGCGGTCAGAGAGTTCACCTTCGTGGCCCAGAAACCAGGATGTGGAGGACTGCAGATCACCACTGATGCCTGCTGGGGCCGCTGTGAGACCTGGGAGGTGAGAAACACACACACACACACACACACACACACACACACACACACACACACACACACACATTTCCACTGATTTTCCATTGCTTCTTAATTATTGAGTGTGATTGTAAATTTATGAGACAGCAGTTGTAGGTTGTTTTTTTGTTTGTTTGTTTGTTTGTTTATTTGTTTGTTTTTACCTTGACCCAAATAGTCATACACCAAAAAAAAGTCTGATTCAATTTGTGGTGGAGTTATTTTCGTGGACATAAATGGTCTTGTGGGGGGTTGGGGGTGTTACTCAGTAAATTTAATAAAGCATGAGGATTGGATGAAGGTTTTATTTCTGATCCAGACCTAACATTCTCACATCTCACATAGTGCAGTTATTATTCCATTTAAATGACTGCATTAACTGAAGAGATTACTTTAAGAGTAAAGTGTAAATGGTGCTCATCATGAACCTGACCGCGGCTGGAATAGAAGGAAGTGTGTGTGTGTGTGTGTGCGTGCGCACTTGTGGGCATGGTACGATGGTGTGGTGGTTAGCACTGTCGCCTCACAGCAAGAAAGTCCTGGGTTCGATCCCTGGAGTCGACCTGGGTGTCCTTCTGTATAGAGTTTGCATGTTCTCCCCGTGTCCGTGTGGGTTTCCTCCGGGTTCTCCGGTTTCCTCCCATAGTCCAAAGACATGCACAGAGGGGATTCGGCTAATCGCTGACTCTAAATTGGCCGTAGGTGTGAATGTGAGTGTGAATGGTTGTCTGTCTCTGTGTGTCGCCCTGCGGTGGGTTGGTGACCTGCCCAGGGTGTAACCCCGCCTCTCTCTCACCTGAAGTCAGCTGGGATTGGCTCCAGCTTCCCTCCACAGAACACAGGAACTCAGGCTGGAACACAAGATCTCAGATGACTTTCCTGTAGCAGCATGACCCTCCTATTTATTTACTGATTGATTGATTGATTGATTGATTGATACTCCTGTGTGTGTATACACTCAAAAGGGCAAAAAAAGGGTCATTGTGACTTTGTGACAAAGACACTGAAATCATTCTCTTCACACGCTTTTGGCTGCTCCACCTCTCATTCCTGTCCCCCGTCTCAGAAACCAATCCTGAACCCGCCCTTCATCGAGTCCCGTCAGCGAGTGTGCACGTACAACCAGACCCAATTCATCACCGTGCAGCTGCCCAACTGCTCGGCAGGCGTGGATCCGGACTACACCTACCCTGTGGCCCTGAGGTGCGAGTGTGGAGTGTGTGTGACCAGCACTACCGAGTGTATCACTTCCATTTGAGAGAGACAGCCAGGAGACCGTCTTTCCATCTTTCTTTTCAGCTTTCCGTCCCTCTTACACCCATGTGAACGAAAATATAAAATGATAAATGATGAGAGAGAGCTTCCACTGAGTACCAGCGCGCCTATCCTCAGATATATTACTAGACAACATTACAGACAGGATGTACTAAAAGTGCTGTCTGTAAAATGCAAAAGTTTGTCAAGACCTGTAATGGTCTTCTCATTTTAAAGATACTTTGTGAATTTGCCAACGCAATATTATAATATTTCAACGGATCGCTTTAGATTACAGGCTTCTGTTTACATTCTTCTGGCCCTGAAATGATCTTCAACCCCACCCGGGGCAAGGACATGCACAAGCTTTATGCCGTTCAAACCGACAATTGAGATCATCTGGAGAGAGGTGGTGAGATGGTGTTTCTATTGAAGTTGCAGTTCTCCTCGCAGGCACTAGAGGGCTCATAAAGTTACAAACTGCTCCTTTAATACAATTCAAATAAATCATTTACTGCTCTCAAAATATCACAAATACAAGTTTTAGACCTGAAAGTTGCTCCAGTGGAAGCTTTAAAACTATCAGAATTTTGACTTCCAAGTTTATGCCTTTATTTTTCATCACAATTAGAAAGTTTTACATTTATAACGGAATCCGTACAATTGGTAGTTCTTTCCTGTTACTTTATTTCTAGTCGTTTTCTGCTTGTGCCTAACTTTTATAAGACATTAAATAAAAGTTTGTTGTTTGCACACAGATATTAACTCATGGGCATGAAACTGTACACACACACACACACACACACACACACACACACACACACACACACACACAAGCAGTTTAAAGTCCAAAAATAAAGCCAAGCTTTTCGATCACATCTAAAAATAACTCTGTGTTTTCCCGCCTGATGCTGAAAGAGGTAATGAGTGATATTAGTGAGAAAGAGGAGAATAATGCACATTAGACAGAAGCTGGTGTTTAATTATGTACTTAAAAGAACCACAGACGACGACGAGCTCGCACAGTGAGACAGGAACGCAGCCAGCGCTTCATCTCTTCATGCTTTAGGTGAAAAATATAACTGATCAAATCACTCATGACAGTGCTGTCTCCTCAGGCGAGACCCAGTTTATTTTTTGCATGTGCATACAAGCACACACACACACACACACGAACATGCATAAGCACGCACACACACACACACACACACGAACATCCATAAGCACGCACACACACACACACACGAACATGCATAAGCACGCACACACACACACACATGAACATGCATACGCACGCACACACGCACGCACACATACACACGCACACGCACACACACACACACACACACACACACACACACAC
>JAQMCW010000037.1:26694280-26716146 GCA_030068335.1 Chrysichthys cranchii | reverse complement strand
CGGATTTTGACAGTGTGCCGTCAGATTTTTCTAATGCAAAATATGTGCCGTGGCTCAAAAAAGGTTGGGAAACACTGGCATATATACAACAATTGCATGTAATTTCTGTTTAAAGGACGGTGTGCAAGAGTGTCCTGACGTCTTAAAAAAACAAAAAACAAAAAAAACCACCGAAGTACGCCCACATATTGTCCTTCTTGGGAAAAGACCATTCATGAAAACACTGCGCGGGCGGTCCAAACGTTAGTTTGCAGTTGTTTTTGAAGAAAATGAAAGCTCAGGAGAAAAGAGAGGGACCCTTTGCTAATTGGTTTCTTTGGGGAACTTCACATTTTTATGTTTTCACCTCCTTACAGTCCATACAAACACAATACGTCTGTCACGTTTAACTGGTGACGTTTCTTGGCTTGATTTGGATTCGGTCTGGGCAGAAACGTTCAGAATGCACTGCCCCTGAATGAATTCTCAGAAAGGATAGTACTTCTTTAGGATTTCTTTCTCGCGTTCTTCAGTTGGCCATCCAGTCCTGTGATTTGTGGGAATGTCCTGAAATCACTCAGAATACTGTTTTTAAAGCCTTGTAACTAAAAAAAAGCTCAGCATTTTGCAGGAATCGGGACAAATCGAGGCTGGGTTGTGTTTTGAAACGTGCCCTTGTCTCTCTGAGGTCTACAGCGTCCATTATGAGGAGCTCTAAAGCAGCCGTCTCATTTGGCCCAGACAATAACATCAGGCCAAAATCTTTCACATGTGCATAACCAACAAGGCTCGGCCCTGCGTTTACTGTTAAGCAGCAAAATCTTCTCCAATGCTCAAGCTTATTTACGACAGTACGATTAACTTGTCACGGTATGGTTTTGTCGAGTCAAAGCAATGCAGAGGAATAGCTATACAAGACAGGGTCGGCAGAGGGTTGCTTGGTTTTGAGGAGATCCCTTCAAGGTTGACACTAAGGCCGGGAAGTCCATTAAAATATCAAATCTCAAATTGCAAAACTCCTCCAGAAACGTCTCACGGGTAAAGTACAACCCGTTATGAGAAACCCACCCCTCAAAGGGACTACATCTCCTCTGACTAGCAGATGGGAGTTGCTCAAGTTTATTTTCCAAATGTCACGCTTTGCAAAATATGTCTGGCAGCCAGAGAAGAAAGAGCAAACAAGAAGAAAGAGGGAAAGAGGAAATGTGGTGAGTGGTGGCGGGGATAATTTAATAACTGAGGTATAAAGTAATGTAATGCTAGTCCAACATTGTTTTTTGTGATTTTTGTATGCCGCTAGCTAGGAGTTGATTATTTAGCTAGCGTCCTTAGTAGTCTGAGGAATCTGTCCTTTGTCAGAAAGCCTAACCAAATTCGTTCAGTAGCCTATGTGACGTGATAACAGTTTATTTATTTGGGAAGCTTAACCTAGCACTTTTTTTAAAAGAACATTTAACATGAACAGTATCAGATCCTAGCACTGCCTAGGAGCCATCGTTGGGTACTCAATCCTCAAGCTAGACATCTGTATTTTGGAGAAACACAGCTGGCAGGTCAACAAACTAAACTATAGTCCAGAGATACAGGACTATAAACAACTTTAGTGCCCTGATCCTCAACTCAGAAACGCGAAATGTTTCTGTAAATGACGCTATTTGTAGAAATAATTCAATGTTTTTTTGCTTTGTTTTGTTTTGTTTTTTTATCAGTGCCATTTTCATCCATTTTCGTCCATTCAGAGATAAATTCATTCAAATCGCCGCGTACATGTTCAATGCTGAATCTGAATGTTAAACGTTAAAGCTAAACGTTGAATATAAATCTAAGCATTAAATATTAAATTTAAATGTTAACCCTAAACGTTCATAATTTAACCGTAGGGTTTATAAAGCAGGTACGGAATCTCGTTGTTGAAAGGTACCGACGAGGAGAGGCGCACAAAAGAATTTCTAAAACATTAAACATTATGGAGGCTTTCTCAGGGGCACACGCAGACGGGCCCCTCCTAATGACCTCTCCCGTGAATTTCCTTTCGCAAAATCTGATCTATTTCTGCCTGCACATAATGACCTGGTACAGATATCAGGATCGGGTATTGGTCATTATTGCAAAGAAATAATAAATAAATAAATAAATCGCCCCGATACAAAAGTTCAATACCATGTGATATCACATGACCTGACCAAATGATCAGCACGTGACCGACAGCATGATCTTCATGTGACCTGATCAAACAAACAGTGGACTGAATTGGGAGTGTGATAGCGTCTGATCTGAGCGCTTACAGGACCTCCAGCGAGATGGGGTCAAAAGGTCGTGAATCGCTCTCTCTCACACCGTAGTACTCATGCATGAGTGTGGAGCAGGGAAACCATCGTGTGAGAGCACTTCACTACTGCGAGCACTGAGCCCTCAGACACTCGCACTTCCTCTGCTCTCGCTTTGGTGCATTTCAGGCACTTTAATAAGCACGCTCTTAAGGATACTGTTACACACTATAACACCGGTCAGGATGAAGACTTTACTGCGAGCAGCACAGGAACATGACATCCACGAGTGCAAAAAAAAAAAAAAAAGTTATTTCTATCGAGATCAGAACCTGCACTGATGAGGAGCAAAAGAAAAATGTCCTTGTAGCTCCTCAGGATTGATGATCAACCATGTGCTCTCCATAAGCATCCTGAATAAAGTCCTTACTGCATTAAAGCAGCACTGATGTTCCAGCTCACTGCTTATGGGGTTTGAGGAACAGTCCGACATGCTGAGTGAGGACTGGCAGGATTCATCACATCTCCCGAACCACTGAAACAAGTTGAGGTGGCAAGGCTGGTGTCCTGTGAGGCAGATGCCACCCCTGAGCCCAAAGCTCATTTATCCCTCAGCTGACATTTCATGACTTAGCAAAAGTCTTTTATGTGTAAAAAAAAGAAAGAAAGAAAGAAAGAAAGAAAACAGAATGCATTCGTCAGATATACGGTGAAGTCCTAGAAGTATGCGCGCGCGCACCCGTGAAGATGTGGAGAACTTGTTGTTCTGCACCAGGTGATGGACGACTAAAGCGAACAGAGAGCAGAAATGAAAGGCTTCTCACCGCTCGAGCGCCGGACGATGTTCTCCAGGAAAGTGTTCTGCGGCGCCACGAGCCCTCTCTTTCCGCCGGGCATCTCTGCTGCTCGCGCTTCAGCGGAGGACCGGATGGCGCTGCTCGCGCGTCAAGCGGACACGGTCGCGTGCGGCGTGGAGCGCCGGGACGGTGATGAGACTCGTGTTCATGGTAACGCCCCGCGCGCGCTTCCCTGTCTCGTTTGTGTCCAACACATTAAACAACAACAACAACAACAACAACAATAACAGTAACTCCTACTCCTCCTCCTCCTCCCCCAGTGCGCAGTCCACTCCCTCTCCGAGCTCAGGCGACTCCGGCGCGCGCTCAGGGGGTGGAAACAACTGGCGCATGCGCGCACACGCGCACACCCACGAGCGCACCGGGTGAGGGCGAGTCGAGCTCCGACTGGGTGAGCGCGAGCGCTGCCGCGCCGCTTCTGGAAACTTCTTCACGCGCGGGATAAAACGAGGAGAGGCTCGAGCTCCTCGCCGCGTGAATCAAGATCATGTTGCGCGGCACGTGCGGGGTGCGGGGGGTGCTGGCGGGATGGGGGGGGGGCGTGAGCACGAGAAACCTTTCGCGCAATCTGTGCTCCGGATTTGGCGTTTTGTGTGTGTGTGTGTGTGTGTGTGTGTGTGTGTGTGAGAGAGAGAGAGAGAGAATGTGTGTGTGTGAGAGAGAGTGAGTGTGTGTGTGTGTGTGTGTGAGAGAGTGTGTGTATGTGTGTGTGTGAGAGAGTGTGTGTATGTGTGTGTGTGTGTGAGAGAGAGTGAGTGTGTGTGTGTGTGTGCTTGAGTGAGTGTGTGTGCGTTAGTGTTTTGTGTGTTAGTGTGTGTGTGAGTGCGCGTACGTGTGTGTGAGTGCTTGAGTGCACGTGTGTGTTTGTGTGTGTGTGTTGGTGTGTGAGTGTGTGTGATTGAGCGAGTGAGTGAGAGTGTGTGTGAGTGCGCGTACGTGTGTGTGAGTGCTTGAGTGCACATGTGTGTGAGTGTGTGTCTGTGTGAGAATGTGTGTGTTTGTGTGATTGAGTGAGTGTGTGTGTGTGTGTGTGTGTGTGTGATTGAGTGAGTGTGTGTGTGTGTGTGTGTGTGTGTGTGTGTGAGTGCAGTGTTAAAAGTAGTTGATTCAGTCCACACTTGTCGCGCTGTTGCTGTGGTGGCTTTAACCTGTTCACCACACTGTAAATGGTTGTGTGTTCGAATCCCAGAGCAGACACAGTGGGGTCAGAGCCCTGAGCCTTCAGCTCACCGGTGTCCCTCGTCAGCCAGATGAGCCGGGCGCTCTTATGAGTTCCTTTATACAAGATTCACTTAGTACACCACTGGACGCTAAATATGCAACTCAAGCTGCCAGTAAATTCTTCGTAAATAAAAATCTACATTCATTTTTTACAATGTTCCTTCTCTGGTGAGAAAATTAACCCAAAATCTGATCACTGGTGATTTAAGAACATGCTCGTGCCCTAGCATGGAACCTTCATGAAAGCACTGTATTCGCTTTACCTGGTGAGGTGAATGTCGTATCCGGTTAAAGCTTTACTTGATAAATTAATTCAACCTGAATTTATCATGATTAAAAGTTCACCATGTCGACATTCCCAGGTCCTAAAGGGAGAACAGACGTACAGCCACAGTTTGTTTTTGTGACGGCGTGCGTTTTGAAAGCTATACCCGGTTTTCGATTTTAAATAAATCAATCAGACACAAATATCGTCAGAACCCCTCGTCGATCTCTGATTTCTCTTTAGGATAAATTTCACCAGTGCGTTTGTTGAACTGAAATCTGATCTGATTTCTTTATTAATCCTGTATCACATCAGCTTCAACCTTTTCTGGGGGAATACTTTCAGAATTTCCAAAAAATATGCCTTCCTTTTTTTTCCCTCTTGGGTTCCTGAATTTCTCAGGACCTGAACGAACACACCAGCTTCCCTTTCCCCAAAGTGCACAGTCATATGAAAGCATCTCAGTGCCAATTCTGGGATTGGTGTTTGTACTTTTTACTTGGAAGTAAGTGTGTGTGTGTGTGTGTGTGTGTGTGTGTGTGTGTGTGTGTGTGTGTGTGTGTGTGTGTGTGTGTGTGTGTGTTATTTGGAGAAATGTGGGAATCCAGTTGGAAAACTATAATATTTCAACACTACTGCAGCATTTCATTGCCCAGCCCTGGAAATTGGACCCAGATCACGTTTAATCATAAATAAAAATATGCAAATGTTGACACATTTGGCCGCAAATGTGGAGTATTGGAAACTGAGATGATGGAAAGTTTGTTTTTTGGCATAAAATGCTTTTAGTCGAATACTCGATCCAACACCGCGTCATAAAACGGTTTCACTGCATCCCATAAACAGACTGATATTAGGCATTAGGTGACTCATCTGTGTAGTGTTGAATAATTAATTGACCCTCTAAATGTCACTGGCACGAGGGGTTAGTGACCTTACTGTACCTTCACAGACAGATAACAAGCCCGCAGTATTCTCTCTCTCTCTCCAGTCGACTCTCAGGATCACAGCACGCCTCCAGTTCTCTGCATTGACTGCAGAGTTAATTGGCCAGCGAGCCCGTCTCCCTCTCTGACCGCCGAGCAGATTTAGATATCAAAAGGCCTCAGACATCAAACACCTAATGTATCTAAAAATAGATGAGTCGATAAGTCAGCGGCCTCGAAGTCTCAGAGAGAGAGAGAGAGAGAGAGAGAGAGAAAAGGAAGCAGAGGCAGCTGTTTTGGTTATGACATCAACACTCGGTGTCGTACAGTAACTTTATCACAAAAGGACCAAATCAGGAGAAAAACAGGACGCAACCCGAACAAACAGAGGTGACGTGCTAACGGATCAAAAGACCCACAAAACACAACCTTCCGGTCGAAAGCACTTCACCGCCGTGCAACTGTTTACACAATTTCCACAAATTTTCCCTCGTCCTCAACGTCGATAAACACGTTAAGGCTTGGAAAAGTTCATTTTTACGTGGAGTGGGGTTCACGTCAGTTCAGCTTGATTTGATTCGTATGTTGTTTTTAACAACAGACACGATCACAGTGCTTTAGTGCGTGAGCAAATCTCTCCCTAACTTCAACTTGGTCAAAATTCTGCTGCTCGTTTAATCACTAAAACCCCCACGACTTATCGGATCTCCCCTGTTCTCCAGGAGCTCCGCTGGCTTCCAGGAAAACTATGAATCAGCTTTAAAATTCTTCTCTATACATTTAAGGCCATCCATAACCTCGCTCCTGAATACCTGTCTGACAGGTATTATTCGCATCACCACTCCCTCTCGCACCCTCAGATCTTCACCTTCTATCCATCTCATTGTTCCCTCTGCTCGTCTCGTCACTTTGGGAAGCAGGGCATTCTGTTGCGCTGCTCCCCAACTTTGGAATTCATTACCTCCTGATGTTAGAAATATTAATTGCTTTTGTATTTTTAAGGCCAGACTCAAAACTCACTTGTTTAAAATTGCATACTCCATTTAATCTCCTCGGTTGTCTTCTTGTCTCTCCTTACTCTTTATTGTGTTTTGTTTATACTGTCTGTCTTAACTTTTGTAAAAAAAATTGTGCAGTGTCTTTGAGTGCTGTGAAACGCGCCTATAAATAAAATGTATTATTATTATTATTATTATTATTATTTAGATGCTGATTGAACAAGCCAGAGGCACCAGGAGGACCTAAAATCTCCTTGATGAGGAGTCGGAAGCAAAGCATCCTCTTCTGGGTGACACCAGATAGTAGGACTGTAGTTAACATCACTGTCCTCTAGTCCGAGATCACGCCAAGACCAAGTCTCACGGGGGTCGAGGCCAAGTCTTGGTCAATTCCAAATGAAATCAAGACTTTAAATAAAATTCTTTTCCAAGCCAAGCCTTGGAACAAGCCTCCAGGTCTTCATTTGGGCATCGCACCAACAATTCGGTGAGTGTTTTTTTTTTTTTAGAAGAAAGAACTACATCTTGTCAAACTGTCTGTGTGTGCATGTGTGTGTGTGTGTGTGTGTGTGTGTGTGTGTGTGAGAAGAAAATACACGACAAACTAATTTCAAATATTTTTTTACAAAACTGTTGAGTGACACCGAGATCACCTTCAGTGAGACTAACGCCTACGATCGGACAAGTCCAAACCTCAGTAAATCCAAGAAGACTCAAAGTCAATCCAGGAAACATCTCAAGACAAGACAGAAGTCTAACGACCGACTGGATTTTGGGATTATAATCACTGCAGTGTAACACATGTCGAAGAGTTAAGACACACAATACTAAGTGCATTGAAGGGATGTTCAATGGGAACAAATTGTAAATAAGGGCTCTGGGATGAACCACAAGACGGGCTTTATGTTACAGCAGCAGCTCTAGAGTATACAGGTGAGATTATCCACCGGAGCGACGGTTTAAGGAAATGTGCATGTATGGGGTTTCCATTTAGGACCAGCGGCAAAAGGAAGTTGAGCTTCAGGATAAAAAAAAATTTAAAAAAGAACAAAAAAAGAAAGAAATCGGGAAAGCCAGAAAGCAAACCTGAACTGAGATTTTTCTCAGTTTTATGCAAATGAGGTATGACGAGGTAAAGCGTCAGATTGGCTGCCGTTGTTTCATCCTAGCCGTAACAGCCAGCCTGGCCACGCCCACGAGACACACATACTGCGTCACATCTTTCGAAAAGAATGGCTCTTTGAGGGTTCCTTTGATAATGAACTGTTCTTTGTTTTCCTGGGAATCCTTTAGAAGGGGAAACCCTCTAGCAGGGTTCGATATAAAACCTCAGACACTTCACACAAAGGGAAAACTGACGATCCCTGAAGAGCTCTTACAGAGTTCTAAGGGTCCACAAGAGACAGACTGCGAGTGACGTCGGGGAACGTGGTGTCGTCCCTGAGCGCATAAGTCAGAGAAGGTGATGGACACCAGATTCACAACTGAAACTTGCATTTCTGAATGAAAATCTCAAACTATGTTTGCATTTAATCTTCATCTGAACTCCTCATTTAACCCTTTTTGGCATTTTAATAGCGGTGTAGTTGGTTCTCCGTGTCTTGAACGCAGCTAGCGTTTCCCTCCATGGCAGCAGTGTTGTGTAAGACAGCGATGAGGCATTGTTTCTGCGGCATTAGGAGCGAATACTCCTCTGCTCTTTTTTGTCTTCATGCCAGCGTTAATTGCATGCTAACTCTGCCCACCATTACTATCTTTAGGCTCGGAGTCAAGATCCACACAAACACAACGCTCAGTTCCGGAGGATCTCCACACCACGGCTTCGTACCTGCCCACTAACCGACGGCATGACGACAGGCCTGCGGGTGTGAGAGCGGAATGCTCCAGAGAGGTAATCTGGATGAGTGTGCAAGTTCACCTAAGTGAGGGGAAGGTGGACAAAAATGCGGACGTGCTGCCAACGGGGGGTTTCCGGGCACACCAGCACTTCCACCTCAAACAAATATGGAGGTCACCTGTCTATACGTACTGTAACATGTAATATCAGGAACGCTTTACAACCCAGCACCATGGACAGCTCCCAAAGCAAAAATATTGGCGCCCGTACCCAAGGCAAATCTATCCAGTCAGATTTGGACAGTCAGGCTGGAGACGCCTGATCATCTTAAACCCTGACCGGTAATCCGGACGGGGAGCAAAATGCTCACTGGAGAAGAAGAGAATATCCACGGCTATGCATGCATGAGGAATCCTTCCTTCCTTCCTTTCTTTCTTCCTTCAATCCTTTCCTGTTTCCCATAGCCGGAGGCCAGTTATCACGTGGGAGCTAATGAGGCGAGGGAAGGGAGACTCGACAGATGTGTACTGTCGATCTAATCTGTGAAATCTGCGCCGAGTCACTCGGGGAAACCAGGCCTCCAGAGGAGACGACCCCACCCGTCTGCACGTCTGGTTCACACGATAACGACAAACACCTGGAGAATCCATCTCGCCCCTCTTCCCTCCTGACAACAGATAAAGAAAGTAAACCTCTAGGGCATTTATGTGTGAATGCATATGCGTGTGTGTGTGTGTGTGTGTGTGTGTGTGTGTGTGTGCAACTGTCGTGTAAGTATTATTGATTTCACTGTGGAGAAACATGATTTGAATGATAATGCCGCATGTGGAGTGGACCACAGCGTGATTAAATAAATAAATAAATAGTTTTAAATAGTGTAGGATTTTGAACTTCGTTGTGTGATCCAACAAATGCGACGTCTTGCTTGGGGACCATGTGGAAAAGTGAGATGTTCAGTTTCTCACAGTTAAAGCCATTAAATATACTTTGCCTATACTTTTGTCCCTCATATAAAGGTTACACAGAACGTTATTTTATAACAACATCAATAAAAAATGTCATTCTAAAAGATCTCGTTAGGGGTTGAGAAGATTTCATGCAACAGGTAGCAATCTTGGTGAAGGTGAAGGAGCTTCCTTCTTCTAATGATCGTCTCAGGGACAACATTATTAAACCCTCAAGTGGAAAATGCTACACAGCCGGATCACAGATCTTTCTGTCACCGTAACTGGTTCGAAAATACTAGTCATCCCTGGACACGTGCGCCTCACGAGGTTTCAGACTAACAATAATGAAGTTAAGAGAGACGCCAGCAGTCAGCTGAAAAGAGTTGCAGGACGACCTGAAAGCAGCAGGGACAACGTTTACACACTGAAGCACAGTGTGAGCATCTCTGTTCCTATACTTCACGCAAAACTCATCTACTCAAAAGAACGAAGCCTGGAGACGTGTGTTTAAAAGCATTCAGATAAATCTGAACTCTTGTTAAGCACAAGACGAAACAAAAATAGAACTCTCTGGCAGTGAATCAACTCGTCATGTTTGGAGAAAGGAGGGTTGCTTACTGTAGACGTGCATTTACTTCGAACTGAATCCAAAGCAGCCAGGAACGTCGAAGCGCATTCACCGTGTGAGCATCGAAGTCTGGGGAGTGCATTAAGTGTGTTTAAACATTTAAAATGTTCAAAGGTGCAGACAAGGACAAGGAGGAAGTATGGAGAAGTTGAGAAGGAGGCAGAGAAAAGAATGAGTAAAAATTCTGCTACTTTGGTCATGACCTTAATGTCGTTAAACATTTATCGAGCACAGACTCCTAAGAGACACTGCGGGTGAATAGGTTAAAAAAAATTGAGGAGTCAGAAATTATTTCTGAGAAAAAAAACTATAATTATTTCTGAGGATAAAAAATCTGAAATCATTTCAGAGGAAAAAAATCTGAACTAATTTCTGAGGAAAAAAAATCTGAAAATTTCTGAGGAAAAAAACTGAAATAATTTCTGAGAAAAAAAATCTGAAATAATTTCTGAGAAAAAAATCTGAAATAATTTCTGAGGAAAAAAAAATCTGAAATCATTTCTGAGGAAAAAAATCTAAAATCCTTTCAGAGAAAAAACAGTTAAAAACAACTTCTGAGTTTAAAGTCAGCATTTTGTTGATGCAGTGATTATTCAGCAACAGACAAAGAATCTCCTTATTGTTAAACCCAGTTCTGAAATATAGTCATAGTAATAATACAATTCTGACTTTAAACTCAGACGTTAGCAATTTCTGACTTTTTTCTCGGCAACGATTTCTTATTTTTCTTTCCACAGAGACTCTGACTTTAAGACTTTAAGTGTGTTTAAGTCGGTGGCTGTAGGACGCTTCCGGAACAATCTCAGCCAGCTGATGATATTTTTAGTATTTATTCTAGTAACTTTTTTAGTACTAAATTTACATTGATCTGTGCAAATATCTAAAAATACCCCTGTCAGATAAATGTTGTCTCCACCTGCAGCGTCTCACTCTATCCAGTACGTGTCTGTGTGGGATGGGAGAGGATCCTCTGGGAATAATGCATCATGGACATAATAATCCTAGCTTTGTGCCGGAGTTAGTAAAGCAACAGAAGGAGAGGTGACGGCACTTTTCTCAGTCTGGAGAGCTTTTAATATCCACATGCCTACATGACTTCCTCTACATATTACAGCCTTCAGCAGCAAAAAAAAAAAAAAAAGGCCAGGAGCCTCGTAATGAGGAGACACTAAAACAGGACAGGGGGATGAAACTGCACCTTTGCTTGCAGATGATACTAAATCTACTGTAGCATTCCATATAGACACGTTAAAAGAAAAAGAAGAGTTCGGCGAAAAACCTAATTAACACCATTTCCCACTTATTCCACAAGTCCAGCGTTTGCTTCTTGAGTCCTGGACGGCAGGCACAAGGCTGAGGAGACTGACGTGCGTCCGAGTTCTCTGAGTCGTTAAGTAAGCTGTAAGACCCTCAGTGTCGCGTCGTTACGGGAAAATACGGGAAAATAATCAGGAACGCTCACTCCTGTTGATTTTGTGAGATTTTTCCTACAACAGCGTGTCTGAAAAGTGTCTCCCACAACCGTGTGCCACAACCGCGTGGAAGCTGTTCCTACAGGAATGATCATGTGACCTATCAGAACGAGCGCGTTAATATAAACCTGCGATTTGAAGCTCCACTGTTGTCCGAGCTGCTGTTAGAGAAAACTAATCAAGAACTGCTGAATTCAACAAAAACAAAACAAAACAAAACCAAGTGCACTCTAAGACAAGATGCTGCCCTAGATCTGATGGCCCGACTTATGATTTTTCCAAGTTACGATGACGACTGCGAGAAAAACTTTTAAGATTCGTGAGCAGGCCTCGCAGGCAGGCCAGCATAACGGCGTACGACGTACGATACGTGCGGACGACACCTGGAAGTACAAGGACGATGCCTGGATGTACGCGTCACTCGCCTTGCGTGATGCCTCGCTCTGTCCCGTAACTCACGGAGTTCCCTTATGTATCGGTGTACCGTACAGTGCATTACCGCATGTTTTTGTGTGTTTCAAGAGCTAATTTTAATTCGAAAGCATGCCTCCCACAGGAAAAGACTCCTGGCTAGGCTAGGCTAAGCTAGGCTCAGATATCTAAGCTACCTAAGCTAGACTAAGCAGTGGTTCGACATATGATATTTTCCACTTACGATGGGGATATCGGAACGCATCACCATCGTAGCTTGAGGACTACCTGTATTCTTGTCTGCTGTATGTCATCTGGAGAGGAAATGCAAATGTTTATCAATTAATTTGCTTCCTTCCTGATAGCTGATCAAGTCCCATTCCAGAGACGCATCAATCGGCATTTTGGAGTGGTGTGTGTTTTATTTTCAGATTCACTGCATTTGGATGATGATGACAATGACGATGATGATATTGATGATGATGGCAATGATGACAATAATGATGGCGATGATGATGATGATGACATTCATCATGGAGTTGCTGTAGAAGCATACTTATCTGAGTGTGGATGGAGTACATGGAGTAACAGTCTGGTATTCCAGTCATAAAGTACTTTGATTAAAGGACATTATGAGACGAGGTGTGCTGGTGAAAGAGAAAGCATGTTTGGCACCATTTCCTCTTCCGGTACGAGACAGAGGCCGGAGCACTAACGGCTGCCGAGGAAAAGCAATCTCCAAATTACCCTTGAGGCCGAGATCGAGTGACCGACGTGCGTGACAAGGGAATAAATTACAGCAGAGCTTCTTTAAACCTCACCTCCAGTGAACAGACCGGAAGATCTTCTCTTACCAACACTTACTGCACAATATAGAGTCAAGTGCGAAAGTTTGTACACCCTTGGGTCAAAATGAAGGCGGAAAATGTGTACTAAGTTTGACTTTATAACTAAAAAAAAACCCCCAAAAAACCCCAGCTAGAGCTAGGGCATAAGCTTTTAAAATACACAGTTGGTCTCAACTCTTCTGTTTAAATCCGTGACCCTGACTCGTTAGGAACTCTAACTTTCCGTCTGACTTCATTACCCAAATTGGCCTCCCCAAGCTTCCATACTCGGCACGTTAATACCTCAGGAATCAGTCTCGGATCCGGACTCGTCTGAGAGAGGAAAAAGAACAAATCCCTCGACTTCCATTTCCATTTCCAGGCAAAGTTCTGCTGCCTTAATGCAAGTTTAGTCACAAAGTCATTCGCACAAGAAGAATAACACCCCAGGATCTGGGTGACTGAGCGTCTGCGTGAGGTTTATCTTCTGCTTTCCTTTCTGTTCCTTTTCTTTCCTTTCTATTTTCTATCCCAATCTTAGGAGGATTTTAACAGTCCATAAAAATTAAACGTAAAATATTGTTACCCAAGCCTGAAAGTCTATTAAACATGTTTTGGGATGTGCACACCAGCACACCATGGGTATATTTGGATATGCAAGAGGATCATTCAAGCTTTGGGGCTGTTTTTTTTTTTTTTTGGTTGTTTGTTTTTTGCCTGGTGTATCAGGCAGGGGCTTGTGTGAATTGGTGCGAAGGAGCGGGATATTTTAGATCTGATCACCAAAGTAAAGATGATTGGCAATTTCAAATATAAAATGACCCCAAAGTGACATCGGAACCAGCACAGAAATGACACTTGGTCTGAACCTGGGGTCTGAGTCGAAGCCGGGAAACCACATGCACACAAACGTTTTTCAAACAGGAGAGTACAAAATCATCCACAAGTGCCTAAAATTGTTCCACATGTTACAGGACGAGGGTCAGGGGGCTGGTTTCCTCCCCATGAGGAATGTAATACAACATCCTCTTTATGCTTAAGATCAAAATATCACTCGCGACATGCGTTTTGATTACTTAGGCCATATTCATAAAGTAATTCTGGAGAGGACCGCAGTAATTACGTCAGTATCAGGTGTGACATCACGACCAACCCTGCGTTCGCAGTGTGTTACAAACTGTGTGCCAACAAAACATTTTAGAAAAAAAAGAAAAGAAGGGGAAGGAGTGATGCTGATGAAGCAGAGATACGGTTACTTTCCCACAGCTGAGCAGCTTCCATTAATAACATGCAACAGTTTTTAATGCGTTTTAAACCACAACAAGGTTTAGTTCTTAATTTTTTTATGAACAGCACGTCATGCGTTCTCTGTTTAGAGTTCTGTTTGATGGGGTCACCCTCACCAGCCTCTTTTTTCTCTCTTGAAGCGATACCAGGACAAAAATAATCTCAGCAACTCACACACCGACTGGGAAAACACAAAGCGTAAATTCCGCTCTCCCAAACCTTTAGCAAAGTTAGAGTTGTTTATTTTATTTATTTATTATTTCTTTTAATTAAATCTCTGACTTCTAAAAAGAATCCAGAATTTTAACTTTTAAGGTGAAATAAAAGTGATGTTAGGCCTGTCAGGCTGAGACTTTTGGGTTCTGTTGTGCAGTACTTTTCTTGAACTCGGTTTCAGGGGATGAGAGTCTGAAAAGTTTGGTTTTGCTTCCCTCTTGTGGCAGAAAGCCGGAACTGCAGCATTAAAACGAAATTGTGTTTTAAGAAATTTAAGAAATTCTTGGGGGGAGAAAATACTTAACACGTGAGTGCAGACGGTTTTCGCACGTTTACAAGGAACAAACATAAAATAAATAAATATAATAAATAAAAATAAATAAAAAATGTAAAAATTAAATAAAGTTAAAAAAAAAAAAAAAAACGTGACAAACAAATCCAGAAGATTTACCTGAATATATATAATACAAATGTAAATAAATAAATAAAAGTATCCGTACATAAATGTGTTTTTCTTACCCTTATGAGCCCCTCATGGAGCTCTGGTTCTGGGAAACGGATTGTTTACAGTAGTTTTTAAATCCCACTGACTCTTAACTCCACCAGCTCAGCTCTAAATACACACCGCGTTCAGAAGGACACTATAACCAGTCCAGACAAGTTTTTAAATAAAAAAAAATATATATCTTTTACCTACTTATTACTTCCGCTTGAAAGCTCCGTTAGCGTGACGTCATTTCCTGTTCCTCCTCAGCACGCTCCCATAGGCCCTGATGGCTGGTTTCCTGTTATAAATGTGAAGTCATTTACATGTCCAGGTTTGTGTCCCCTTCCTGCACAAAAACATGTTTTCGTCTCATCCTCAGTTCCGGTCATGACGGAAAGACATGGAGAAAATGTCAGAAATCTCGAGCTTCACACCTTCCCCTGTAGACTTCTCACTTTAATAAAGGAGCTCAGAGGTTCTCACGGCTCCTGAAGCAGAACCTGAAGCACCACAAGGTGTCCGGCCTCGACCCCCTGAGCCGCCAGTCGAGCACGACGAAGGAAAGCCTCAGTAAGCGGTCCTGTAGCGAGCTCAGCGGGGGAGAAACCCGACTTCACCCATGCTTCACCCACTGAGCCTCCAGTCCACTCCAGTGGAAGGCCGAGCTTTTCATCAGGAGTCTGAAACACTGAGTCTTGGCTTCCAGTTCAGTTCAAGATTCTGTTTCAGACGGTATCATCCTTTGGTAAAGCCCTGCACAGGTTAGCTTGATTAGCCGTGTCCACGTCAGGATCGCTGAGGGTCCCTGATTGGCTTCTCTTGTCCACTCCAGGTTCTCGGGCTGAAAACGAAGGATGACCAGGCGTTCCCAGGGGCTTCGCCGAACCTCCTACTGTCCCTGGCCCCTTTGGTGTTCGTCTCCTGTTTTATAGCTTTAAATCTACACTGAAAAAACACTCACCTGTTCACATTAGCATTTGAGGAGACTTCAGGGATTACATCACAGAGCAGATTGTGTGTGTGTGTGTGTAGCACTGTGGTCACTCAAGATGCTGTATAAATGTGAAGTGTGACTTGACCTGACTCATATCTCACTTGGACCAGGGGTCAAAAAGACAGGTACAAACTCCCAGTAAACCAGTCGTCGTGCCAGACCAGCATTTTCAGAGGCGATTTATCCTTTACGTTACACAAGCGTGTGTGTGTGTGTGTGTGTGTGTGTTTTTAGCAAGCTATACAGGTCCATAAGGAGAAGGAACAAGTCCTGATATAAAAAAACAAACAAACAAAAACAACAACAAAAACCAGTGAGTTTCTAAACCTCTGAAGACCACTGAGCTCCTCCATTGATTCTCCTTGACTTTACATCACCTCCACATGTGCGTATGAAGACGCATCTAAAAACGAATACGCTTGACCCCGGGTAACACCGTATACGGAGTATTACTTGGACAACATACACTTCCAGGCCTAGGATTTTCTAAGGTAGGTTATTGCTCTTCTAGGTCCATTGTTTTAGTCCAAATTTATGCCAAACACCTGAATCGGTCCTGAACACAAAGACGTGGACGTCACCAGCTATTCCGAGCATGCATGCAATAATTTATGGTTTCAATTCATAATATATAAATATATACATGTATACACACACACCAAAAAGCATATTTGTTGGTTAATTTCCATTTTAGTTGAAGACCTGCCCAATGTTGTGTCACCTCACGACATTACAGTCAGAGCAACGTGCCTTTAGGTGCTGGGAGGAAACCTGAGCTCGCCGGGGAAATCCAATCACTCTGATTTTATTCATTAATGATTTAAATTTCAGAACTGATCTCTAGGAATGCAGGAAATAAAATAAAAGACCAAAAAAGCTGTAATTATATATTAAGCATTAAAAAAAACCCAAAAACCAACTATTCAACATAAATTTGACATCAAATATAATGTAATAAAATTGTAATAAAATTAATATTACATTACAGTCATTTGGCAGATGCTCTTATCCAGAGCAACTTACATTTATCTCATTTATACAACTGAGCAATTTGAGGTTAACGGCCTTGCTCAAGGGCCCAACAGTGGTAGCTTGGCAGTGCTTGGATTTGAACTCCCAACCCTCCAATCAGTAGGCCAACATCTTAACCCCCTGAGCTACCCCAATAATTAACAATTAGTTTAACTTAAAGAAAAAAGAAGAAGGAAGAACGGCACAATCAAACGTATGAGCTTTAAAACGAAAACAATAAATTATTCAAGCATTTCTCAGTTTACAGGGTTGAGAGACCTCTGCGTTTATTCAAACGATCTTCGTGACTTATTTATAGATTTAAATTTCATCACAAATGGAAGAAATTGTTTCCCACCGCCGTCTCCAACGAGCATTTCCTCTCAAACCTTTCTCTCTCGCTCACACACACACTACACAAATAAGGCTTCAATGCAATACCTGGTTATCTCAAAACAGGTTTAATTTAATATGTCTTTATTTTTAAAATAATTAAACATTTGTCATTTTTCCAACCCACTTTGACTTTCTGCCATCATTTATTTCAAGGCTCACCCCCCAAAAAAAAAGAATGAATCTGGTTGAATCGGAGACCTCCACAATCCCCTTCTCTCTCTCTCTCTCCTCATATATATATATATATATATGCGCGCAACAAAAAAAAAAACCCCAGAAAGGCCAAAATTTGAAAATAGGACTAAAAATGGGGGGGAATTAAACAGCGAGTGGTGTTCAGTAATACATATTTAACACTCTGTGACCGTCCCTAAAGAAAAATATATATATATATATATTTTTTATAAATGCGCTAAAGGTTCTAACAGATCAGTCAACAACAGATCAATGAGCTGCATTCAGGTACAATATTTAACACTGTAAGAAACTCTCACACACTCGTACACACAGACAATACGAGCTTCTCAGGTTTGGCGCAGGAACGCTGGGTCCTCGGTGTCTTCGCAGCAATGGTGTGTGGGTGTGGTGTTAGTTTACTGGTACCAGTGCCAGACTGGTGCAGAATCAAGAGAGGAAGTCCAAAAAAAAAGAAAAAAAGAAAAAAAAAAAAAAAGCCAAACAAGAGAGAATGAGTGGAAAATCCTGGCAGCACCGAGGAAACAGGAAGGAAGTTTGTTAATGAGATTGTGTGGGTTTTTTTTTTTTTTTTTTGCTGGTTAGCATTTAGCCTTTCCACTTTGAGGATTCTGCTATTAATAGGTTCTGAGGAAATCATCAGTGACCGGATGAAAGGATGGAAAAAAGAGAGAGAGAGCGAGAGAGAGAGAGAGTGAAGGAGGGAGACAGTGTGTCTGGACGAGTGTGAGCAGGAACAGATCTTTCCTCGAATGACAGCGGTGAGGGGCTCTGCTTCGGAGCTGATTTCATTTTCTCTCCACAGCAGCAGTTCATTTCAATCCCGACTATCTGGTCAAGTCCGTGTCTCGCTCCCACTCGGGTGAGCAAACTCTTTTTTTTTTTTTTTTTTTTTTTTGAACTCTCCGTCGTTTTCATTTATTTGTTTTTTTTTTTTAAAGTCCTTTTTTTTTTCCATTTTCAGTGTAATATTCTCAAAGGGAGGGAAAAAATATAGCAGGAGAAAAAAAAAAATATTTACAGTGTCGTTGAAATAACGAAAGAGACGACGGAAATCTACAGTAAAGTAAGTCGCACGATACGGAAAGGAAGAATGAAAGGAAATGAACACGAACGGGGGAGAACAAAAAACAAAAACCAACAACAGGGGGAAGAAAAAAAAAACCCAACAGAGAAGGCCTGCGTGGGCGTGGCCAGCGACGTGGGAGTGTGTTCCTGGGGCGGCGCGAGAGGCGGGGCAGCGTTAAGTGGGAATAATGGCGTCGCTCCGGAGGCCTCGCTTCAGCTCCAGGTCCTCCAGCTTCTTCCACAGCTCCTCCCGCTCTTTTTCCTTCTTCTTCTCTCTGTGAATGAGGGATGAGAAGGAGAGGAGGTGAGAGTCGGCGTTACGGCAGTTGGAAGGGAGTGAACGCAAGAGAAAGAGTGTGTGAGAGAGGAAGACGGCGAAGGTGAACAAGTGAGAGAAAGAGAAAGATTGACAGACTGAATGAAAGAGAAAGAAAGAAAGAAAGAACGAAGACACGCAACGTGACAGAAAGCGACCAAAAGAAGGAAAAGGGAGAGAAAGCGTGGGAAAACTGAATGAGAAAGAGAAAGGGGGAAGGCAAGAGAGATTGTGAGAGGGAACAAATGGGACAGAAAGAGAGATCGTGACTGAATGAGAGACAGAACGAAAGACGGAGGAGGATGAACAACAGAGACAGAGAAAGAGAGAGAAAACACAGAAGACGGAGAGAAATCAAGAGAGAGCAGCAGAGAGAGAGAAAGAGAGAGAGATTTACAGAAAGGCAGAATGAGAGAGCGACAGAGAGGGAGGGAGAAGAAAAAGAGAGAAAGATTGAGAGAGCAAATGAAAATGACTGAAAAAGAAAGAAAGAATGAACGACAGAACAGGACAGAGGCCGAGAGAGAGAATGAAAGAAAGACTAACTGAGAGCGAAAG
The DNA here is from genome assembly GCA_030068335.1 of Chrysichthys cranchii. Lineage (NCBI taxonomy): Eukaryota > Metazoa > Chordata > Actinopteri > Siluriformes > Claroteidae > Chrysichthys > Chrysichthys cranchii. Next base: position 26,696,983 of record JAQMCW010000037.1, on the reverse strand, counting down.
AGAAAGCATGAGAGACTGATTGTATCACTATACCTCTGTGTGTTTGTGTGTGTGTGTGTGTGTGTGTGTGTGTGTGTGTGTGTTACCTCTGGCGATCTGACTTGTAGGTGGCAGTGAGTTCATCAAACAAAGTGCTGTTCATTTCCATGAAGGCTTTCAGGACGTTGTACACTAAAGCTACGATCGCCCTGAACATGAGGGGAGAAGAAACGTCATCCTAGAGCACGAGGGGAACCTCAGAAACGTGTGTGTGTGTGTGTGTGTGTGTGTGCACTCACGGGTTCCAGTGCTCTTTGGAGATCCTGTACAAGCTGGCGAACATGATGGGCAGGATGACGTTGGAGTTCTCCTCAATAAGACTCATAATGTACTCGTTATTCCAGTAGTACAGCGCTCGCTCAGCCACCTACACACACACACACACACACACACACACACACACACACACACTTAATTTCTACACAATCATTTAAGAAAAGAAATCTTTAGGCAGCAAAGCAAGAAAACCACGAATCCAGCGCTATTAAAAACAAAAAAATCCTGGAAAAAAATATGGATTGTGTGAGCGCTAAAACGTCATCCCTGCCTACGCTAAAAACCCCTACATCATTTCTATAGCTGCGGTTCCCGATTCTAAAAAGTGTCATTTCTCAGACCCTGAGATGTCACCGCGTTCAACTTTCGCGCTGCACCCACCTGAAAGTGAGGGCTGGAGACGCATCTGGAGATCTGCTTGAACAGCGGCTCCTGGATCTTCACAAACTGCGTGGGTTCGATCACGTCCAGAATCTCCTCCAGCTCTCCGAGGAACATCACCTACAAGCACGGAGACGCGTTAAACTCCCCCCTTCCTGCATGTACCTTCGCTCTCCTTATTCTTTTCCTCTTTAATAATAATAAAAAAAATCATGCACCTCTTTTTGACTGCACGTCTTTGGCCAGAACTTGAGAAGTCCTCTGATGACCTGCAGACAGCAAACCGAGAGGAGTCAGTGGAGGCGGGGGGGGGATAAAAACGCTTCAGGAGTAAAAACGTTCACAGGACGCGTGAGGGACGGTACTCACCGGTTCTGTTAATGTGGGGTCTTTCTCTAGGAACTGTACAATGCAATACGCCAACTGCGGAAAAGAGCAGAAACACACACCCTGCACCGGTCAGTCAAACACACGACAAACACACGCCCAGTGCGGCAAATTCCCGAATCATGGAGAGAAAACCAAAAAAACAAACAAAAATTTCCTGGATTTGCATCGATATGGAAGCGCATCGTCCAAGAGGAAGAAATGATACCGCATTCCGTGTTTACCTCGGAAGTCGGAGCTGGTATGAAGTCACACCCATGTTCCAGTAAAAGACATTGGAAACCCAAAACCAGCAAAACAGAGATACGAGGTCTCGCCGGGTCAGCATCGCCAGTGGGACCAGCTGACCACGATCAGGCGTTACGTGGAATTTTGCGGATACAAACACCGCAGCTACGTGTCTGTGTGAACGTCTGATTTAATGAGGAATGAATAACACAGAACTGCTGATAAACACGATATTACTACGGCTTTCGTACTGTCGATGCGACTCCAGGGTGGACGGTCCACTGGAAATCGGAATTTCCCACTTCCCAGGTGAAATGGAACGCACCATTAGCTACATCACTGAGATAATTAACAGGATTTGTTCAGGAAGATAATTTGGGAGGTTCTGGGTGGCGGGAAATGTAAATTACAAGAGTGGAAATTATCCAGTGCACCTTTAATTTGGCATACAAAACACACACACACCCACACCTACCTGTGCATGGAAGAGCGAGAGACTCCGGACTGTGTGAAGCGGAATCAACACTTTGACCAGGAACTGCTTGTGTTCAGCTTTCAGAGGTAAAGCAAAGCCATTGATGATGCTGCGGGGACAAACACACACACATGCTGCGTATTAACGGCGCCGTGAGACACACCGAGACACCCGCACGCACAATGTGTTTTGGAAATGACTGCTCATCATCCAGCCAGGAGGATCGGATTACACGAACGAGCTGGAAACATACCTTCCCAGAATTTCCAACAACTCGGCTACTCCATTGAAGTGCTCAGTTTCATAAACAAAACTGCAGAGAGAGAGAGAGAGAGAGAGAGAGAGAGAGAGAGAGAGAGATGCTTTTTATTGAAAATTGTAACCTATAAATAATAAACAGGTTAAAATGAACACAATGGCGTCAACGTCACCGACTGATTTAAAAAAAAAAAAGAAAAAAAAAAAAAGAAAAGCGTTCGAAACAAAAACACAGCAGATGCTCGGTGGATCACGCGACCGAGAGTAGAAAACACACAGCCATCATAAATTTTATGCCGGTTGATTAAGCCTGCTCTGGTACCACGGGGTCTATGTGACCCCCAGCCCTCTTTGGACCCATGTTTTTTTTTTTTTGGAAACTATCACGATGAGTGACCTTGCCTGCCACGTGAGTGTTTTCTTGTAAGGCCTTCCTAAGTGTGTGACACATGTTCCATAGTATCAAAGTCTTTCTTCTTATTGAGGTTTATATTCGCAGCGCCATAGTACCTTCAATTTGAAAATAAACCTAAATAAAAAATAAGCGGAAAGACAGGTATGTGTGGTCACAGAAGCCAAAATCTGTCAGAAGAACCCCGATGTGAAATATCGTCAGACAGAAACCAGGGCCGAAAGGGAATGGGGGTCGAGCAGACACA
>JAQMCW010000037.1:26624072-26647724 GCA_030068335.1 Chrysichthys cranchii | reverse complement strand
AAACAAGTGGAAAGTAAACTATTACACAATGCGTCCATGTCAGGAGAGCCGTTCAGAAAGCTGGCTCACAAAATGCACCACCGGGTACAGTATTATCACAGGAACGAGAACGAGTGTGGTGTGTTCGAATGAAGAATGACTGACAAGATTTCAACCTAAAACGAGGTCGCCTCTGCCAGGAGGACAACGACACCAAGCATCGCATCCAAATCAACACGCAGGTTTTTACTTATTGAGAACTGGACATGAAAAAGAATATCGACACGTGTAAACCTGGGAAAATCGACAAAAATAAATAAAGAATAGTTTAAAAAAAAAAAAAAAAAAAAAAAAGGCATTTCCCAGTGTCTCCGAGCTTCCTGGAGATGCTTCACAGAGTAGTAATTCGGTGCCAAAACAAAACAAAAACACGACAGAAGAAAACCTTTTGCTTGACAAAAAGAAAAACTGTTTCATTTCGTCTTCTGCCGCCTAATCCTGTTCAAGGTCGCGCTCAGGGGGAAGCTGGAGCCAATCCCAGCTGATTTTAGGTGAGCGAGAGGCGGGGTTACACCCTGGGCAGGTTGCCAATCCAGTGCAGGCGACACACAGAGACAGACAACCATTCACACTCACATTCACACCTACGCCCAATTTAGAGTCGCCGATTAGCCTAATCCCCTCTGTGCATGTCTTTGGACTGTTGGAGGAAACCGGAGTACCTGGAGGAAACCCACACGGACACGGAGAGAACATGCAAACTCCACATACAAAGGCACCCGGGACTTTCTTGAGGTCACCACACCACTGTGCTGCCCCAAGAACCACGATGCTAAAATAAAATTATTATACTGATGTCACGTGCTTGGAGAATGCACGTGGGTTTGTTTATTTGTCTCTAGTGATTCGGTGGAGAACGATGATTGGCGGCGACACTGGCGGACGGGGGCGGGGCCTATGCTTTATCAACACGCCAGAGAGACAAGATGGCGGTGAGTAGCACTGATGCCACTAATTGTATGTTTTTAAGGGGTATTTCGTCGAGTTAATTGTCCTGTCTCTCTGTAGTTTAGAGTAGTTGTAGGGTAAGTGTAGTTCGATTCAGCGCCGTCTATTTGCTCCTCCCCTTTTTATACCTGAGTTTTCTTGGCTGGTTGTAAACACAACTCAAATGAACTCTTGAAGTTATTTTTCTCGACATGTGGCGTTGAGTGTGTGACTTGGCCTCATCGTTGTGGGACTGTTTACTAGGCTAGGTGTTTATTGGAGATAGTATGATCAACCTGTCCGGTCCCACATCTGTGTTCACTCCCCTACCCTTGACAAAAACCTGGGCTGTGTGACACGGCTCAACCTCGTATCATGAAACTCAAAACAGGCTTTTTTTTTTTTAACTTGACACAACATTACCACAAACCTTATGTGTTTCCTCCCAGGGAACGCAAACTCGCGTGGCATTTTGGCGAAATTACGACACGATCACCCTGGCATCTAACACCACCTCGCGTGGACCAAGTTCCATTATCGCTAAAGGTTCCTTATCTTCCTGCTACCTGTGTTCATCTTTACACATGCAGAATGAAGCTATGAGTCATACTTTCATGTGGTAAGTAATAAAAGTTAACATACCTGCTCCAAGTGCGGCTCCGATAATTGCTGTTAAAAAAAACAACAACCCACAACAGACATTAGAAAAGCATTCGTCTTGATATTTTTACTCTGTCCTGCAAAACTAACAGCCCGTCATCGAGGCTGATTAAACAGTCGGCTACTTACTGCTGTTCATCTTGTACGCTCTGCCAAACACGAGCACGACGTCTATTTATAGAGCCGCCTAAGGGCTGGAGTCCACACGTGGAAATGAAACCTTTGTCTTCAGGCAGAAACGAAACTCAAAGCTGAGGACAAAACAAGAGCCGCCTGAAGGGGGCAGAAATGAAACCCAAAGCTGAGGAGCGATCAGCACGCAGTCCTTGATGCCAGGCTGTCAGGAGAAACAGGCGGACATTGTGGGTGGTGGTATGGAGAGACGGCAGGTCGTGTTGTCATGCACGTCTTAGCTCCAGGGTCCCTGGGTCGACCCTGAGCTCAGGTTAACGTCTGGATGGGTTTCTAACAGCAGTCGGTGGATTGATGACTCTAACTTGACTCCACATGCGTCCGAGTGATGCCCTGAGACTCCAGATCCACCTCGACTCTGAGCAAACTGCTGAATGAGGATGTGTAATTCAGTATGATTATTCTTGATATTGCACAGATTGGAGCAGCTTCAAATCATAAATACAGTATGCAACACTTTAATAACAAAAAGGAAAAAAAAATCCCATCCATCCATCTTGTATGCCGCTTACTCATTGTGGGTGACGGGGGAAGCTGGAGCCAATCCCAGTTGACTTTGGCGAGAGCAGAGCAGGTACCTGGGCAGGTTGCCGACCTATTGAACACCGAAATGAACAATCGTTCACGCTCACATTCACACCTATGGGCATTTCAGTCTGGCAAGTCGACCTCACCTGCATGTATTTGGGTGAAAACTGGGGTACATGGAAGAACCCCACATGAACTCCAAATAGAAAGACCCCAGTCAGGCAAACCTAGAACTTTCTTCACCTGTGAGGTGTTGGCGCTAACCACGGCACCAACATGCCACCCAGAAAAGAAAAAAAACATCAAGAAATATCTAAAATCCACTTTTAGATGAACCATTTCTAATAATAGCCGCAAGGTTCCTGAAGTGTTCTCCCACAAGCCTCACCAAAGGACTCAAAGTTTTCAGTGTATAACTCGAACAGATGCAGTCTAACAGGTCAAAGAATGATATAATAATAATAATAATAATAATAATAATAATAATAATAATAATAATAAAAGAAAAATACACCAATGGTATGAGTAATACAATATTTAAGAGGGAAACCAGGAATGCTAACTTTAAGGGAGGCCTAAACTCCAATCATCCCATGAACTGTTATTTGAAAATAATATCAGGAACTAATTATTCTCGAAAAGAATTCCAGTAGTACTAAAAACGAACCAAAAGATTTTTGGTTTTGCCCATCCACTGTTATTGACCCAGCTTATCTCCCCCCTTTTTTGGGGAATTAAACCAAAGAAAACAAACGGACCTGTATGGAACACCTGAACCACATATTGGTCATGAGGCGTGACATGTTGATGTGCGTGACAGTCAACCAACGTCCAACAAAGGTAACCCGACTGCTGAGGAACTTGTGTTATCGGAATGATCAAAGAATTGGTCCAAACGTAGGTTCTGAGGCTCGTCTGAGTGCGTGTCTACTGAAAAGCGTTCATTTCTTATAATACACCGCTCTACCTTTATATACAGTATATATATAGACATACACACACACACGTCATGCGACAATGTCAAACAAGGGTGTGTTAGAATAATAATTAGACACAATGCATGCCTCATGACTACTGTGTGGTTTCAGGCGTCACAGAGACGCCTAATATAGACGCCGTAAATATCATATATTTTCATATTTTCTTGTGCACAGAGATCACTTACATGCTAGGCCGTCTATGTAAAACTCAAACAAGTCACCTAAGCGCGACTCTCTCTTGTTTATGGGCAAATGCAGACAAATTCGAAGACACAAGACCCAAATGTGAGGTTGCCAAGAATGGATTTATTTTGCTACACTTCCACAAAGAACATTTCATGAAAACTTCTTCAGATCACTGCAAGGAGGGCCATTCTCATCTTCATCATTCTCATCATCATCAGCATCATCGAGTTTTGAGGAATTTCCCATCTCAGGTACTGACAACTTAATGCTCTCAGGTTGATCAGGTGGTTGAGGGGGCTTAGGAAGTTGCCTCTCATCTTTGCGCCCGGAAAACCACCCCAGGACACCGCCCATGACCCCGCCTGTGGTCGCCACGCCTGCTGTTGTGGCAGCCGAAACGCCAGCGGCACCTTGGGAACAGAGGGTTTCACAAACTCTTTATGCAATTCCAACACATACATTCAGTGAACACACAGTGCGAAATAAACCGCCTTTGTTTCGCGCTACTTTGTGCAACTCTGTCCCCACGTTCATCCTCCAAGACCTTCGGACTTTCTTAAGAGACGCTGTTTACCACATAAGGCATTTTTGGGTTTTTTTCTTTATGCAGATTTAACTTTTAAAGTGTGGAGGATTCATCAGTGGTCACTGGGTACATCTGCACGCACGCATGAGGGATGAATGATTTTCTCGTGTGTCCCGGTGCGCAAATGTAGCACTTGTCCCATGGCCGCGTTGATAATGGAACCCCTGGATTTACTGAACAAATATGAATTGCCAATTTATTTTTCAAGTTGTCAATAAATCAGGAATTCAGGTTCGAATTAAACTCAAGACAGACTCGTAAACTGCTCGGTTGATTGGTTCGTGATGGTTCGTTAATTCCTTGGCCTGATTGGTTAATCTGGCTGGTTTGCTGATTGGATGACTGGTTGGTCAATGCATTTATTGACTGAATGTTGGCTTAACAGATAAATAAACAGACAGAAACCTGAAAAAACAATGACAACACCACCAAACTGTAAAGCAGTGCCCCCACGCCAGACCCACATCTGGGCACAACTGGTGGTTTTGCAAGAGACGGACCATGCCAGGCTCCACGTCTGGGCACAACCACTGGTCTTGGTAGGAGACAGGCCAGAAGGGACCGAGAAACACCCAGTCACTTCTTTCTTATATATTCTCCCAGACCCAGACCCAGAGGTGTATCCTGGTCCTCTGCCAATTGTTGGCTGGTTTATTATTCGGTGAATACTTGAACTGTTCAGTCGACTGCTTTGTTCATCGCTGGTTAGTTTTCTGATTGGACTGATCAATCGTTTTTTTCCTGGTTGCTTGCTTGGACTCACTGGGCTACTGCTTGGATGTTTGCTTGAATTGATGAATCAGTTGGTTGGGGATTCAGGTGAATTATTTTGTTATTAACTGTTTAAATGATTGGGTTGCATAAAGCAGGAGGTCTCTTGATTGATTCGCCGACTCACCCACTGACTGAAGAATAGCCACCAGGCTGCCTGCTGCCACTCCTCCGCCATTAGCTATAGCAGCTGACGACATCATACCGGCAGCCATGGACCCAGCTGTGATGCCACCAGCGGTGAAGCCCACCAAGCCTAGTGCAGCAGGGACTAACACGGCCGCACCCACTGTAGAAAAAACGCAAACCCAGAACATGACGAGTTACATTGTCACCCTCTGTAGTCCTATAGCTGCTAGAAATTAAAACTTGCCTACATATTACATAACAGGCATTTGGCAGACGCTTTTATTCAAAGCAACTTCCATTAGTCAGCTATCAATTACACCAGGGTCAGTCTCCCCTGGAGCAACTTAGGGTTATGTGTCTTGCTCAAGGGCACAACGGTGGCAGCTGAGATTCCAGCCCACAATTTCCAGGCTACTAGCATGCTAGCCAGGTTCCTTAACCACTACGCCACCACATATGGCAGGTTTTTTGTGTCCTGATCAAGGAACCACACTGTTGCTTCGTTCAGAATTTTTTTTTTTTTGGCCTGCCTATTTATATTTTTAAAAAGAAAAACTTCTCATTGTCCTACGCTGCACAGACAGAAAAGAAGGAACTATTTTACATGGTCAGAGAAGACACCTAGTGGTTGCATGGTGGAAAAAAACATGATGTTTGTCTTCACTACAAAATAAATCCACTGTTATGAATAGATCTGGAAATTGTACAGATTTTCATAGAGCTGATTGAGGTACCTGTAGACATAATTACTTCTATCTAGATGAGAAAAACTCAACTTTACTGAGCCTTCAGCTTATCTTATCAGACAAAACCGTATCAACCAACTTGCAATGAAGGCACAGGGCGTTCACGTCACCATTCTGAATGCTGGCTTGAAGGACTGTATTGGATGATTGAATTTTTATTAAAAACCTATTTTTAAAAAATCACATTAACTACCACTATAATCTCAGACAGGAAGCCTCTTGGCTACACCCAATGGGTTTCATTCCAATGGTGATTTCCCTAGCTCAGTAAGGTTGGATATCTAATTTTTGCAAGATTAAGAAAGGAAAAAAGAAGAGAGAGAGAGAGAGAAAACAGAGTACAGGAATAAACCATGGACGGGATGCTCGTCCATCACAAGGCATCATGCACGCATCCACTTGATGGCATAGGTGACACTAAGAGGAGGCCAGAGAACATTTATTGATATGATAAAGAGCTCCCAGGTCTGACCCGTTCCTGCGGCGACCCCTGCAGTGATCCCGATCACGGTTTTCGCCACCTCTGGGGGGGGAATAAGGAAAATTCACATTGCAGCGTTATAAAATATTACAGGTAGTGTCACAATGTCAAGAAGTTGTCCTGTTAGTGAATGCCATTTTACTGTTCACATGGCAAACAATCCCTCTGGAGCAGGTAGAGCTGCCATGCAGATTATAAATGATGACAAATAAATGTTCACAAGTGGATTTAGGATTAACAGGCCAGCTGTCTATTAATACATTTAATAAAACTGTCTAAATTTAATAAAGCTGTCTATTAATAAATTCACAGTTTCTTTGAACTCTATGCAATAGCCCCTGTGACGTCACTGGGAGACACACCCACTAAGGGTGGAACGCTTCTTTAACTTGTTTACATTCTTCTTTAAGTTGTTTATATTAATTAATTAATTAAACATACATTGAAGCCATATGGGGAACTTGGAGACATTGTAAGAGTAACTGCGTGTTCAACATCTAACATTACACACAGACTGCTCTTATTTCAATAATATCCGCCTTTACAAGACAACATCCGGGTTCATAAATGTGGGTTGTTTGAATTTCATCGTCTGATAAAGAGCCTAAAAATATTCACTTACTGCTCATGTTGAACAGGATTAAAATCACTGGAGCCAGAAGCGACAACTTCCTGCTTTCCCTTTCCCTTTCCTTTTTCCTAAATTTATCTGAGGGAAAATCCCGCCTCCTACACGATGATTGGGTGCGACGTCACACACCTACACACGAGCAGCTCGCCGATTGGACAATTAAGAAGTCGCTCAAAGAGAAATCGGGGGGCGGGGCGGGGGTGTACTCGACATTAAAATAAAAGTTAATAATAATAATAATAATAATAATAATAATAATAATAATAATAATAATAATAAATAAAAAGATGGGTAAAAGGAAATTCAAAAGATGATTATTAAAAATAAACATTACTCTTACAAAACATTTAACTTTTAAAAAATGATAATTTAACAATTTTATTCCACACAAACAAGAGGAGACATACAAGGTTCTTGCTTTCTTACTTTATAACGTACTTCGTATAATAATAATAATACTAATAATAATAATAATAATAATAATAATAGAGAAACACATCCAATGCACTTGGTAAAAAAAAAAACAACCTAACTTTTTATGTACACATAAAATATTATACATAATTATGTATTAAAAGGGAAACAAACTGCATAAGTGACCAAAACCATTTGGGTTATGGGGATATTCTTCTTGTTCTTTTTATTATTATTATTATTATTATTATTATTATTATTATTATTATTAAATTTATGTTAGTAATTTAATTATTATTATTGTTGTTATTATTATTATTATTATTATTATATTAATTTAATTTATTTGACTTATTTTATAATAAATTTTACTAATTTAATTATTATTATTATTATTATTATTATTATTATTATTATTATTATTATTATTATTATTATCAGTGGTAGTAGTAGTATTTAAATTTTTTACCATATATGGAGATTTGGGGGCGTTCCTTCATGTAAATGAGTGCGGCGGTGTAATGAGTTGTGTTGATGAAGGCGCGTGAAGCCCAGCTGCCGGTTTGTTTCCCGCTCTGAGAGGAAAGCGGAGCTCCAACACGGTGAAGAACCGGATGAGTCGCTTCTGTGTCTCCTAAAAGCCCGGACTAAAGGTCAGCCATCATCTGTATGACCCTCATCCACCTGTCACGAGCTTTAAACAGATACACGAGTTCACTTCACTATTTATTCATGTCCTCACCTTGTGTTGGGACAGCTCGGACTGGGACTGTGTGTGTGTGTGTGTGTGTGTTTTGAGGTTTTTGTGTGTTTTTGTATATGTATGTGTTTTGTATATATGTGTGTTTTTGTTTGTGTATGTGTGTGTGTGTGTGTGTGTTTTTGTATATGTATGTATGTATGTGTGTTTTGCATATGTGTGTTTTTGTTTGTGTTTGTGTGTGTGTGCGTGTGTGTTTTTGTTTGTGTGTGTGTGCGTGTGTGTTTTTGTTTGTATGTGTGTGTTTTGTGTGTGTTTGTATATGTGTTTTTTTGTTTGCGTTTTTATTTGTGTTTGCATGTGCGTGTTTGTGTATGTGGTGTTAACGTGTGGTTTTTTGTGTGTGTTTTGTGTTTTTTGTGTGTTTGTTTGCGTGTGGTTTTTTTTGTGTGTGTTTGTATGTATGTGTGTGTGTGTTTGTTTGTATGTGTGTTTTTGTGTGTGTGTTTGTATGTACATGTTTGTGTATGTGGTGTTTGCATGTGTTTCTTTTGTGTTTGTTTGTATATGTTTGTATGTATGTGTGTGTGTGGTTCTTTGTGTGTTTGTATGTGGTGTTTGTTTGCGTGTGGGGTTTTTTTGTGTATGTTTTTTATGTGTGTTGTTTGTGTGTGTGTGTTTGTGTGTGTGTTTATGTACATGTTTGTGTATGTGGTGTTTGCATGTGTTTTTTTTGTGTGTTTTGTGTTTTTTGTGTGTGTTTGTTTCTATATATGTTTGTATGTGGTGTTTGTTTGCGTGTGGGGTTTTTTTTTGTGTGTGTGTTTTTGTGTGTGTGTTTTTGTGTGTGTGTTTGTATGTACATGTTTGTGTATGTGATGTTTGCATGTGTTTTTTTGTGTGTGTTTTGTGTTTTTTGTCTGTGTTTGTTTGTATATGTTTGTATGTGTGTGGTTCTTTGTGTGTTTGTATGTGGTGTTTGTCTGCGTGTGGGTTTTTTGTGTGTGTTTGTATGTGGTGTTTGTTTGCGTGTGGGTTTTTTTGTGTGTTTGTTTGTATGTATGTACGTGTGTGTGTGTGTGTGTGTGTGTGTGTGTGTGTGTGTGTGTATGTGGTGTTTGCGTGTGTTTTTTGTTTGTGTGCGTGTGTGTGTTTGTTTGTGTGTGCGTGCGTGTGTGTTTTTTGTGTGTGGCGTTTGTATATTTGTGTGTGTCCCATTGGTCAGGAGTGGTTCTGCCCCATAATCCTCTCATCCTCACACACACCAGAAGACCTGAACGTACCATCCTTAACACATCACATCTGATGCCTAGAAGTGTGTGCATGCAGTTTACACCCCAAACTCCACATCAGGACGATGAAGGAACGAATCCTCTTGATCTCACTTCATGTCTCTCCAACCCCTCTGGACATTACTGGCCGAGTGTGTCGTGCAACGCTCGTATGTCCTAAAGGGTGTAATGTGTGCACCAGGTTACCTGAGGCAGTCATTTTGTAACCTACGCTGGCTGAAGGAAACTAAAACGCTTTCCTGTGTATTTGAGCTCCCAACGTGAGCGATGAAGGACACTGATAATTCTGTAGTCGACTCTGAGTGGTTTCATAATTGTAATGAGGCTGGATGTGTTCACAGGCCTGGCTGGCTAAGTGGGGTGAGTTAGTCTCTAACCCAAAGCAGATTATTTTTCAGTCCCGGCATGTCCAAAAGTGTCCTCCTGCATATACCGTGATAATTCGCTCATAATTAGTTTTCTTTTATATATGAAAGAATTTCGTACCAGACTTTCCCCTGACTGCCGACCATAAACAGGCGTCTCATCACGAGCCTCTCTCTCATCCGTTTCCCATGAACAGTTCTTGAACCGGTTCTATCCAGGACTCTTTGAACGTTGGTGCCGGTTAGCGACCCAGCCCAGGTTTCCTCCGGTTTTGAACGTAACCTTTGTACCCAAGGATACGTCATCGACGGAGGATGTTGCGCAAGACACGAGGGAAGTAAACCGCCGTGGCAAGATGGCGCATCGCATCCATCACCTGCGAACTTCTTCTGTTGTGTTATTGCGGATTGTATTCACCTGAGTTCCCTTTTCCGTTGTGATCTCCATTGCCACCCTCTACTTCTTCTCCAAACCAATACCCCCGATGTCAGCACGGGACGCCGCGGGAGAAACACCCCCGGGAACCAAATTTTCAGGTTCTGAGCCAGTTGAGTTATTTTTTTCCAGTAGAAATGCTCCGAAAGCTTCCAAATATGGTGTGAACCAGAGTGTAACCTGGTCCCTGTTGGTGAAAAAGGGGGGTTTATGAGACACCACAGTGCAAATTGTCCTGGATCAGAAAACCTTCTGTCTGTTCCGAAGCACTGACACTGAAGGAGACTCTTTCCATAAGTGTTAAACAAACATCTCCTGACTGTACGTATTCCAACGCATGAGAAACCACAGAACACACAATATTACCCTGTGATTGGCTGCTGCACTTCTGTCCCGAACCCGAACCCTGACCAATGAGATTTAAGATTTTTACAGTGTTGAACGTAACACAGTTAAAAATGCATGAATTTGGCAGAAGGTCCTGGACTCCTGTGGGTCGTTAATTCTGGGACTCCTTATGTCTCGGGTTGATTAAATTCCTGGAGATATCTTCCTCCAGATTATTCACAAAAAACATTTGATTGCACATCAAAAACATCACATCTTTATTTATTTATCCCCCGATGGACGTCCAACTCGGATCCTTTTCGTATTTCAGGGACTTCCTTACCTTATCTCTACTCACCGCCTCGTTTGCTTGACTCGACTCGACATGCGCCGTCTCTTAAACTGATTTCAGGAAGATTTTCATTCCTGCCGCTGTTTTTTGGCTGAGAAACCAGACTTCAGACTCGAACAGGCTCTAGATCTCGCGGCGTTCATTAAGTTCTGTTTTCTTCCCATCAGTCAGGTTCCTGGATGACGTCTGTTCGCTTTCCATGTCACAAACCCTCGATCCTAGTCTCATCTAGTTCTCACCTTCACTTCGGGGTCCGATCTCCCCTGGATCCTGTCCTGTCGAGTTGATGCCTGCTGAGATCCTCAACCCCGTCCTGTGCTCATCCCAGGACTCTCCTTCACCATCTCCTCCCACTGAACGTCCTGTTAACACACATCCCCCTGTTCGTCTGGACTCTTTCCGAGTCCTGTTGCTTCTTCTCGTCGTCTTTAGCTCGTTTCGTGATGGAGATCTGTAGCCCCCGTGGTGTCGGTGTCTGCTGTTAATAACGCTTTAGAGATAAAATTGCAATCCATCTGCGATTAGAATCCGGTCTGGTATCTATTCGAGGCGGCGCTACACTAACACGTGTTCTCCCTGTTCGGATTTGTGGTCCAGTTTGACCCTGTGCAGGACAAACTTTTAATAGATTTACCTGCCAAACCATGTACGTGATGGAGGTGGGGTTGTTAACTCAACCTGCACTGGATCCCAAGGTTGATCTCAAGGTGACACGATAAACCTGCAGGTGAAGAAGTCCTTTCAGTGTTCCAGAAAATTACGCAGACGTCACCGGACACGGTGTCGACCGCAGCACTGCGGCTGCGATGTAACGTGTAAAGGTTCTGTCGTTGCGCCGTACGGACGCCACCGGATGGACGCTCAGGATAAACCCTGGGATCAGATCGCGCCACTACGTGTTGCGACGTTCTGCAAAACGATCCGAGTGCCGCGGTTTAACCATGCGCGTGTTTAGAAAACGTGGTTCTTCCGAGTAGATAAGAGTTCATAGTTCTCTAAGGGAACTAAACTGTAGTAGGGCTCAATGACACACAACCTTTAACTATTCTCGACGTTTCAATTATTTTTTTCTGTTCGTTCATATGAGTGTAGGACGTGCGGCACTAATTGAGACACAGGGTGAACATCTTGAGTGCATTTCGTACATAAAAAAAGCTTCTTTGATGAATGCCGTCGTTACTGGATATCAATCCTTCACGTTAAGCGTTAAACTAACAAAATGAGGGAACAAATTCTTTCGTACTTCAGACTGATCCGAACGCGTTGCTTTGCTAATCAGAGTTTCTAGATTCAACTGTTTATGTATTTAAAAAGGTTATTGCTTGTTTGATGCGCCGTTCGAAAAAATGCACGCGTTTCAATGCGTTTCACGTCAAACGCCGCTTCGGATAGAGATTAAAACATGATTTTCATTATTATTATTATTATTTTTTTTTTTTTAATATGCGCTGTTTTTTTTTTTTTTTTTTAATAAAAACACCTTTCGTATGAGGTAGGTATCAGGAATGACCTTGGATATGGTTTATGCGTCTTTAAAAACAAAAAAACAAAACAAAACAAAAAAAGCACTGTAGGCCGCAGGAAAAGCCAGAGTTTGGGGAGAAAAAAAAAACCAATAGAAGGAAAAGGAAAAACCACCAAAAAAAACCCCGGAAAACCCACAAGACAGGATACGAACATTCACTGAAAGAAAGAAAGAACCATTCTCAAAATGCAAAAAATGAATGAGGAGAACCGACATTTATTTGCCCTTGATTTTACAATAAAACCATTAAAGTTTAAATGTTAGCAAAAAAAAAAGACAAAAATTATATACAGATGAACAAACAAAAAGAAACTGATAAAAGCAGTGGTTTTCTTTTTCTTTTTTGTCCACCCCCCCCCCCCCCCCCAGTCGAACTGCGGCGAGAGACAACACGCTTTCTCTTCTATTCTCTTCTTCTTTTTTTTTTTTCCACAAGCTCATCAGAAACCAGCCTAAACCTAAACCGCCCCCTCCAAAGTCTCTGCACTAAATACTCGCGTGTGTTTTTAGGGGTTAAAAGAAACGGAGGAACGTGGATCTTCTAAAAACACATACACGCTATTTCAAGAGGCTTCACATTGTCCAGTAACCGTCAGTGACGATTCGTCAATTTGCTCGCCTGCCACCGGCACCCAAGACGGGAAACAACGTGGGCTAGGAGACCGTTACGTGTGATACACTTTCATCTACTGGAAAATATTCCGATCCGTTTTGAGACTCCGTCTCTGGTCCGCAGTCCCGATCCGTGCGTCTGCAGGAGAGAAGGAGCGACTGAACGACAGAAACGGTCATGTTTTTCTTTTGTGTTTTTTTTTTTTCTTCTCTCTTTTCTTTTGTTGGCTCTTCTTTCTCTGTAGTGACACCGTTGGAACCTTAATGAAACTTTAGTGACGTGGCTCAAGTCTCATATATATACTTTATATATTTCAATCTTTAAAAAAAAAAAAAAAAAAAAAAAAAGGAAGGAAGAAAGAAAAATTTAAAAAATAATAATAATAAAAAGAAAGGAATGAGGGGGAAATCAGTCCGGTCACAGTAGGTTACTCCGA
This sequence comes from Chrysichthys cranchii, assembly GCA_030068335.1. Lineage (NCBI taxonomy): Eukaryota > Metazoa > Chordata > Actinopteri > Siluriformes > Claroteidae > Chrysichthys > Chrysichthys cranchii. The sequence continues at coordinate 26,634,408 of JAQMCW010000037.1, read as the reverse complement.
GGCTGGTGTGGACTCGGCGGGCGCGGCCTCGGCAGATGTGGCCTCGGCAGATGTGGCCTCGGCGGGCGCGGCCTCGGTCTCGGCGGTAGTGGAAGCGGGGGCTTCCTCGGATTTGGCGGTCTCCTCTGTGGGTGTGGCTTCTGCCACAGGGGCGGGCTCTTCTGCTTTAGGCTCCTCCTCTGCAGCCTCTGGAGCAGGTGCTGCCGCCTCTACCTCTGCCTCAGCGGTCGCCTCGGGGGTCTCTGCGGCCGGCTCCTCCTCTTTGGTTTCCTTGGGGGCTTGGCCGTTCTCTTCTGGCGCCGCCACAGCTGCTGCCGGTTCCTCTGTGCTCTTCTTGTTCTTCTTCAGTGAGATGCCTTTGAACTTGAACGAGTTCTTCAAGGAGAACTTCTTCTTTTTCTTGGTCTCCTTGGGTGCCTCGCCCTCCGCCGCCGCCGCCTTGTCGCTGGTCCCTTCACCGTCCGCAGCCTCGATGGCGTCCCCAGCCTCCGCCTCGTCTTTGACGGCCTCCGCAGTTCCGTTGCCGTCGGTCACCGCCGCCTCTCCCTCGGGTTTGGCCGACACATCGCCGTTGGTCTTGACGTGGCCGTTCTCCTAAGGAAGAAATCAGAGAAGAGACCTTAGATGCTACTCGATACATCTCAGACCCGGGTTCAATCTCGTTCGTTATTCTCAGAGCTCAAAACAGCACTCGCTATGCATCGCGAAACCAATACTAGCGTCGTCATGGGAACCGAGTGAGGGAGCAAATTTTTGTTCCCGTGTTGCGCACGTATCAAACAAGACGTCTGCACACGGCTGAGCGTTCGCATGTAGGACCCGCATCGTCAGGCTAAGTCATATGTGTTCACAGCGCACGGCAGACGTGGATCGGTGAACGAGATCAGACCGGATTCCAAATGCGCCCCGGCACATCAGTCATTTCAGGATAATAAGGATGTTTCCGAACAGTTACAAATGTGTCATCAGTGAACGAACGCCACACTTGGGACTCTGGGTCCAACTCGACATGCGAACAAACTGAAAACATGAATAAAATAAATAGAATAGCGCTGTCAAATAACGGCAGCCTCGAGGGCGCACAAGCAGATGATTGGACGATGCGTAAACCGATCTGCTTGCATTGCATTTTGAAATAAACGCTCTCAAAGTAATCCATGCCACACAAACACAAGCTTTCCCTGTATCTAAACACGTGCTGAGCCACAGAGAAATTCACCCCCCCCCCCCCCCCAAACACATACACACAGAGCAGCTGTTGAAGTGTGTGTGTGTGTGTGTGTGTGTGTATGTCCAGCCCTGACCGGCGGGGGCGCTGTTTCCCACACTTCTTGTTCGTTTGTTGATTATCCGGCTTAAACGTGCAATGCTCAAGTCGAACACTAGGCGCCACTGTTGCTCCACAAAAGATCCCTCAGCCGTGTGAACAACAGGGGCGCGTCGTAAACGGCTCATTTAAACGGCCCCACGGAGCACGGACAATCCATTGTCTCATACACGACGTCGCACAGAGAGGGGGACACAAACGACGCCCCATGACTTCAAACAAATCAACAAAAGTGTCCACAAATTGTTAATATACATGAGTAATATGCTAATGACGAGGGATTAGTCAACATGAGGGGATAGGAAGGAATTATTTTGGTATACATATGTGTGTACACACACACACACACACACACACACACACACACACAATATACTCTAAAATGGCTCCTTTCCATCAGTGCACCGCTCGGGGGTATCAAATGATGGCGCCCTGCACCCCATGGAGCGCACTACGCACTCAACACCCACCATTTGGGACTGAAGCCAAGCCAAACCAACCCACCATCACCCCCCCCCTCCACACACACACACACACCACCACCACCCCCCGCCAACCACCACCAAAAGACAGACGCCTCGAGCCTCATCTGTGAACCCGAATACAATTCATAAAATAAATAAATAAGACAAATACAACCCACAAACAAAACCCGCGCCGATGAGCTCGGACCCTGATCCAGGGCTGAGGAAGAAGATCCGGTGTGCTGTGGGGCATCTTCTCCACCGTCTCCCCCCTCGGTCCTGTGCGCGCTTTTGTTCGCAGCTCAGCAGCAGAGCGCAAAAGGAGGAGGAAAAAAAACCCACCCCAGCTCCTCATTTGCATCCTTTGAGCGCTTTTGTTCCCGGATCACCCCAAACAGCACAATGGGCTGAGCTTTAATCTGGACTAACCTGGTCATAAACTCAGCAAAGGTTCATTTCAAAGATCTGTTGGAGAAAAAAAAACCCAAAAACCCACACACACACATATATATATATCTATCCACACTTCACCCATGATCACGTCTTCACCAACAATAGATCCCCCAGGTTATCTGCCCAAACAAGCAGACCTCGGGGGCTTTTTCATCCTGCACAAGATGAGACCCACGGCATTTAACGCGGTGTGAGGATGACCAACAAGACCAACAAAAACCCACGCGTGGGAACGCACTTTACGCGCAATTTACGCACAATACACGGAAGGAATCATTGTCACCCGCCACCAAAAAACAGCCAACACACACACAAGGCTGAAATCTAAAGCCAGGGCTTGGAGGTGAGGTGTGAGGTGTGCGGTGGGATGGAGAGTGGCCCCACATGCCCACATGGCCCCAGCTCGTACCTGGCCGTTGGTTTTAGCGGCTGCGCTCTCAGCCTCGGCTGCTCCACCCTTAGACAACTGGGCTCCCATCTTCTCTCCAAAACCACCACCGTAGCCAAACCCAGACAGGGGACAAAAATGTCACAAAGACCAAGAAAAGTCAACTTCTTGCGAAAAGTCAACTTCCACGCGACCCCCGAAAGTCCCCTGGTTCTTCTTGGTCCCTTTAAATAAAGTGTGAGAAGCACCAGGTGTCACATCCACCACGTCTCCGCCGAGCGATCTGGAGCTGCGCGAGACGCCGACGCGTGTATTTGTGAAGCTCAAATATCGCGCGAGGCCCCGCCCAGGTGGGCGGGGCAAAAAGGGTGCTGGGCGTGCCCACGTCTCTGCAATCTACAGGGCTACGTGCCAGTCGGTCCAGGCTGCTCGCTCGAGCTCGGTGTGCGGAGCATGATGGGAAAAAAAAAATACAAAAATCGAACTTTCTTCAAAGGAACGAGGAAACCAAGAGTTCCTCTAAAGGTTCTTTAAGTGAAGAACACTTTGAGGGTTGCAAGCATGACACTTGGCATTTTTATTTATTTTTTTTAAATTTTCAAATTTTTTAAACAAAAACCCAACTCGAATTTGGATGCCTAAAAGGTTCCTTTTGCTTCGTACACGGTTCTGCATGGGACGAGAGGCTCTTCAAAAGAAACACGCCCAAGGACGGAAGTTTTCCGTTCTTTCTGAGCGTTCACTTGACCAACCCATTAAATTCCACTAATATTTGTTTTCTCGTAAGGTCGTCTACAAATTCGCTCATCGAGCGTCCGAGCTCCCAAAAGAGGTCCGTCTGGGATTTAGAAAATCCTCAAAGTTCTTTAAAAGGAACAAACTGAAGAACACTTAACGCCCCCCCCCCCCCCCACCCACACACCCCCGAGCTTGATTGGATCAGAATTTGGCGGTTAAGAGTTCTAGTTTCCTAAAAGGTTCTACTTGGAATGATTTGGCTCTTTAAACGATCAAACTGGAGACCTGAAGTCCCCCCCCACCCCCCACCCCTGAGGTATTTATGGCATCAACCCCTTGAATTCCATGAATATTTGTTTCCTGGAAAGGTAGTCCACAAGTATGATTACTAAGCGTTCTAGTAGCTCCCCAACGAGATCCGACTTGAAATTAGAAAATCCCCAAAGTTCCTCAAAAGGAACATTCTGAAGAACACTTATTTTTTTTAATAACAGTATTTTATTATTGGCATAAAACTGAAAAGCTGAAAGAGACGACAAACTGGATGGTTCCAGCTTCTACCATCCTAAAGGGGTTCCACTCAATGGGTTCTAGGGAAATCCTCTGTTTAAAGATCTACATAGAACTGACAGGAAAGGCATGGAATGATGGCGGAAATGCCGGAACGTGTGCATACGCAAAGGAATTAGAAAACTCGCGTGAACCGTTAAGGGGCGGAGCTAAGGGCTTGCCGCGCTTCATTGGAATTGCTCCTGAAAGCCGTCAGAAAGCTCCGTGGACGGTTTTGTGCTGTCCGTCAAACAAGAGACATGTTGAGAGACGAGGAAGGTCTTTCTTTTTGCTCCGAGTCTATCTGAGGAAGTTTCTCCATGGCGCCTCGTGTATTGGTGAAGAATTAAATGCTAGCGAAACGTTTTGAGCTGTGAAGCATTTGCATGCGCCTTTTAAAAAGGTAGCTAGCAGTTATACTCCTCAATCAAAGCCTGCACGTGAAGAAGTCTGTAAACTACGTCGTCATCCATCTTCCACGTTTGCTACATTCATCCGTCGAGTCTGAAACGCGTCGGATAAGTTAAGAAAACGAACGCGTGCAGCGTGTTCTTTCACTGTTTGGTCAATTCGCCATTTCCAAGCTGTCCAGGATTTAACCAGATAATCTGTCTTTGTTGCTGAATCTGAAGAAAATTCTACATTGAACTCATTTAAAGTAATGCAGAAATGACCTTTAGTACGCATGACTGCGTGAGCGGTCGCGTCGTCGTGACGTCATGCGCCGAGGACGCTTTCTCAGCTTTTTACGAGTAGGAATTGCCATCCGAGGGAGGCGTTCACTTTGGATTTTCCTCGATAGAGGTCAGAAATTCCGCAGCTACAAGCTTCAGGCGAACGCCGCGGTGTCGTCACGACATGCCTGTGCGAGGGCTAAATCGCTGTAAATGCTTGTAAAGCGATCGCTGAATGCACCTTTTGATGCCCGTGTTCCACTTACCTCCCGATGACCCCCTCAACTCACAATAAGTACAGAGTAGGAGTAGGAGTAGGAGATCTAGCCAGATGTCAAACAAGAAGGACGAGATCCGGCTGGGCGTCCAGAGCATGTTTCCATTGAGGGATCTGAGCCAGCTGGCACAAAAGTTTTACAAAAGACAGGTTTGTAATAAGAGCGGAGCGCAGCGCTGCTTCCTGGCCCCGGGTTTGTCAATTGTTGTGTGTTTAGAATGAAATGCATTGGAAAACCCGTGACATGTAGAGACAAGCTGCAGACCCGCAGGTCCGCTGCAGATTACCGTAAGATGAACGGGGCATAAACACTGCCTCAGGCTCAGTATCTGTGGTGCCCAGCTACGGATACCAAAGAAGACCAACATTTCCGAGGAATCTTATCGGTTTCGTAGGAAAATGTGTCGCAGACATTGTAAGAGTACCGAAATTCTTTCCTTGGGTAAAAGTGCGACTGCTGGTCAAAAGTACAAAGTCTTCACTCAAGCTAGACAAATTAGAAACCCAATCTGCATGAAGCTTGAAGCAAAAATTCACAGGAGTTAAAGGAAGGAAGGAACGTGAGAAAGCATTAGCTAACCAACTAAAAACAAACTGACGTAATGGCTACAAGGTGTACATAGCAAGAGATCGTTAAGCGTGATGGGTTGAATTTGTGGGATCACAAATTGGGTCCCGGTTTAAAGTTAAAGTCGATCGGACTAAACCTAACGCTAGCTAGCTTTTTGATGAGTTTGGATACTGGTTTGAAGCGTCCAACAAAATACATTGATGCGGGTTGATGATGTGGATGTAATAGTGGATTTAATTTAATTCACAACAGTAAAGTAATTAAGGCTGGATAAGGATTTATTTTGGATTGTTAATAGTTTGATATCGTTAGTAGCGCAATACTATCTCAAGGAAAAAATATTCGTATTTTCCAAAAATGCCATTTGCGACGTGGCATTTCATAATCGACCCTCGCATGGGAACGCAGTTATTGTAAAAGCCAAGCTGGCGCAACACTGGGGTCCCTGATGGAGCTAAACACAGAGCGAATTCACCCCCCACCCTCAGTTCAATCCCGTTCTGTTGTCATTTTACACCAGAAGGCTTTTCTGCTGATCCCAAGGACGCCTACGACATTCATCAAGTGCACTTTGGAAACGCCTGAATGCCTCACATTCATAATTGATCCCTGACCTCCCCCCACCCCTGTCCAGCTGTGAATGAAACACAGCCCCTCTCCATCAGTGGCTGTGGTATGCCAGGAATGTTTTAGCCCCCCCCTCCAGAGTACACCGTTTCCGCTCGATCGTCCCCAGGCTCCGGAAAAGGCTCCGGGCCTCATGGGGGAATCCTGCTCCCCCCTGAAAAACCGCGAAGAAGGGACGGGTGTGATCATGAACACAGATCAGAGAACGTGAGCCACTGTTGGAACTGGTCGAAGGAGCTGAAAACCATCACCAGTGTTAGCTAGACTTGTCAATAAAAATCATATTTTTGTATTAAAACTTCCTACAAAGTTGCCATTTCCAGCCATATTTATAGCTAACCTCTTTCTACTTCATAAAAATGCCTAAAATAGTGAAATTCCAAGCAGTATTTATCTACAGTAATCCCCCGCTATACCGACCTCGGTTCACATTTAGCGTCCCCGCCTATTCGCGGATTTTTATTTAGAATGTATACATTTATTTTTTATTTTTTTTGCGGATTTCCCCGGTATTTCGCAGCATCCGCAAAACCTCGAGTGAATTGTTTTGATGGATTTTCGACGGCGGAATTTGTCACACAGCTAGCTGTTTCTTGATCCAGTCGCTTATGTCGGTACAGTACCGTCTGTTGTTCATGACGACTGTAGCGGTTCTGAAATCCAGTCTGGAGCAAGTGGGTGTTAATTACCGTATTATACAGTATAGAAAAAAGCCTAGGCTAGGCTAGTGTACTACACACATACAGTACTGAAAATATAAGTCCAGGCTACGCTAGTATAGTATACAGTACATTACAGTACTCGCTCTAAATGTGATGTTTCTACGAATTCGACATGAAATTCACCTTGCTATATGCTCGCGAATGTTTTCTTTGTGTTTAATTGTGTCTAAAGAGAATGTGTTTAAATAGTGTGGGAGGATCATTTAGGGCTTAAACGAAAAAAAAAAAGAGGATGTGGGTGGCGTCCGTGTATCACAGGTTTTCTTTTATCGCGGGACGTTTTAGAACCTATCCCCCGCAAAAGACACGTGTCCAAGACTGTACATGCATCGCTAAACTGCGTCCGTTTGTTACGAAACTTAATTTGGAGCTAATAGGCGCCCGATCAGTACAAACTGTAAAAGCCGTACCGAATTCCTAGCTAAACTACGGTCAGTACAACATTTTTAAACTCCCGCCTAAATTCATTTTATTTAACAGCTAGCTCTCGCTCGCCTCAATACACACCTGTGCGCGTCCGACATTCTTATAATAAATCTCATTAAAAACTAGCGAGAAAGTCTCGCTGATTTGACCTTTGACCTTTTCCGGACCTAAGTTTGCCCGGAATCGTACCTTACCCGTGTTTGTGCGTAACCAACACTCACAATCGCCAATCTCTAGCAAAGGTGAGAAAACCCATGGCTAGATTTCACCCCACAATGATCCACGTTCGATATTTTTGCCACATTAGTATTAGTTTTATGATTCACCTGTTGTGAAAACAGCTCACACGCCGGAAGGTTATGATTCCATTGTTGGGGCCAAATGCCCATGGACGCTGAAAAACGACGGCGTAAACGGAACAACCATGACTGGATTTCACTCTCTAGATGTCTTCATCCCGCCATCGTCTTTAACACGTCACACACCGTACCAGACTTATTATTATTATGATTATTATCATTATTATTATTATTATTTATGAAGACTGAGGAAATGATGTCTTTAGTGCATGTTGTTGTTGAGGTTTAGAACGGATACATCGCCTGAATGCGCATGTGTGTGTGTGTGTGTGTGTGTGCGTGTGTGTGTGTGTGATAGTTTCACGAGCATCAGTCATGTTCGTGTGTGTTGCTGGGCTGAATACATTCAGGCAGCTGCTAGAGTGAACTGCAGCTGGGATGTGGGACCGTGTGTGTGTGTGTGTGTGTGTGTGTGTGTGAGAGCGAGCTGAGCGAAGCTCATGAGTCTGTCTGGCAGCGTGGAGCTGCGGTGTTATTGGGTCAGTGTGCCAGCAGTGGCTCTTCATCAGCACAGTCACGTACTGCATCAGTTCTCTCTGTCTTTCTCTTCAGCTGTCTCACTCTCACACTCTCTCTCTCTGTCTGTCTGTCTCTCTCTCCCACTGTCTGTCTCTGAGATAAGGGAACTGGAGGCTGTCTTATGCAGTGGCAGTGCAGTCAATAGATTGGAATTGTGTGTGTGTGTGTGTGTGTGTGTCAGACACACTTGTCTGCTTCTCCAGCATTTGTGTCTGTGTGTAGATCCCTCTCTTTGTCTTTCTCTCTCTCTCTCGCTCTCTCAAACACAAATTGTCCTTGAAGCTTGGGACAGCGCTGCTCTTGTATTATGAAGAGAAAGAGTAAACAAAAAAGGGAGATAGGATGGAACACGCACGCGCACACACACACACACACACACACACACACACACACACACAGAGAGAGAGAGAGAGAGAGAAGACTTCTATCTTTTCAAGATTCATGATTCTGTTACAGTTTTTGTGTTTTTCACCCATCTGCACATCTTCCATGGCGGTGTGGGTGTGTGTCTCCATGTGTGTGACCCAGTTTCACCCCTCCCGTTTCTCCCCCTACCCGAGATAAACCTCCCCCCGCTGGTTTACAATAAGCGGAGGGGATGGAGTAAAAGAAAAGGCTCCACATGAAGCTCTGCGCAGCACAGCGAATCTTCAACACACTTGAATCCGCGAGCCGGGATTACCACGGAGCGGCGGAGTAATTCGAGGACACGTCAAACCCGCAGCCGTTTTTTCCCCTTATTTATTCATATTTTTTTTATTAAGCAGCAAGGTCACAAAGGACGGCCTGTATTTTGGCTACAAAGGCGTAATCATAAGCAGCCGAGCGTGACGAGCTCTGTTTATACTTAAATATCGGTCAGGTAACGTAATGATCATAACCCTGACTGGGTAAGGCAGAAAAGCGGGACGTCGGGGGGCAAATATTTAAAGAGGGTTCTGAAGAAATCCTCGAGCGGGTCGGGTTTGCGTTGGCGTCCATGGAAGGAGTCTCCAGTGTCAGGGCGTGGAGCTAAATCTGAAACGTAATAAATAAAAAATAAAGTTCTCAAAGGGTCAAAAGTGTAATGGGTGGGAAATTGCGGCACAACAGCACAAATACAAGTGTTTTATTCCTTATATATAAGAATTTCACCATGAGTGTAGTTTAATTTCTCAGCTTAAGCCACACGAGGTCGTCGTCCACGTTTTTAGTGAAATTCTCACGCATTTCTCCTCCTTTTTTTTTGTTAAATGAAATAAAATTATAATGTAAATCTAAACTCTGTACACACGGAAAGGGCAGCTGTAGTCCTAAGCGCCAGCGTGGCAGATGAACCAAGCTGGCTAGTTAATGTTCAGCCGCGAAAGCCGGCAGATAATCGATGACTCTACGTCTGAACAAAGGACGTTAGGGACCAGGGGACGGAGCGGCGGTGCGAGACACGAAGAGGAGGAGATAAGGAAATGGAGACAAAGCTAGAGATGGACAAAGATTAGAAGAGGAAAGAGGGAAAAGAGCAGACTGGCCTTCAAAGCTACAATCAGGAGCTGATTAGAGAATGCAAAAAAAGAAAACCAACCCCCCCCACACACACACACACACAAACAAAACACATGATTCTCAAAATGGTGGAAATCACGACCTGTAATAATGATCACTGATGGAAAACTTTTGTTCAGCTTTGACCAGTTTTTTTTTTTTTTTTTTAGTTGTTAGCCTGTTTTGGTCATTTGAATTGAGTTTAAAAGATAAAAAAAAAAAATCTAACTGAATCATTGAAATAAAAATTGTATCAGAAATGGCAAACAGAGGCATCCTTTAATAAAGCCCAGATATGAGAACTAGCATGAACAAGTAGTGAAAGATTACTGTATTAATGCATTAGTTCTGTGATTACATTAGCACCCTTGCTCGCTAACTAACTTTATTGATATATAAGTACAGTGGAGCCTTGGATTGCGAGTGTTTCACAAGACGAGCAAAAATATTTAATACATTTCGACTGGGTTAACGAGCGAGGTTTTGCAATACGAGTAGTATTCGTCTGGCGAGCATCACGTGACCACAACTTTTCTCTCGTACTCACTGCGGGATTGTGGCTTCCGCGCTAGTATATACTGTTTGTGTGTGTGTCACTTGTCTGTTTAATGAAAACACAACGTCGCATTTCCACCAAATCCTCAAAAAGGAGGCAAAAGCAGCGATCATTGGATAGTTTCCTTGTTAAAGTCACACGAAAAGAAAAAGATCCCAGTGAGCG
>JAQMCW010000037.1:26571234-26587045 GCA_030068335.1 Chrysichthys cranchii | reverse complement strand
GTGTTAGGAGTGAGTGAGTGAAATAACAATGACTGAGTGGAAATATTGAGATAGTGTAGGAGTGAGTGAGTGAAATGACACAATGACTGAATGAAATAATGTGATAGTGTTAGGAGTGAGTGAGTGAAACGATGTAATAGCTGAGTGAAATAATGAGATAGTGTTAGGAGTGAGTGAGTGAAATGATGATGACTGAGTGAAATAATGAGAGTGTTCAGAGTGAGTGAAATGACACAATGACTGAGTGATATAATGAGATAGTTTAGGAGTGAGTGAGAGAAATGATGATGACTGAGTGAAATAATGAGATAGTGACAGAGTATGTGAGTTACTGAGTGAGTGAGATAGTGAGTGAAATCATGTGATGGTGAATGAAAGAAACATCGCGTGAAATAATGAGATAGTAAGCGGAAGAGTACGTGAAGTGAATGGGTGAGTGAAATAGTGATGGAGTGAACTTGTGAGTGAGCGAACGAGACACGGAGACATCAGTGAGGCACTGAGATGAGCGAGTGAGGAAAATTAGATTTTAAGCAAGTTATTAAACGCATGAAGGCGCGACAGTGATGGGAGGTGAGCGAGTAAATGAGATCACGGTGCTGATGAGTGAGTGAGTGAGTAGGTGAGATATTGTTGTCGTGAGTGAATGAACGAGTTAACAATAGTATTTCACTGGAACTATAACATTGCTAGAAAGATCCCTCGTTGAAATAAATTACATGCATGTGTTCGGAATATTCCTCCATATAAAGAAAATACGCTTGTGATATTATACTTTATATTACATTCTTTGGGAAAGGAGGATACTCATATTAAGTGTAAGATTTGGGAAGCATGCCTCCTTCATCTTGTCTTTTCTCTTTTTGGGGTTTGTCCGCAGGGTGAAATCAGACAAGGAGTGGGAGAGATGGACAGAGAGAGAGAGAGAGAGAGAGAGATGTGGAGAGGGGGGATTGCCCAAAAAAAAAACGGCTTCAGATTTCACATTTCTGCTGATCATCCATCATTTTTTTGCAAGCCGAACCTCAGACTGCTAACCATGAAAGAGGAACCAGCGTTGCCTGAGGAGATAACTGTCACCGGCACCGCGGCGAGGAAATGAGACGGGGAATGAACTCTATACGGTTCGTCCCTTTGAGTCTGAGCGAGAGTGTGGGTGAATAATATGAAAAGGAACGAGCGCGCGTCGGCGTCTTGCACTTTTACGCATGAGCCATGCGGCGGTAATCAGTTCCACATCGTGCACTAGAGCAAAATAATCCTCGACAATGAAGCGAAATTACGGTTACCTCCTCCAGTAACCACATGTCCTGAAGTGTTTTATTCCTCTTTTACACCAACAGTTTTACCAACAGGTACAGGTTATTCATTATTATTATTATTTTTTACATTCATTAAAGAATGACCTGTTGAACATTTTATCCATTTCTAGGTACATTTCATGTTGTGGAACTTCCATAAAACAAGGCAGCTCTTACGTTATCGCATTAAATGTACAGGTGTATCTCCGAGTGTTACGAAGCCCCGACACTGGAGACTCCTTCCATTTAGTCCAATAAACATCTCACGGAATACAGTTACACACAGACACACCTTGTGCATTCAAATAAACCTGTGGTTTGCAGCTGCACTACTGTCAGAGCTGCTGTTAGATTATTATTGATTAACTCCTATAGATTAATGAATCAACACCTTCTGACCAATCAGAATCCAGAATTGTGTCATATCCATCAAGCACAGTGGAGTCAGCCTGGACGTGTCAGGATGTCGTGATGTACTGAAGACTCGTGTGTGTGTGTGTGTGTGTGTGCTTGTTTGTTAGTGCCAGTACTTTTGAGCACAGACGTATCCGCATCTAATATCGGATGCAAACGTATGATTGGCGTGTTGCCATGGGAGCCGCGAGCAGACGCGTCTGGTTCGATCACTCAGCGGGAGAGAGAGAGAGAGAGAGAGAGAGAGAGAGACGCGGCCATTTCATTAACCTTCACACGGCCTGGCCTTCAGTTTAATAACCGAGCTCTGAATTTATTCCATCCTGCAATGAGATGCGAGACGCCTGGAAGTGCACGCTGGGCGGGTTTACCTCCGATTATCCGCGCGCAAGACGACGAGATGCGGCTCGGAATAAATAAGTAAATAAATAAATAAAAATGCAGTCAGGACGCTGTGACATTTCGAACCAATTATTAGTATATTATTTCGCCCTGTGAAGGTTACAGGACGGAACCGAGTCCTAATCTGGGAGGTTCATCCTTTCTTTTTTTTTGTGAATGTTTTTGTGGTTTAGCTCAGCGACAAGCCCCCCCTCCCCCCTTCCCTCCTTAAGTATGGACTGAAGGTCACACAACCAAAAATAGCCCCTTCACATCATGACTTTCAGTACCGTAGGTAGTTTTGGGAGTCATGTAGGCAGCGTTCAGAGCAGAAGCTCGCTGCCATGTTGCCTCGCTGCCGTAACAAACAGGCGTCCCCTCAGGCATGACTTTCGACTGAAGGCATCGTTTAAGGACGTTCGTTTCGAACGACCTTTTAGGATCACATTTGCAGTGACGTGTAAGTCACGTGAGTTTACTAATTTGGTTGGCTACAACCTGTTAAAAACGTACATCTGTACACGAATTCCCTTTCCTGTGAAATCTTTGTTTATTTTCGGCGTCGGTTGAGCGAACTGAGACACGGATTTCTGGGTAATATGAAGCACCGAGGATACATCGATGATGCCTTCAACTGCGGGAAGTTTGAAGGTATCTTAAAAGACAGGAAACGAGAGTCCGTTCAGTTTCAAAAAGCCTCTTCGGCCTCGCCCTTAACCCCACACCCCAAATGACGCCTTTCCATTTCCGGAATAATCCCACCTGGACATGCAAATGGCTTTTGGGGATCATTTGCGATTTCTGTACGGTTCTCTCCTCACTGAAGCTTGGTAAGATGCGACAAGAATCTAGGTTTAACCAAGTTTTAGAAAATTCAATAAAATAATAATAATAATCCGCCACCAAACAAAAAGAAAAAACCTCCTGGTCGTATGGAGAATTTAAAATCCCGCCGGACGTTGGCGCAGTAAATTTCCAACTCAGAAAAAAAACCCAAAACGGATTCTGTCCGTGAGGAATAACAGGAAAACAACAACAGCAAGTGTTTATTCTTCTTATACCACAGCAATTAACCGCTAACTACCGTTTCTAATTCTGTGACGCGTTATGCTTTTTTGCTGTCTGCGAAATGACTTCTCACTTCCTGTTCCCACTTCGATTTTAGCAGCTCTAAACCGTCGATCCATCCCCTCCCCACCCCTACCCCCGGTCTTTATTTTTCTCTCTCTGTTGACGTTAATAACATTTAAAAAAAAAAAAAAAAAAAATGCAACTGACGTTACCAAGAATTCGCAAACTGCTCAGTCATGAAGGCTTTCCCCTTGGTGGAACAAGTTCTGACACTGGAGACTCCTTCCATAAATCCTAAATCATCTCCTTCCAGAAAACTGCCCTGTAGAAGGTCAAACGAGCAGCCTGCTCGAACAAATGCGTTACTATTAACCTGAGGGTGACGGCTACACCGCCAACAGAGCCGCTGTTCTAGAAAACGAATCGACCCCTTCTGCCCAATCAGAATTGAGAAATCATGAGCGCTGTGGTGGAACCTACGCGTAATTGGAAAAAAGTCCACAAGCATCTTCCCTCGCGTAAAACCTTTGTTTGGGTCTTCTTTATGTTCATCATCGTGACTGGAGTACGCAGCGAGGAAAATAGCATGTTTGCATTAGCGTTACGCTTCTCAGATTCAGGACCAGCTGTGAGACTCGCCGACGCTTCAGAGCTGCCAGATGTTTCCACCGAGGAGCCGGCTGATCATGTAGAGCGTCACGTTGTGAATTTATTACGGCTATACCGGAAACGGAGCTAAAAATGATTCATACCGCTAGCCTGGGAAAAGCCTTAACGAGGCTTATGAGGCTTCGTTGATTAATGAAATGCACACAAACGAGCGTTCGAATGTACAATCGTCAGCGCGGCGTCCGTTGCGCGAGGGCTCCGAGATACTGCGTTGTTTGCTTGCATGTGCAGTGCGGTCACTTATCTGTCTACATTTCTCATAACGCACAGCCCACCGCCATGTCAGGGTCCGCGTTATAGGCGGTCATGCAGCCCCTTTTAAATTCACCTCCCGGACAGGTTATGAATTTAGGATGCTCTTCCACCTGGCATATTTTTATACCTGTTAGCTCTCGGGATCAGGTGAACTTTGTCGCTTTTTCTGAAATAACTTGTTTTTTTTTTTGTTTTTTTTTTAATAATGTGCGTATTTATCATGCGAATGTAACGCAGAGTGATAGAATCTTTGTTTTCCAATGTTACTGCCTGGAAATAATGGGTTAAAATAATTACAGTAAGGAATCTGACAATCCGTAACATCCTCATACGGTTAGCGTAAAAGTTAGCTCAGTGCATTTCGCGAACTTTTGCTAATGTCATGCTAAAAATCGGAACCCTATTACTTTCAGCCCTCTGTTTTTCTTGTTTGTTTTTTTTAGAGCAAATGCAACATGTAGGCCAAGAAAAGTAAAAGTTTCTTTCCCGTTAATTTAAAGAAAAAAAAAATATATATATTTTTAAAGCTTTATACAAGAATCAGACGTACGGATTTAAACTTTGTGTGTCTTTTGATAGTCCTGTTATTGCAGAAAAAAAAAAAAAAGAAAGAAAAGAAAAAGACAAACAGGGAGGAATTGTTTTTATTTTTTTCCCGTTTTTGGTTGGTCCGTGAGTGACGTTGTAACGAAAGGTCTCTCGCCGTCTAAAAAAAAACCAACCCAAAAACAAAAACAAAGTAAAACTTTTCCCCCAGAAGTTCGCTCTTGTTCATCGTTCTGGATTCTCCGTCTTTCTTCCCCATTCTGCACACACACACACACACACACGCACACACACACACACACACACACACACACACACACACACACAGACAGAGTTTTGCTCTCACACACACAGAAAGCATACATTCTTTCGTCTCATTGTCTGTCATTCTCACTCTCTCAGTCACCCTGACACACACTCACTCACACTCACTCACACACACACACACACTCACACATCCACCCACACAAAGGTCTTAAGAGTGCTGTCTCAGCCTTGGGGCTATCCAGATCAAGGAATAGGAGCTCTTTGTGTTCGTCTGTTTGCTGCTAAAGGAATGCATTCCTCACATTCGTCAGCGTTAAGTGCGACCTCATCGCTGCCCGTGTTGCGCCCGCCGCTACCCACGATCCTCAGGGTGAGAAAAAAAACACCCAAAAAACGACAAAAAAAAGAGTGCCCGGTGGGTATAACGCTGAATAAAGGGAGGGGGTTGTACAGGAACCTCGATCATTCCTGTCCCTATACAGAGAGTTGCACAGGACTGGGAAAAGGCCAAACACACACACACACACACATACACACACACACACACACACACACACACACACACACACACACACACATAAACAGGCACTGAACAGATTTTACAATGGATAAGTGGGCATGAATGCAAATAAGAGCTTTATCCTGACTCTCCTAGGGGTGATTTATACACCCTTCACCTCCTGGCATGTTTTTGGGAGGAGGGAAGAAACCACAGGTCCCCGAGGAAACCCATATGGACAAAGGATATTGCTTACTGACTGAATGAACCTGAAGGGGACTCACAGATTCGACTGGCAGGAAGTTGCAAATGTCTTTATTCCTCTTCGTCCGCTTAGTCCTGTTCAGGGTCACGCACGGGGGGAAGCTGGGGCCAATCGGGTGAGAGAGAGGCGGGGTTACACCCTGGGCAGGTGACCAATCCAGCGCAGGCACTGCGACACACAGAGACAGACAAGCATTCACACTCACATTCACACCTAGGCGCAATTTAGAGTCGCCGATTAGCCTAATCCCCTCTGGGCATGTCTTTGCACTGGGGGAGGAAACCGGAGTACGCAGAGGAAACCCACGTTAAAAAAACTCCTGCAGATACATGTAAACATAACAAACCTAGGTAAATCTAAAACGAAACTCATCGACAATAACTGAAGAAAAGGAACGACCCGTCAGGAAGGATAGAGATCCGTTTAACTAAGTGACTCGTTCAGAAAGACCGAATCACACTTAAATAATGAACAGACTTGTTCCACTGGTGCAAAGAAGTCCATGGCTTTCGGGACAAGTTCCTGGCTTCAGGAACCGCCGATGAGTTATGGCTGGGGCTTCATAAGGCTTTTCATTAATCTACGTGAACGTTAACTCTCGTTTCAGTGAGTCAAACAAATGCCAGCAAGGAATGTCGATCCGGATCCTCTGTGTGAAAACCATCACATAAAATAATATCAACCAAATCATAAAAAGTGATTGACAGGAGATAAAGTGAGAGGGGCGGGGTTAGTGTTTATTCCTAAGAGTTCGTGCGGCTTGTTTTTCCAGTACCAGGTGTCGAACATAACGCCAAAGAAAAGACTGAAATCCTTTCAAGCCTAGTGCTTGCTGGGATTCCGCTTGTTTTGAGAACTTTCTGAATCAAAATGCCGTCTTTTGTTTTCTTCTTCCCCGTCTTAGCCGTAGGCGCCTCGGTACCCTGGAACGAACCGCGTAACCCTGCGCTGCTCTCCGCGATTGCCTCACTGTCGTCGGTAATTGACTCAAACCGTCATCATTAATCATCGATCCCTGAAAGGGCTCGATTGTTTCCTGAAACAAAGACTTTTAATCCTCTTTGACTCTCGGGGGAACGTTTCACAATAGATACTGTCAGAGACCAGATTAATAAAACGTCCGGAAATTTTCTGGGAAAGCGAGCCGGCCATGCCTGCAGACAGGAAAATCTCCTCCGAACAAAGAAAACAAGGATCGCCCCGTCCTACACGGATGGACGCAGATATATACATATATACACTTTCCGTTCATGTCGTATCCACAGGCAGCTCGTTTCGCCTGTTTTGTTTTGTTGCCCAAATAGCTACCACGCAATAACATAAGTGTCACTCGCACTCGGGCGTGAGCAATGTAAGATAAGACTGATGAATAGCGCGACGTCAAAGCCGTAAAAGAAAGATGAGACTTGAGATAAAGCGCCAAAGAGGAACACCGACGGTGTCCTGAGATGATGAATGCTGCATTAAACGTACATTTCAAGAAAAAAAAAGAATCGAAATAATGTCTGAGGAGAATCGTAGAAATGCTTAAAGCTTATACTTTGAGGCTTTTTCCAGTTTACAGAACGCTGTGTATTCATTTATTCGTCCAGGACGTGTCGACAGGCCTGCTGGGCGTGTCCAGGGAGCTAACGGTGACGCCGAGAGGAAACGGAGCAGAAAAGAGAACGACAGACATGCCCGAGACGGGAAGACGGGAAGTTCAGGACCATTGGGCAGCTCATGAACCTCGAAGTCTGATGAATAGACGAATGTCTCAGGTACAGTTGGGGAAAAATCAAACATCAGCCTCGGGACTCCTACACACGGCGGATTACCAGAGTAGACATTTACAAAGGAATGTATTCGTTAACTTGTTCGATAGGCACAAGAAACGTGGTGTTCGGGGAAACGTTTGCTTTGTGTATTCGCTTGACATATAAGGTGACGCCTGATTGGTTGTCTGGGAGGTTTGTGGGTGTGGCTGAACGTAAATGTAGCCGTGAACACGGCTGGTACTTTCTGACTAATTTACCCCCAAGTACAAGAGAAATTAAAATCGCTTGATTCACCAAACGTTCACCAAACGAACACAGGGATTTTTTCATCTTGGTGGATTGATGTAAGGAAATTTCTGGCGGAAATTTCTGGCTTTGTCTGGAACACGAAAATGACGCTTCCACACAGATTCCTCTCTCTCTCAGGTCCTGTACGTACCGTACACAGCCACACCTCCGGGCAATTTAGGGTAGCCAATCCGCCTAATGTGCATGTCTTTGGACTGTGGGAAGAAACCGGAGTACACGGAGGAAACCCACGCGGACACGGGGAGAACACGCAAACTCCACACAGAAAGGCATCCGCGCCGAACCCAGGATCTTCCCGCTGTGAGGCGACAGTGCTCACCACCGTACCGAGAAAACATTAAAAAAATAATAATAATAATGTAAAAGATTTGAAAAGTTTTTAAACCTTTCAGTGACTTTTTCGTTTCCCCCCACAGCCCTACAATGTCGTGGCACTAAATTCAGTGCCGAAAAAATGTTAGGATTTTCCAAACGTCAAAATGTTAACTTTTGTGCACACCGTATGCTGGTTTTCAATGGGGAAACCAATGATTAAACATCATGACACAATGAGTTTTTGGCACACGCCACACACAGACATGTTCAACAGGAAACAGACGCCCCTCGTTACACCGTTTTATCTGTGCGGACACCACCTGGTGCTTCAAACGTGTTAATATATTAGTATTTGTTCATTTCAGATGACAGGATATTGATCGTTTCGAGCGACTAGCCATGCGGCGAACACCACACGCAAAAGAGTTGTGTGATTTCCAAAGACGGCGTGTTGTGGGTCGACCTGGGCCAGGCGCCTTCAGACTGTCGAGCGGATTGTTGATCAGAAAAATTCCCCGTTGTAAGGTCGCTGACGTGGCAGAGCGAGTCCGAGTGAGTCCGAGCACTTCTATGAGGGATCTCCATCAACTTGGCAACTACGGCCGACCACCTAGAAAGAAGTTTCTAGAAATAAATTATGGTGTCTGTTTACTTCTGAGATGTCTGTTTAAAAACTGTGGGCCGATTAAATTTTGTAGAGTTAAAGTCAACGCTTTCTTGCACACGTTTACGGACAAAACATGTCCGAGGCAACCAGGTGTACGAGTCAGCGTTAGGGATGTACAGATTATATAAGGTTTCCTTTTCAAACACACAGGTTCTTAATTCTTTCGCGCCACTCAACGAGATGACCAAATCACTGACTTGGTGTTGTTCATAATCGAGCTAAAGGGGAACCCCCCCCGTGAGACCCGATGCTAACTTTAGCATTCACATTCTTATCTACACTGTGAGCACGAGATGATTCATGAGTCTAGACATGACTCAGGGGTATGGACTTCGTTCTTTGAGAAGCCTTCTGCTTTGACTCTGTTAAAGAAAAACCAACCTTTTATTATTCCACCAGTCTCCCGCTATACCGCGGTTCACGTTTGGCATCCCCGGATATTCGCGGCTTTTTATTTAGAACACATCTATTCTTTTTTTGCGGATTTCCCCTGATATTATAAAATGTAAACATGAATTAAAACGGAGTAAAATATAAATAATATATAAAATACCATACAGTGTAGATCATATTTACACAAGATACAAAGAACACGTAGCGTTGTTTATGAAAATGCGCTGTGGGGATACTGAAGAAAAAAAAATCTGGCTGGAGGAACGAGTCTGGCCAATCGGAATGCCCTATTCGTTTAACCTTGGTTGTGATTGGCTGCTGGCTACGACGCATACGGTCGGGGAGAAGCAACCAGCATTCGCCAACATCCCAGTTCTTCGCCCGTCGCAGTACTCGCTATAAATGTGACGTTTGTACAAATTCGACACAGAATTCACCTCGCTATATGATCACAAATGTTTCCTTTATGTGTTTAATTGTGTCTAGAAAGTGTTTAAAGAGTGCGGGAGGATCATTTTGGGCTTCAACTATAAAAAACAAGCATTTAGGGGTGGCGTCCGTGTATCGTAGATTTTCGTCTTTCGCGGGAAGTTTTGCGGGAACGTAACCCACGTGAAAGACGAGGCATTACTGTATTTTTGACAGTTATCCTTAAACGTACTGTCGGTGACATCAGGAGCATCGTTTAATCTTTGATGTCTTCTTCTTCTTTGCTTTTCTTATGAGAAGAATTGTTCATACCATCTGATTTTCGACGAAACGTCGGTTAACACGTGTGTTCTTTGTATTCGTACTATTTTGTATCTAATCTTGTTTTTCTCTTGTTTATATATAGCTCAATCTGAATTTCCACCTCTTTTTGTATCAAAACATCGACGTCGTAAGATCGTCATATCACCTAAATAACACTGAAATTGGTTTGTGTGTGTGTGTGTGTGTGGGGGGGGCCTGTTTAGGAGAAACTTCTCTCCATTATAAATGCGAAAGCAGGCACGCAAATCGTCTGGGGTCGCAAAATATGACACCAGACAAAGTGTCTGCTGCCCTCTGAGCCACTTCTTTTAAATTGAACTCCGACGAGCAGCGCATACAAATCACGCTGTCCGCAAATTAATCCATACCGCTCGGTATTTGGCTTTCGTCCCACAGTTCTTTAGTCGTACCGAGACCAACATAAGCAGCCAGTTAACAATCACGCTTTATTTGCATACACTGCCGTCGCCGTATGTAATAGTTCCCAGTGACGGCTCTTAACAGAAGATGGGTTCGTTGCTACGTGCCATTTCAGGAACATGAACGATGCAAAACAGGCTAAAAACAGAGACACAGAGAGAGAGAGAGAGAGAGAAAGCTCTTTCTTGTTTCTATGGTTACCAGTCTTCCTACTTTCCCATGCTCTTTGGGAGGAGTGCTAATGTTAACCAAGGCAGGCCATCTTCTTCTCTGGTGTTCATTTTCTGCTGCGTTTTTTGGCATTCAACAGGCTGTTTGGGTCTTTGAGAGAAAGAGAGAGATAGCGAGAATGGAAAAAAAAAGAGAAAGAGACAGCGAGAGGTGCGAAATTGTCCATATTAGCGATGACGCACGAACGCATAAGTCACGGGTTGGACAGGATTGGAAAGACACACAGGGTTTACAGATGGACAGGTTTGTCCAAAGAGGTGACCGAAAGATCCGTCAGACTGGAGGAGAATTAAGGTCCGGGTTTAACGTTTAAACGCCGAATTTCAATCCACAATGCGTGTAGATATTTTTTGAAAACTGGTTCATTTTTTGGGGGTTTTTTTGGAGCTCTGGTCCACACCAAAATCCCATTCTGGGTTGCTGAAAATCCAACAGTTTGTGAAAGGTGGAGAAATTTTCAAACTGTTTTATTTTCATGGGAAAACCGCTTTTGAAATGACGTCATCAATGTGTTCGGAGTGTGTTCATCATGGCTGCCCAAAGTACACCGTGATGGGAGGTTTTGTTTTGGTCGTATTGGTGTTTTTTCCATGTTTCTTCTGCTTCTTCTTCTTTTGCATTTTCGTTTCACTTAGGAAATACCGATCTTGTGGAAGGGAATTGTTTTCGGAAATGTATGCAAAAAACTCGAGTTTCAGAAATAGCTGTACACATGTGGACGTAGCATTAGTCACGTTTCTGAAACATAAACCTCAAGAGATTCAAAATAGGGCTTCACTGAGTCTGTGTCATCGTTTTAGCCACTGGAGATAATTTTCCTATTATCAGAGGGTCTGGGTCTTCCAGGGTTAAGTTTACAGACGGTCCTTTAGCTTGTTTACTGAAGCGTAACTATCAGCGAAGCTAAAAAAAAAAAAAAAATTAAATAAAAAAAAAGCAGTTTTCAGAAATTGGATATGAAATTCATTGGTTTACTTGTAAAACCAAAGCATAATAAATGCCAACTAAAGTTTTATTGATTAGTCGGCTCGCTGTTTTTCCACATTTTTAGCTAGCTGGCCCTTTTAAACCAACACAGTATCATATAATTCTCAAAAAGCACATTTTGTTTCATATCCAACCTGGCAGAGCGGCAGTTTTCAGGATAAAACCGTGACTTTTGGGATGAAAATTAAACATAGACAGCTAAATTCCTGACTGTGCATCAGAAACATTCAGCTCAGCTTCATATGCGGTCAAGGACGCTCGAACGGACGAGCCTTTTTTTTTTATTTTCAAATCAGTGTCGATATGACAGTAAGGGCACCTCCAGCCTCATGTAACACGACCTTGAGTAACATCTGGCTGTGATTTCAGCTTATAACCATGCCATGCTGAGTGAGAACAATCCACCAGTGCCAAGTTCTTGCAAATCCCACCTCGAGAATTCCATCGTCAGCTCGGCCAAACCCGCAAAATGTGGAGCTCATTGATACCAACTTGACCGCGACCCCAGCATTCTAAACGAAAACCTTGGCACTGAGCTGTACTATTCAATTCACGGATGCCAACCGTCCAAAACCCGAACAGCCGCAGATGCCAAGCTAAGCAATGCCAACCACTAATATCACTATATTACCATGAACAGATCCAAAATGTCACCTCCTACAGCGTCCAAGGGCTTTCCTTCAGCCCAGATTTCCTGTGGGTACGTTTTCAATCCAGCATCATACTCAACCTTTATAATCATCATCATCATCATCATCATCATCATATTCAACCTTTTTTGTTTCCCCCCTCTGTGAATACACCTTTTAAAAGCCATGTATTGGACGTCTAAGCGTCAAAACACTCCCCGAGTGCGTCTAGATGTGTGTGTGTGCGTGTATTGCCTTTGGAGCTGAACTACGTTTGGCGCCAGGTCCGGGAATCTGTGTATCTCGCTGAATATAATAGCAGACGCTGGGCAGAATTATTTTACCAAAGGGTATCAATTATGGAGTGTTTGGAATACTGTTGCGGTATTAAACGAGCTATGCAGAACGGACGTTAAACCTAAAGCTGCCGTTAGTCCTCAAAGAGCAGAATATAACAGGAGAAAGAATGGGATTGGTCCAGCGTGAGGTACGATTAGTAACAAAATCCTTTGTTTTTGTTGAAGCATTTGTACTTGGGTTTTTCTTTTACCGGGTCCCACCTTCACTTCATATCAACCGTCAAATGGTTGGATGTTTTGACTGATCTTCAACTGGCCAGATTTCAGTGAACCTGTACCCAGGGTGGCCTCAGATTCCCGTCTGCGTCTGACAGGAGTGGGACCCGATCTGGTCTTCTGTTGTTGTAGCCAATCCGGCTCAAGCTTAGGCATTTTTTTTTGTGCACTGTGATGCTTTTCTGCTCACCACGGCTGCATAGAGTGGATATCTGTGCCACCGTACGTAGTCGTTCTTTCGGCTCAACCGCCCAAAGAACTAACGCTCCCTGGATGTTTTTTGTTTTGCTTTGTTTTCCACCCCGTACTGTGTAAACTCTAGAGACCGTTAAAAAAGCTCCCAGTAAATCAGCATGTTCTGGAATACTCAAACTAATCACGGACTTCCATACATCGCGCTGCGGCCACATGTCCGACTGATAGAATGACTCCTCTACATACCTGAGATTTCAGTCTACACCGATGCGACCTCGAGAATGAGCCCTCCTGCTCATCCCTCTGACTTTTCTACATTCACTTCGTAGCTTATTTCTTGCGGCAGTTTGTATTCTGACAGCTAGCTATGAGCTTTCGACCAGCTATGATGATGCTTGCTGACATTTGAGAGAGATTAGGAGTAAAGCTGTCGTCACGTCGCCTTCGCTGGCCTTGGTTCCTTCATGAAGTTGGCTTGAAGGTGAGACTAATTGAACGTTTATTCCACCAAGGAAACTTTTTTTTTTAAACCACCTGCTTTAAAAATGCATTGGGAGTTGGGAGTTCTCCTACTTTTAGGTCTTCTAACAATGTTCGGTAGCTAAAGGACTAACCGAACGACACTCAGGATGCACGAGAATCCGAAAAAGTCCCAGTTACGTCTGCGGAGAAGTGTGCGAGAACAGGAAGGAAGGACCCTCCAGCTTGAGTACCGATGAGGACTTGAAGTCCGGGGTTAGACGGGACCGAGGACCGAGAGCTAATTAAGAGTCTTAATTATTTACATGGCTTTAAATTCATGCGAATTTCTCAGGAGATGCTGTCGCTTACAGCAAGGTAGCCGTTGTGTATCGTGACGTGTGTTCGGACAGAAGTCCAACCCAGTTGTCATCGGGGCCAAAAGTCAAATCTAGATATTAAAGCAATGAAAAGCATAACGATGTCCTGATAATTATAATCACTCTGCGTCGTGCTCTTCATACGTATTTGAATTCAGATTTTCACCCAAAGGGGGAGTGGCTTAAACCACAAGGGCTTCTGTTTGTTTTTGTCCGCGCTTTATACACCACAGGATGGCATTTTTCCGACTGTACCACTCGTACACCGTAAGTCTGGACCTGTACACTAATATCAGTGTGGTTGGAAGATCAATCCTGTTTAATGGCCATCGAGCGACAGATGGTCCTTTACTGCACATTGTGCGTTACAGTTCCAGGGCAATCCCAATGAACCGTGAATGGATGCAGAATTTTGCGTCCATGCTGTACTTTGATGCCTCGTTTTTATGCGCTACTCAGTCCTGTTTGTTTTGCTGCAAGCGCATAACGTACTTGGTTTACTCCATCCTTGCACCGAGTTCATCAATACAGCGTCTCTCTGGACTGACGGTCCATTATCTCTCAATGCAGTGCGTCACAGGCACTTAGCATGATGAATAACGATCCATTCATCACCTGGGTCTCTGCACTCAGACGGTCACAACCCTACGCTCTACACGCCATCCCTCCATCCCTCCATCAAACACAACAGCCACCAGAATGTAGACAATATCATGATTGACAAACCTTATCTATAAATTTAACCTCTCTGTCTGTCTGTCTGTCCACATATTCATTCCATCCATCCATCCACTTAGTCCATCCATCACAATGTCCACTTAATTATTTCATCCATCCATTCATCTAGTCACCTACAAATCCATCCACCCATCCATCCCTCCTTCCATCTGTCTATCCATGTGTCCACTTATTCGTTCTACCCATCCATTCATTTATCCACTATTCATCCATTATCCACACCATCTATCAGCCCAACCATCCATGTGCCTCCTTAATCCATCCATCCGTTAATTGATCCGTGTTTTCTATCCATATTCCCTTCCATCCATCCCTCCATCCACTTATTCTACCCATCACTTTGTCCACTTATTCAATCTATTCCTCCACTTATTCCTTCCATCCATCCATCCATCCATCCATCCATCCCCCTATTCACTATTCTTTCATTCAGCACATCCATCCTTCCATCTATCTGTCCATGTATCCACTTATTCATTCTACCCATCCATTCATTTATCCACTATCGATTCATCCATCCATCCATCCATGTATTCTATCCATATACCATTCCTTCCCTTATCCATTTATTCCTTCCATCCATCCATCCATCCGCCCGCCCTATTCACCATTCTTTCATTCAGTACATCCATCCTTCCATCTGTCTATCCATGCATCCACTTATTCATTCTACCCATCCATCCATCCATCCATCCATTAATTTATCCCCTATTCTTTTATTCAATCCATCCATTGTATAGCTGCTATCTTCTGGAATAAAAATCCCAATCTTTGTATTTTTCCCAACATCTCTCCAGTCTATCGACTGAAAAGCAAACGCCACTAGAACTCTTACCGTCCTCTGCCAGTCACACGTTTTTTAAGCCCCGGAGGTTCTGATGTTTTATTAAAATGGTAATTAAACCTGGTCCTTTGTTCGACGATCACATTTTAAAGCATTTAAGAGGCTGTTTAGACAAAAATGCTAAATCAGCGTACAGGATGGTTAGAACTATGACTGGCAGTGTGTGAAGAGTAAAAAATGTTTCAAGTCAAGTTCTATGAACAGCGTTATGAACGTATGTGCTTTATTCATGGTGTCAATGCGAAAACCCTGAAACCATCAATCTGAATGATACTGAAGGACACACACACGAGGGAGAATCAAAAAGTAAAGGCAAAACATGTCACGGCTTTGACAGAAGTAACTGTGAGCAACTGAACACGTCACTTTTCCACATAGCATTTGTCGTATTGTTCATCGAGCTCCTGGATTCCTGCAGAGAAGTTGTTTTTCTTCTGCTCCCGAAGTCAGGTGAGCCCCGCTTCCTTTACTTCATCATCAGAGGTGAATCT
>JAQMCW010000037.1:26515535-26530900 GCA_030068335.1 Chrysichthys cranchii | reverse complement strand
TTCCTGTTTACAGCCTGTTTACTAGATGAAGCGGAAGTGGCGTACACCGCCACTGTGTATTCATCCGCTGATGAAATGAGTCCCGCGAAAGCTAAAAAATTCCGTGAATCAAAATTTGGAAATCCGCGATGCACTGAACCCGCGTTAGGTGAACCGTGATATTGCGGGAGTTCACTGTATTTGTAAGAAGCTTTGCTTGTTGTTGCTTGGTTGTGGCGAGAGGTTGGATCATCAGCTCGATTACAGCGTGGTGTAAATGGTCAAAGCATCAACACCAACCAAGCAAAGTAAAATCTCAGAGCAGAGAATGGGAGATTATTGTATTCCTAGCGTGTGTTATACCTTGAGGCCTCTTCTGCCAGCGCAGCCTTGGTGACCTTGAGTTCCGTTGAGACCCGGTGCACCCCTTTCACCCTGTCCACGAGAAGAAAACTCCATCACTACCAGCGAACTAGTCATGGAAAGTAGGGTAATAATATGTACTTTTTGAGCAGCTGGATTGGTTGAAATAGTTGAAAGCGTACTCACTGGGCTTCCTTCATCACCAGGATTCCCACGATGGCCAATTAGCCCTGGTCCTCCCTTTAAATTAAAAAAAAAAAAAAAAAAAAAAAACCAGAGTCAATTACCTTAAGCACTCACTTGCGTTCTCTGGACTCGAAGGGAAAAACTCTTGCATGCATAATTTTAGGGGGAAAAAAACTACTTTATTACTGCTTTTTCCATCCCACCAGTGTCTTGAGATCTTTGTTTCAGATTAATCCCAGGAAATCGAAGTTTTTATTAGTTATCTTTGCCCTCCCAAATATAGTGTGAGAAAACCCATTGGTGTCTCTGCGTTTCGCCGTGCTATGGTTAATTAAAGAGACAGGTTAACAAACACAGCAGCTTTTTTCTTTTTTAGATCAACAGCAAAAAATTCAGTCTGTCTACAAATGTTTTAAGTTTAAGTTAACTTTGCAAATATATTTCAAGGTCATGCTTTGCTTTGGTTGTTGGTTACGTGGCATAGTGAAGTAGTGCCCGGAGAGATGGCTTTGGAACAAAGGTGTCATTTTTGGATGTGTGCTTGAAAAGGAAAACCATCAGTGAGTAAGACTGGGTTGTACGATGCTTGGTACGATGTTCGAAAATGTACGTGTATGCGATGTGATGGTTCGTGATATGGTCGAGCTGATATATCTTCCCAGAATTGGATTTCTTATGACGAATTCTTCAAGTTCCTAGAAATAAAATTGGAATAATAAAAGCAGATGCACCTTTAGTCCTGGGAGCCCAACCGGTCCCAAGAGGCCAAAATCGCCACCACATGTACACGTCACGTTGCAACACTCTCTTGATGCCACTGCCTCCTGTTTTTGCAGAAGAAGGTAAGAAGGAAAAAAGGTCAGAAGAGAAAGTCCAGTATGTCTTAAACATGTAACTCGTGGTGAAATAAGAATTTAGTTCCATTTAATTGCAATATATTCTATTAGGTTTAGGAATGTACTCGCAAGATATTACTCTTATTTGAGTATTTTAAGTAATAAAAGCTCACAAGTTGTTCCAGTAGTGCATTGCCCACGTTCAGCATGTTGATAGAAAGGGGCTTGTGATAGTTGAAACCTCGTCCAAATTCCAGCGCTTGGTGGTCCACCTTGTCTTTCAGAGCCACAATCACCAGTGCGTTCACCCCTAGTGCACAAATGACGACAGCTTTGACTGAGCGCAGGACAGTCTGAATTTTAAACAATTTGGCACTTAAAGTGATTGAAAATTTGACACTCCCATTGAGCGCATGAATGAAACCATTATCGGCACTTGAGACCTTTTGTTTTCTCATAATTTGCTCAAGTTTCCGTTATACGCTAGGAAAAAAAATAAATAAATACAGGCATCACCCTTAAATAAAAGGTAGCAATGACTAGAATGTACTTATAAAGTGGAATGGTTTGGGCTTGTAGATATGATTCGACATACAGGTTATTTCTGAAATTTGTCCTGAGAACCACTTGGACCTCTGGAAGACAGTACTGAGCTCCAGTAGCACCTTGGGATTTACACGGATGATGTTATTGATGTAAAACTAGTACAGCTTTCATATTCAAACCGAAATCAATATGTGGACCTATTTGACATTTTAGCATCTTTCCAAAATGAACCGATGCTAAACTGACTGAAAATCTGCTAGTAATTCCGAAACGATACTCAGGTTTGACCGTTTTGGAAAGGCTCAACGATCAGCAGATATTTAAGATTTTCGTTGCTTTGGAATTAACATAAATATATGTACATTTTGAATACCATTCTTATGTTTTATTTGTATACGTTTGTAAGTCTGTCTAATCGCCCTTAACACATATTAGTCACTGGGCTGAGTTCTTATCATACCACTTCGTCGGAGATTCTCTGCACTGGCTTTTAGAGACTCCATGGAATCATCAAATCCGTCTGTGAACAGGACAGCCATCTGGGGAAAAAGCAAGAACACAGTGTTTTGTATATAAGAGGGTTCTGCTGTCTCAGCTGTGAGATCATGAGATCATGTGTGGTCCTTGCACCACTGTTTGTCTGTTTTTAGGATTTCATGACACTTTTTTTTAACATATGAAATGTGAAAACAAAAGTTCCTCCAACCCTCATTCAACCCAGACTTTGACGTGACTGGCTCACCTTCACTCCAGCCCGCGAGCTAGTGAATTTCTGTGTGAAGGAGTTTAGAAGAAGTGCATTGAAAGCCGTAGGTGACACAGGCTGTATTTGGAGCACCTTGGTGACCACGTTCTGGTCATACTTTTCGAAGTTAAAATCGTCCGTGACTTTCCCGTCTTTGCCCGAAACGAGGCGGAAGCCGAACTTGGTTTCAATTTTGTCTGCGGCGACGCAGCAGAGTGCCCCAATCGTGGATAGACGCTGAATAGCTGCAGCAACGAGGGACTCTGTGTGTGGTCCCAGTAGAGACTGGGAGCTTGTTCTGCGTGACGCGTCAAATCCAATGCCAATGTCAATAGAGCATCCTAAGCAAACAGGAACAAACAACCAATAGTGAAGTGCTTCCTTACAACAAATAGTTTATCCAACTTAACATATATTTTGACATTGGAGTTGATCCAATAGTCATAGATTGTTTTAAAATGGCTTTACAGACCTCAGTGCCTTAATCTCAGCTGAGCAAATCAATGGCAAGAACAAAAGCAAACCTTGTCAAAACTCAAGACAGAGGTTTTATTTAAACAGTCTGGTCATCAGATGTGCTTTCTGGAAGGTCACTTACCCTGCGGGTCGGGTGCGGTATCCGGGGTGCAAATGGCTTCTAGAAGTTTTCTTGTGGTCGTCTTGCGTGAAAGACTCTCAAAGGTCTCGTAGAAAACCCGCTCTTTTGAACCAGCGATTTTGATGAGCTCGTGGTGATTGATATCATGCCCGATCCCAATAGCAAATACCTCAATGTTCTTTGTTCTAAGATTCACCAGTGTACTTGGATCCTCTTTGTCATTAGCTTTGCCATCTGTGATGATCAGCAAGTTCTGCGACACTCCTTCCTTTATCCTGCTTCCATGCTCTGGGGTAAAGTAGTCTCCTATTGCTTTCAGGGCTTCCCAGGTGTTTGTACCTTGTTTCCTTTGGGAAATCTCATGTATGCCTTGTTCCACTCCTGCTATGTTGTTGTATTTGTCCAGGTAGAAGTGATTCAGTACTTTGTCACTAAACTGAGCCACACTGACCCGCCACCGGTCTGGTGCAATTTCCAGCATTTTAACAATGCTGATAGCGGAGCCCTTTACAACTTCCCAGTTCTCCACAGAAATCGATTTGGACCCATCGATCAAAATCACCAGATCTGCCTTCTCCTTCTCACACACTAAAAAAACAAAAAAGAAGAGTAAACGGGGAAAAAAAAGTGAAATTTAAATACAGCATTTAAGATAAAGTAGTAGTACTTGGTTATACTTTGGTGTGGAATGGCTTTACCTGGCTTTGTCAGATTGCAGAGTTGTTGAGTAATCGGTTTATACAGCATTTTAAAAGCCTCGTAGTTGTCCACATAGAAGGCCCTTTCGTGATTTCCAGTAATTCTTGTGAGCTCAGCTTCATTGGCTCCTGCCATCCCAACTGCAAACATGTTGACCTCAGAACTTGCGAGATCTTCAGGCCATTTTGTGAGGCCAGCGTAATCAGCGACTGGACCGTCTGTTATCAAGCACAGCACCTGAGGAACATGCTGAGAACGCCTTCCGCCATGTGCCGCCGCAAAGTAGGAGAGCGCAGACTTCAGAGCCTGGGCTGTGTTTCTTCTACCTCCAGGAGCGTGCATCTCCGAGATGGCTTCCAGAACCCTGTCCTTGCTGCCGTACTGATTTAGACTGAACTCAGGTTTAGGCTGGTCTGAAAAAAGGATTGCTCCGAAGCGGACCCTCTTCTCACCGACGTCTGCCTTTTTCACCACTGCTCCCAAAAGTCTCTTCATCAGCTGAAAATTTGGGTTGTTCGCATCACCAGAGCCATCCACCAGGAAGATTACATCCATCAGTTCAGGCCTTTTGCACTCTAGTGAGCAAAACGTTTGAGAGATTTCATGATCATCATGAAATGGGAAACCAGCAATTTTCTGATTTCGATATCTAAAACCTGTTATAGGAAACATAATACATGCCACACTTACCAGTATTGCAAATCTTGAAGATCACCTCGCTACCCAAGGTATGTAGGGAAGCAAAGTTGCTGTCTAGGTAGACTCGATCATAAGATCCGGAAATATCGAACAACTGAGATTTACTCGCGTGTCTTAAACCGATAGCGTAAATGTTGATGTTCCGCTCCCTGAGAGCTCTAGAAGGCTGTACGACGTCGTCTTTGGACACGCTATCGGTAACGAATATTAGGAACTGCAAAGTTTTAGCACGTCCCCCGCTGGACTCCTGAAACACGGTTAGAACATCTTCAAGTGCCTTGCCTGTGTAAGTTTTGCCTTTAATCTGCTGGATGGATGCAATATCTTTTTGTATCGAGTCTTTATCTTGGAAGGCGTTTAAGGCAAATTCCACAACCGTGCTTGTGCTGTATTGAACGACGGCGAGTTGCACTCGGTTCTCTTTGACAGGAAGTTTTTCAACAGCAAATTCTATCAATTCCTTAGTCCTCTTGAAGTCCAGCTCGTCGACAGCATCTCCACCGTCAATCAGGAAGACTACATCCGCCGACAGGTCGTCGCAGGCTGCAAGACAGGGCGGGAGAAAGTCAGTGATTTCACGGTTGCAATACACTGGACGTTGTGCCACGTCAAATAATTTAGTCATCTCTGAAAGGTTTTCCAGTGACGACCCCCCCCCCCCCGAAAAACGTTTTACTTATCAAACAAGAATAGATCTTAAAGCAGTCAATTATTACTGATTGATTGCTTTAAGGTCATTGGTTCGTTTTTATTGATTCATTTAAACCCTACAAATTTTGGTGCAAAAAATACCTTCAAATGAACAGATTTCTTTCAGGACTTTGGTTTTGATTAGCTTAAGGGCATCATAGTTTTGAACATAAAATGTCCTCTTGGGGCTTCCGGAGACCTCTTCCAGCTCGGCCATGTCTGCGTCTTTCACTCCAATAGCATAGATCGTGATGTTCTGACTCCTCATTTCTTCCGCTGGAATATTCACCGGCGTTCCAACTGACTCAGATTTGCCATCCGTAATCATGATGAGTATTTCTCGGACCTTTTCCTTGCGCGTTTGTGATGCCTGTCTAAAGAGCGGGATCATCGCTTCCAATCCCAAATCAATTCTAGTGCCGCCTCCGTCCATTATTAGGGCTTTCACGGCTTTTTCCACATCGGACTTTTCGTTGTAAGTGTCCAGGCGGAAGACGGTGGTCGCATGACTTGCGAATTTCACCACACCGACGCGCACCCTGTCAGGTCCGATCTCAAACATGTGAAGGAACTCTAAAATAAAGGCTTTCATTTCATCAAAGTCTTCATAACTAATGCTTCCTGATTCATCGAGGAGGAAATAGATGTCTGCTTCAGCTGTGAACTTGCATCCTGAAGTTAAGAAAGAAGAAGGTTAAATTAAATAAAGATATTAAATCTATTATAATGAAATAGTTCCTGAGGATACGAAGGTTAGGTCGGCATAATCGAAGTGTACAAACCTTTCTGAAGCGTGATATCTTTGAATAAAGGTATGAAGGCAGAGGTGATGTCCCCACAAAGGCTTTGCGTTAACATACTCGACAGTGCATTGAGCTTGTTGAAACTCTCGACGTTTAACACAAACTTTCTTTGTGGGTAGGACGCAATCTCATTCAATTCTTTTACATCGACGTTTTTGATGCCCAGAGCAAAAACTGTGACACCCGAGCGACGCAGCTGTGCTGCCGCATCGGTGATTTCATCTGCGGACCATCCGTCTGTGACGACCACTGCGATCTGTTGAACGTGTTCATCGCTTCGGCTACCTCTTTCCTTGGTGAACACGTTGTCCTTGGCGAATCTCAGAGCAGCTCCAGTGTAGGCTTTGCCCCTGCCGTAGGACAGCCTCTGAACGTACTGCAAAATTTCCTTCTTGTCGCTGAACGTGTTCAGATAAACGTCAGCCCTGGGAACGTCACTGTAGTGAACGATGGCTATCCGCACTTTGTCGATGCCAACGTCGAGCCCTGAAATGGTGTTTTGGAGGAAGTTGCGTACAAGCTGAAAGTTTTCGGGTCCCATGTTGCCAGACTCATCGACGATGAACGCGATGTCTGCTATGCTGGCAGATTTGCAGTCTGCAAAAGGACACAAGAAAACCTTGTTTCAGGGCTAGTCAAGAACTGATTAGAAGCGTCACTTTTATTGCACAAACACGCTCAAAGCTATACACAGATTCCAATCTTATCGAAATATTATTGCTACAAGTCATTCTTAATCTGCAACAGAGCAAAAGAACACACCGTGGGAGACGCTCGGCACATCCTCTGAATCGATCGCGGTCTTGACTTTTTGTACCACCTGCGGAATGGTTGGTGCTGACATTTTGTAGGTTTGGTTCGGACTTGAAATGTCGTCCAGCTCGTCCGGTTCAGCTCTGCCCAAGCCCACAGAGATCACGTGCACGCCATCCTTTTTTATCGTACGCGATGGCCGAATGACACTGTCGTTCGATTTCCCCATACTCGTCACCAGCAGGACCTGCTTGAAGCCTTGGGCGATGCGACTACCGGTTGAAGTGTTGAAGAAGTTCTTGCGGGCATATTCGATCGCATTTCCAGTCTGACGCAAGCCTTTGGGCTTAAGTTGGAGACTGCGAATGGAGGAGACGATTTCATTTTTTGTCTTATTAGTATTGAGCAGAAATTCCTCCTTGACGTTCTCGCTGAACTGCGCCAAGCCTACGTGGTTACCATCCTTGGTTATAGCGAGTTGGTTGACCAGTCGTATCAAGAAGGTTCTGATTTGTTGGGACTCTGGTTTTGATGCTGTACTGTCCACCAGGAAAAAGACATCTGAGAACTTGAGGGAAGAAGCTAAATGGGAAAAGTAAGAAGAGGAATTAAAGTTTAAACGGAGAATTAGAATAACGGTATTATTTTGATAACTGGGAGGGGGGGGGGGGGTTTGCCCGTGGGCTTTGTTGGTGTCCATTTTTAAAGGTAAGCAGAAACATCATTTATAGGACTGTTACTGTCAAATAGTGTAGAGGAAAGTAGTTCCCAGCACCTGGACCTCTTCATTCATTTACAGATCTTGAGTAAGCACTTGATCAAGCTCAGGGTCACAGTGGACCTAGAGTCCATCCTGAGAATCCTGGGGTAAGGTGGATATACACCTTGGAGGGCACACCACAGAATACCATACCCACACACGTTTAAACCTAGGGGCAATTTCGAGTAGCCAGGTCAGTTTCCGGAATGCTTTCGGACAGTAGGAGGAAACCGGAAAACTCCAAAGGAAACACAAAACTCTGGACGGACGTCTGGAACTCGGCACAGACAAAAATCTAAGCACAGGGTTAAACCAGAGGCCCAGGAACTGTGAAGAGGTCATGCTTACCCTCTGCACCTGTGGGTATTTTCATAAAGTTGTAACTTTTTATCCACACACAACCTATGACCTCTCAAGATCTTTCCAAACTGCTGTTTCCTACCTGACACATACTGGGTGGTTACATTC
The DNA here is from genome assembly GCA_030068335.1 of Chrysichthys cranchii. Lineage (NCBI taxonomy): Eukaryota > Metazoa > Chordata > Actinopteri > Siluriformes > Claroteidae > Chrysichthys > Chrysichthys cranchii. Next base: position 26,522,775 of record JAQMCW010000037.1, on the reverse strand, counting down.
CCATGCTGCCATTCATTTGCCTGCGACTGTACTTATTCTATCTTTTCTGATGAATCAGACTATATCTATAAGCATGACTTGTCAAGAAGGAAAGATGTGCTAGTTACCTCGTAATTGGTCATCGACAGCAATGCACACTCTTCTGCGTAGGTTCTCAATCAGGACGAGTACATTTTGGTAATTGTCCATGTTAAACAAGAATTCTTTCTGGGGACTGTTGGCAATGGCTTGGAGTTGTGCACTATTCGCCGGTCCAGCCTTGACCACAAAGACGACGACGCCCTGCTTTCTGAGCTCCTGAGCCGGCCCCTGCACAGCGTCACTCGACTCGCCGTTCGTGATCACGATGGCGATCTTAGAAACGTCTGGTCTAGCTTGGCTGAAGAAGCTGTTGTGAATGAAGTCCAGCGCGAGCCCCGTTCTTTTTGGTCCGCCTTTGCGGTATGGTACGCTGAGCAACTTCCTGAGCAGATCTTCCTTCATGGCTTCATTCGCAGTAAAAAAGAACTCCTGGTGCGGCCTGTCGCTAAACTGCGCAAGGGCAACTCTCACCTTGTTTTCGCCGATGTCAAGTCCCTCTACAAAAGCATGGAGGAAACGGCGGATTTCTCCAAATTTGGTGTCTCCAATGGTGTCGGACGAATCCACGAGGAAAACAACGTCTGCCGCAGTAATCTCGTTGCATTCTGGGGGGGAAAAAAAAACCATACATTTCCTTTCGCTAAAACGAAACGGTCGTGCATAGGTTTCAAATGATGAATCGTTAATCATTGCAGTAGCAGTAGAATGTGAAAAGAAAACTGTTACCTTGCATATTTCACTGACGTTTATTTATTTATTTAATTATTATTATTATTATTATTCCTTGGCGTCATTTCTTCAGGGTAACTGGATCGTGGCATAATTTTGAAGCCAATTACCTCTCACTTTTCACAAAATTGTACAATCTACCTAATTTACCTTCAACAACATGAGTTGTCTTGACTAAGCGTTTGGTGAAGAATGGTTGGACATGCTGTCATAGGAAAATAATCAGTTAAAGGTGGTGCAATGAACTGGAGATACTGTTCCCAGCCCCAAGTTGATCATTTTCATTCAGAACAGCACGTCCTGAAATGTATATATTGTTGTTGTTATTATTATTATTATTATTATTATTATTATTATCATTATTATCATTATCATTATTATCACTCGTTACCTGACTGTTTCTCTTTTTACGTTAATAAGACACTTTTCCCGTGTCAAAAGTGCTGACACTGGAGACTCCTTCAAAGCAATGCGATCAATAGAAAACTTATCGCCAGTTGCACGTCAGAGCACATCATACTATTGTCAAAGCTGTTCTAGAAAATTAGATTAAGATCAGCAGATTCAACAGTGCTGTAAGCATAAACAAGAACAAGCAACAATTCAATATTAAGAGCGTTCACGGTGTTAGGACGATCCTCAAAGGATATGTTGGAATGTTTTTTGTTTTTCCAAATAGAGCTCTTACCTTGTCGCACTCCTTGGGCCTCTTCTACGGTGGTGCACAGCTCGCGACTGACACCCAGCGAGATTTCCTGTAGGGCATGAAAGTCAGATACACTGTACACGTGATTTTCGTATGGCTGGCTAGCGAGCTTCTTCAGGAACTTCTCGTCTGCATCTTTGATTCCAATGGCATACACGGTGATTCCCTTTTGCCTCACTTCCTGAGCGTAAGGCTCGACCTCATCCTGAGAGCTTCCGTCCGTGATGACGAAGGCGATCTGAGGCACCATTTGGTTCGCCCGACTCCCCGCTCGCTCCGTGAAGTGGTTTTGCAGCAAGAACTTCAAGGCCAGGCCCGTGTTGGTGCCACCGGTTTTATACGGCAAGTTCTTGATGTAGTCGAGAATCTCCTGCTTTTCCTCGTAGGTGTTGAGGAAGAACTCAGTTTTTGGTGTGTCGCTAAACTGGACCATGCCGACCCTGATCTTATTAGGAGAGATGTCAAAGTTGGTCACAACGGACGAAAGAAATTCACGAATCTGTTGGAAGTTCTTTAGACCGATGCTGGCCGAGCCATCCACTAAAAACACGATATCGGCCTTGGCTTCCTGAGTGCACACTGCAAACGAGAGAAGTCTGGTTAATCTTTAGCTAAAAGGCGGAAATTACCTGAAATACCTACAGTACTTTCAAAGTGAGTCACAACAACAACAACAAAAAAAAGTGTCTCAGAAATAATTTCATGTGAAGACTGTGTGCCTCATGCTTAATATCTGAAGTCAAAAATGATCCTACCAATTTTTTGGCCATGACTGATGATGAAGTATGAGGAGATTACGAAAATACAAAGTAGTCCATGGCCCGACCCCATTGTCGGACCCTTTTGGTGGCCTGGAATAATAAATCTTTGTAAATAGAACATCAACATTTCATTTGATCAGTTAATTTTTTTTTTTACAAGTCTTAGACAGTTAACAACAACAACAACAAAAAAAACAACTATGCCGGCAGTATCAGTTAAAATAAGTGACCGCTAAGACGAATGCGAGATAAAAAACAGATGACTTAATTGATTAATTAAATAATAAGTTCTGAATTATTTCATTGAAATTTAATTAGAAAATGAGTACTTTATTTATGCACCGACTATAACGTGGCTGCTTTAGGTATGAAAAATGGATCAGTCTTAATTTACCGAAACAAGGAGGAAGAATAAACATGCACCTTACCTCTCGATGGGAATGTTTTCAGATGGGCATTTGAATTCTTACTGTGCAACAGACGCAGGAAATAACGCGTAAACAGTTAGTAGATTTTAGAGATCTTTACAGTGTAAATTTCCGTGTGACATTTCTCTGATAATTAGTGACCTTGTGACTTAAAAAGTAACTGCAAATTTCCAAAGTCTTGACTTGTCCTAAGGAAAGGCAAGCATGTACAGTTCGCATACTCTTGGTATTTCATGAAAAAGACAAGTAGACAAAAAAAAACCCAACAAAGAAGTATTTCATTTTAACCAGCAAGGTATTAGCATTTAAATGTGCTCATCCGTCTTACTGATTGACTACTTACGTTATATTTCTGCCTGAGGTTATATCTTACCTTCTCCAAGAACTTTATGGCAGAACTTAAATTTCTTTTCTTTTGATTTTGCTTTACATTTCAGATCGCATATGTGAATTCTACTCCTTTTTTAGAGATGCATTGTTCAGTAGAAGTACACACAGGTTGTTGCCCCCCCCCCAAATAAAAATGATGTAGAACTGGGGAATGTAAACTTTTGCATTCTGACCAGGGTCGTGATAGATCTAGAGAATATCCAGGGAACACTCGGTGTACACACCGATCATCTGTACCATTAAAAACACCTGCCTGATATTGTGTATGTCCGCCTTGTGCCAGGAAAGCAGCTCTGACTCGTCGAGACACGGGCTCCACAAGACCTCTGGTGTGTGGTATCGCACCACACCACCAAGACGTTAACAGGAGATCCTTTAATTCTTGTAAGTTGTGAGGTGGGGGGCCTCTATGGATCGGACTTATTTTTCCAGTACCTCCCACAGATGCTCCATTGGTTGGCGATCTGGCATTCTTGTAGGGTCCTGGCGTTCATGTAGATGTTACTTTGACAAGTTCTACCTACCTAAATATCATCACAGACCAAGTGCAGCCCTTTATGGTAACAGCGTTCCCTGATTTTATCATAATACACCCTGCTACACTGCAAAACTTGTTCAGGAATGCGTTGAGGAACATGCAAAAAAAAACTTCAAGGTGTTGACTTGGCCTTCAAATTCCCCAGAGCCCGATCCGATCGAGCGTCTGCGGGAGGTGCTGGACAAACAAGTCCAATCCATGGAGGCCCCACCTGGCACCTGCAAGGATTTGAAGGATCTGCTGGTCATATCTTGGTGCCAGATACCACAGCACACCTTCAGAGGTCTCGTGGAGTCCGTGCCTCGACGGGTCCGAGCCGTTTTGGTTGCACAGAGCAGACCTGCACAATATCAGGCAGGTGGTTTGAATGTTATGGCTGGTCTGGTCGTCGGGGGATACAGTAATGTGTAAAAGTCAGAGAAATGGTGCAGATGCCTTCAAAAATAGTGGAATTAAATGTTTCGACTTATTAAAAAAAAAAGAGCAGCCTCGAGTACACTTTGCGCAATTTTGGAAGGAAATTTGGCTGGATTTGCGTCTTCGAGAATCCAAGCACAGGAGGAGACCGTCAGACCTTACGGCCCCCGTTGCGATTTTTTTTGTTGTCGTTATTCTGAAAAATGGCGTGTTATGCAATATGTTGCTCTTTTTGCAGACATAAAATGACCATCTGGAACAAAATTTGTGTTTACAAAAATGACAACACTTGAGATTTTTGCCCAGGACTGTACGTTACAATAAATGCGTACACACACACACACACACACACCTTTTCCACCAAACCTGCAAAGAGGTGTTAATATAGTTCACACTTTGTATGGATTTATTGCGTTAAAATAATTACTTAATAATTGTAGGCAAGATTTCCAAACTGCAGGCAGAGAAAACCCCAAAACAGTCCGCAATTTAAAAGTTAGCTCCAGTCTGTATCAGGAAGCAGAACTTTTATCTCCGTTCTAGCTTAAATCATGGGTTTTATTTGACATATTCCACATTGTTTTAAGATATATTATCCATTTTTTTGCTTTAAATATCATCTTGGAAGCAGTAGTACCTTGAACATATCAATCTTGAAGCAAAAGTAACCTTAAACTAAAGCTTATTCGGAATGAACCCAGTTTTGAGGAAAGCCGTACGGAAAAGGTAAAGACAGAACACTTACATGAGCCAGTGAGGAGAGTCCGAGGAAAGAGCTGAGGACAGGACCGAGGGATTGTCGGTGTGAGAGTTTATGGAGCCGCTCCTCATTCATTTGGTATGACACACACGCGCCCCCCCCCACACACACACACACACACACACACACACACACACACTCTCAAGAAGGGTGGGGAAACTGTGGAGGGAGAAGCCGTTGTTGTCGTTAACTCCTGTTAATCCTCTTAGATGTTATTTAATTAGTCTGTAGAATTGCTGTACGCCACTCCTTTGCCAGGTTTTCCTTCCTTCCATCATTCACTGACGTTCTTCGAGCAGCAGACATTTTTAAAGCACGCTGCTGATGAATCCTGGATTCCGATTGGTCAGAAGGTGTGTGTCGGCCCGCAGCGCAGCCGCAAACGCCAGCTTTATATTAATGCGCTATATGTGTCTATATTATGACAGGAAATAGTTTCTATAGTAACAGTTCATTCCCCAGGACTTGCACTGCAGGTGATGCTCATAACCGGAGTTTTATGTAAGGAGTCTCCAGTGTCGGTGCTTTGTAGCAGTCATGGGTAAAGCGCAAATTTGTATTTATTATTTTTAATTTTTTTTTTTGACATTTTCAGGACATTTTGCAAGGAGCTGAAATGGACTCGTGTGTGTGTGTGTGTGTGTGTGTGTGTGTGTGCGCACTCAAGTGCAAGACAGTGTTTAGTGCTTTGGTAATCTGTGTTTATAATCCACTCTCTCCATACAGTTGAGAAATTTGCTGGCGTTGTTCATGCATTGCTTACATTATGTGCGTTAAGAGTGCTTGAGTTTCTCTCGCTGTCACACACACACATGCGCACACACCATTAAAAAGAGATTCAAGGGGAATATATGACCAGCAATTGTTGTAATTTACCACTCAAGCTCATTTGCTGAACAAAAATGGCCTTATTTAAAAAAAAAACAAAAAAGGGGCATTTTGTTCAAGTAATTTTCATCTTAAATTCATACATGGCATTTCAAATAATACAAACCAACCGTCAGTGTGGGAGAATAATTCGGACGAGCAGCTTTCAGAAATCGAGCAGCGAGACCATGAAAGGCTTTAATGTGCGTATGAAACGATAAGGCGAGCCGCCGGACTGGTCCATATATGCTGAAATGCTTCAGCACGAGTAGGACAGTTTGTGGTTTAAGGGCAGTGGAAGTCTGTACCGCTTCAAACAACAAAGGACCACACATTTCATCTGAAGCCCATGCTAAAACCAGAATGGTTCACATAAACCAGACTTACATGATCCAACAGAGGAACCGTCGACATTGGAGTGGCATTCTTCGAAGACCTTGTTGATCATTCCTGTGGCTGAAAGATGATCTTTGAAGGAAATGAAATATCTGCTTTGGGTCAAACCTGGACTTTCAGCCTATGATCTATCTTTTGACACGTTAACCATTGAGAATATGACCTGGAAACGTACTGTTTTTCCCTCGTTATTCTTTCCCTCGTTTCTCTTTAAAGATCATGTTGCATCAAAGAGTCAGCTGAACAAACACCGCGGCCCGCCAAATCTGGCTCGCCGACGTCGGCTGCAGACGATCTCGTTTCAGTGATTGTTCCTCGTCACGCTGTACGAAATACGAATAGTAGCTTGCACAAGTTACGTAACAATGCCGTGATAATTTCCAACAGTGTCGTTGACCGTCTCTTCCGTAGCGATGAGAATAAGTCGGCACATTGTGCTCCAGGACTGCTGATCTAAACGCACGCACAAAGAATTCTTTGACGTTGCATTGTCTGTGACAGAAAAATCCTCAAGTGGAATTCTGGCGGAAGTGTGATTTCCTGATGCGGTGAAATTCACACCTTGATCAAATTATTGGACCGTTAAGGGACGTCATGAATCCGACCCCGCCTCTTGCCCAGAGTCAGCTGGGATTGGCTTCAGCTTGCCCCACAACTCCCAAATGGATAAACGGCAGACGGGATGGATGAATGGATGGATCTTACCCAACTTGAGTCGATAAAATATTGCGGGTTTGTGTTCCACAGACCTGGCTTTGTGACTATTGGAGTGGAAAATAAAATCCTGCTACCGATATCGCAGCGACCTGAAAATCGTGTAGCGAATAGATTAAAATCCAGCGGAACCTTGGATTGTGAGTAACTTTGTCTGCGAGTGTTTTGCAAGACGAACAAGGAATTGTAATACATTTTGACTTGATGAACCAGCGAGGTCTTGCAATACAAGTAGTACACGTACGCTTCGTCTGCCGAGCGTCACGCGATCACAACGTCTCTCTCTCACTCACTGCGGGATTGTGGCTCACTCCTATAGTCGACATCCGCGCTAGCGTGGAAAAAGCCTGAGCAGTAGGCTGTAGCAGGCTGTAGAAAGGCTGTAGCAGTGCGAGCGATGAATCTGTTTAATGACGATTCAATGTCGCATTTCCGCCAAATCCTCAAAAGGAG
>JAQMCW010000037.1:26498511-26509702 GCA_030068335.1 Chrysichthys cranchii | reverse complement strand
TATATATATACATACACATGTATATATATATATGTATATATACGTATATATATGTGTGTATATATATATATATATATATACACACGTGTGTGTGTACATGCATATAAAATTACTAGCTGTTCATAGTCCACTGCAGCATAACCCCTGCTTCCAGCTCTCCAGAAACCCCAGGTGGGACAGACTGGCTTTTCTCTCTCTTTCTCTCTTTGCCAGATTTAGTGCCCCACCTGGGTCCAGCATTTCCAGCTCGCCTTCAGGCTGTCTCGATCCTGTGCAGCATGTGCTGCAGAGGGACTCACCCTTAGACATCTGAGCTATACATGCCTTCGAACACCACTGTTTTTTCCTAGGGGTTTGTCTATTGCTTTACGTCACATCTACTCAAAGAGCTTGTACTCTTAAAAGTAAAATACACAAGTGGGTCTTGAACTTGGATCCTCAGAACACAGGAGTTGTCAGCTTACCTCCTGAGCTATCTACAGCTTGCAGTGCAGTTGTTCTGTTCGGGGATTTATCTTTTACTTTACACCACCTATTCCCAAAGACCAAAAAACAGTGGAAATGGGCTGGTTATAGCAACGTTGTGGTGGTGGAATGGATAGCGTCACTGTTGCTGATGATCAACGTTGCTGGTTCAAGGTTCAGGTCTGTGTACTGTCTGTGTACTGTCTGTGTACTGTCTGTGTGGGGTTTGACATGGTTTCAAATCTAGTATGACTTCAAATGTATGTTTCCACTGTTCTCTCTAGGATGGGTGTGTTCAGGTAAGTAAATCCCAAGTCTACATACAGATAAATAAAACTTGTATACAAATGTACCTGGGTGGGGCAGGAACTCATAGTAAACAACTACTGTGGTTAAGAAGTTGTATGTGTCATGTGAAAGTACAGACTGATCTAAATGCTGTATGCTCAGTAATACACACTAATCTACCACAGTTCCTCTGGCAACAGCGTGGACATGGAAGGCCAGCAGTGTGCCCAAAGATGATTATTGTGCCCAAAGATGGAATATTTTTCTCGAGCAGCATGTGTCAAAAAACAAGTTGTGGCGAGATCTAATTTACATGCATTGACGCACCCATGAAGTAAAAGCATGACTATTTCAAGCAGTGAGCTAAAAAGAAAGAAAAGAAAACATAATTAAAGGCATGTTAATGTTTAAAACAGTTAAACTGCTAAAAAAAAAAAAAAAAAAATGGTGTGAACATAGACTCAAACATTTGGACTTCTTACAACATACTACTTAACTAATGATAGATCGACAGAAACTGACAGACCAACCAGGTTTCTTTGGACGAGGTGTTTATATCCCTAATTGCGTAAGGGAGACCTGGAGCTTCAACTATGAGGGATGGTCAAATGAGTGATGGCGCCTGCCTTCCTCATTTTACTGATAGGCCCTCGACAACTCCAGAGCAAGAGACAGATAGATAGATAATCAGTTGATACACAATATTGCCACTGAATGCCCAAATTAGCCAAACAGAATTAGGGCATAAAGTCCAAACCTTTTCTATACTGCTAGTTTTATCATCTCTAATAGTAATAAAAAAAAAAAAAAAGAAAAGCATAAAACTACAGTACACTGATGTGCTTGCAGTGCATCATTGTTTCTATATTACATCCTGAGCTCTATGCGCATATATATCATTTATGGATGATGCACGATCTGGTGTCACCCAGAGTTCACATTTGAGCCCATGTAAGGTCTTTTCCTCTCGTCACCTCAGAGAACTTTTCATTGCCCCGGTCACCCCTGGCTTGCTCATTAATGAATTTAGATGTGCGCATACCTATATCTATATAAAAAGAGGGAGAACAAGCTACGGCAACCTGTATACATATATAGGCTGTGTATATATATATATCTATATATCTATATATATATATACACACCTTTATACGTTAGGATTGTAACCACCCAACATCAAAAGAACTGACCTGAATACAACAGAAGACAAAGAACACACAAGTACAAAAACTTTGGTTTTATTTAAGAACCAAAGGTCATTGCTGGTACCCCACCTTTCATAATACATTTCACACTTGTAAGAAAGCACTAAGGGGACGGGATGGGGGGGCGCACCAGAGAAACTTGAACTCCTGCTGAAAGATAAGTGACAAAGAAGGAAACTAACATTCTGTGCCAACGTGGATTAAAGGGTGTTCAAACAGGTCCATGTACTTGAACAATTCAGGAAGTGTGGAGGATAAACATTACCACAAGCTCATTTGGCATTTGAATCTTGTATATTGAAGTGATATGTTTTTGTATGCATTTATTTATGAGGTATTTGTAACAAGGTTCTGCTGGTTGGTTTTTTTTGTTATTTTTTTTTGACATGTTGAGTCTGTTCCTCTTCTTTCCTTGGAATCCAAAACCTGCCACATCAAGTCCAATCCAGTTCTTCAAGAGAAAATTACTATGCTTCCAGGTGGGAAATGGACAGAAAGTGGTGTTAATGGAAGTTGACAGAAAGTGCAGCTCCCGAGGTGCCTTTTTTTTTCTTTTTTTAAAAGGTTGCTAGGAATCATGTGAGTGTAGGGTGTCTTTTCTCTTTGAGAAAGTTTTGGCAGGGATTTGCAAATGACTTCACTCTTAAAAAAAAAAAAGAAAACTGCTTAAGCCACACCTGGCAAGCCAAGGAGAATACAGCAAGAAATCACACCACACACAAAAAAAACCCAGCACAGGAGACACCACATCCCAGTCACCCCCCACCCTACCAAAAAACAAACAAAAAAACCCCACCCATATATTTGTCTGAGACCGTGGTACAAAAACATTACATATGCTCAGCCTTATAAATCATACAATATCTCAGCACCACAGGTTTACCCAAGACAGGTCAAATATACACATTAAGACTGGAACAAATCAGTACAAACTACACAGGACAGACATAAAACACAAGTCTCCACCAAGACAAATGACCTCATCATAACGCAGGATATCAAAACTATTAGACATTACAAGATTTCACACAGACACAATTTCTTGCAAGATATGAATCACAGGATTTCACAGCAGCTTTCGAACAGCAACACAAAGGCCTGCAGGACACTACACAACATGTGAACAAATTCAAGACGTACAAAAAGCCGAAAAAGCTACAGCAGTGACGACAGAACAAAATCGAACCAGTACAAAAGTTACCCATCAGTCACTGGGGGAGGTTTCTGAACAATAAGTCATAAGTTATAAATTTTTACAAGACGTGATTCAATTACTAGTCTGGGTGAACACAGTGGGAAATGCAGCAGAAGCAGAGGGCCCACGTCCACATTTGACCAACCACCAAAACATACATTCATGGTCTTTCTTCCATACGCACATCCAGGGGACTCAAAAGGGTCTGGAGACGGGATGGGATGCGACGCGACGACTTTTGCAGGCTTGAAAGCCAGGTCCTTAGCGTTACAGAAGTGAACGGTAAAGTTCTCACTTCGAGATCACGTTCAAGAGGCTGGTGAAAAATTGTGCCAAAACCCTTCACCAGCAGCCTCAGGATTCGGGCAGAGTCAAGAAACCCTGCGGGATGGCTGACCGAGGTTAGCAAAAGGTGTCCAACAAAGTTCAAGGCTGTCCAGGATCCTGTGGGCACTGTTCCACTCAGTTCCCAACGTCCACCGTCACAGACCCAACATGAAGGCTAAGCCTTCAGCTGAAGAGATGGCTCGGCCTGCCAGGTGTAAAATCACCAGCAAACATGGGTTTCCCTTCATATCCATTGTGGAGCAGTTCTAAGTGCAACAGCCTTAAACAACTTGAAAGTCTCTGGAGCAGGAATGGCATTGGCCCCTGGACAGGAGCAGATAGCACACCCGTGTCAGGGAGTCCTGTTCGAAGCAGTCTCCAGTGAACGAGCTGAGCTCCTGACCCACTACAGTGCCCAACGAGGAAAAGGACAGCAGCAAGCACCAAAAAGGTCTGAGGGGAGGAAGATCTAGTGGTTCAGCATCCTCCATCCATCAGGAGCATGTGTGTGTGTGTGGGGGGGGGGGGCCTCTTGCTGTGTGCTGTGAAGGCACAAGAGGAAACAAATCATAATTACAAAGAAATGATGCAAAATCAGTCACAATTTCACAAAATAAAATCACTAAGATTCAAGATATCAAAAGTACCACAAATTTTACACCAAAAGCCTCACATCATACACTCAGACACATCTGAGCATTTACATGACCAACACTGAACCCCAACATGCTTGAGCCGCTTTGAAAAAGAGCAAAAGCTCAAATGGCTCACAGGAGCCATGCCACATGACTCAACTTTATCGTTTAAGACAGGTGAGCTCCAGGGAGCACAACGATGCAAGAGAGCCCCCTGGTGGCTGTCTAGGCAGCTAAATAAAATGTCAAATCCATGAGTATTAGATGGACATTGCAGTACAAGTCAGGTAATGAAAAACATCCAAGTTCAAAAACAGAGAGAGAGAGAGAGAGAAAGAACACACACACAAACAGCGTCATAATACAAGGCATGAATGAGAACTACATACAAGTAAATTTGATGCATCCACAAGGAAAGCATTGTGTTGGATATTTGACACACTGGGGCAGTTCTATAGCTGCTGGTGGTTCAGGGAAGCTTCAAATAAACAATAAGTTTCACTAACTGTCACCCAGGTGACTACATTACCTGTTAGAACGAGGCTTGGGATGTTCATTTCGGTCCAAACCATGGTTAGCTCTGCAAAGTTCAGACTATGTTTTAAATGGATTTTTCAGGCATCAGTTAATAAGTTTGCAATGAACATCTCAGTCCAAAACCTGGTTACCTCTGTTAGATGGTTAAAACATGGCTGTAGATGGATCTTTGAGCACGATGTATCTAAAAATCAACAGAGAAACACAAAAATGGTATCTTTCAACAAGATGAAGGGCAGAACACATTTCCAACACAACGGCGGATCGGTTGCGTTTCATTTTGCCACTGATGGATACTTCAAGATCATCCAGCATGCATGTTACTAAATCAAAGGCTCTAAGAAACACCATCAGTACATTGCCATCGCAGTTTGACTAATTTTGCACACTGAAACCCCGGTCTGGATTCATGAGGACAAAACTGGGAATATTCAGGATCGTGATCCTCTGTTCTTCCAAGATCTCTTCCTCCTTTCAATATGGAGCGAACACCACTCATTGGATTCAGCTCTCTGTCCAGGCCCCAGCAGACCACACGTATTGATCATATTGAAGTGAACTCGTTCTGAAGTCATGATGACTTCAGCTGCTAACAGTGCTCTGTTTAATTGTAAATGATTAACCGAGACGTTTTCTACGTACAGGCAAGGCGCCAGATTACACTTATTACTTATTTCCAGCCTGGAGAAAGCTCTCGAGGACACGTCTCTGTGCTCTGTGTACGTGACCTGCTGAGTCACTGTGATGTACAAGGAGGAGTGGATGATGTGATTATCTGACTAGGTTACATACCTGGAAAACACACGTTAGCCTGAAGCGCGACGATCAGTGGCACCAGTTGTCCTTCATTTATTTTTTATGTTTAGGAACATGAGCCTAGAAAACAAATACATCTGGTGTAGGACGTAAACTTCAACTGGATGTATTCTTTGCAGCATGCACTTGGGCACCATTATCAGTCTGCTACAATTTCTGGATAAACATTCATCACAACAGTAGGTCCATGTGGAATTAAGCCAACGGAAGATGTCTCCATGACCTCAGCAAGCAAAACATTTACTCACCGTCGTCAGAGTTGGGGGAAGGGACGGGGAGGGCACCAGCCTTCACATGGCACTCCCTGAGGAGCCTTGCGGGGCGGCCTGGTCACGAGATCTCCATGGCTGCCAGCCCCATTTGGGACACGGCTATCAAGGAGCATCCTTGCCCCACCTTGTTCCGCATGATTACCAGCGCATCAGTGGAAACCTATGAAATAATCTTCCAGGTGCCTGATGCAATGGAGAAATGACATCAGTACTAAAATTCAACAAAATCTGTATTCACAACCAAATATCATTTCAGAACAATTAAAGCCTGCATTACCATTAAAATGTCAAAGCAACGGAAAGTTCAAAGAGGAAGACTGTTCGATGCAACAAATAATTCAGAGTTATAACATCACTTGCATGTAGCATATTTATGACTCGCATACAATACCACATGCTTTACAGTCAAATCAACATTGATGAACACCATGTGATATTTTGAGAGAAGACTTGGCTTAAGAATTTTTGGCACCCTCACACATTTCTTATGAAACGTCCCTCATGACGATCATTTATTTATTATTTTCGGTCACAAAATCCCCACTTGTCCGTTTGATCGTTAGGGTTCATACACGCTCATGGCATGACACCACTGAGAGAGAAATTTCCGCCAGGTTTCAGTCTGTGCACTGGTCAGATCTGATGCTCTTGTGACTCACATGCTGCTGACCCCGCAACGAGAAAGAGAAATGTGAAACTGCGCTTTCGAAACCCAGGAAAAGTTTAATCATAAATCAAGGTCTGGAACAAAAGGCTGAAGTCACATAAAACCACTAACAGTTCAAGCTTTTATGTCACGAACACACTCGCTTAGTTTTAGTAGAACTGTGCACGAGGGTGTCGAGGATTCGAGTTAATAAGCGCCAAGAGTTAATCAGCCTCCTGGCCAGTGACCTAAAACCTCATGAATGTACGACACGTTACTTATTAGATTAGACGCCTTTAAGTAAATGAATTCATACACACTGCATTTGGTTATTTTTGGGCCTGAGCTCCGTGCCCGAGTAAAGCAAATCTATCTCGCCCATCATCTCTTCCACAAAGCACGTCCGACAAGCTATGGGATCTGGATTTTTCTAAATGCACATTAACGTGTTACTCTGATTACACCACAGTGATTTGTTTATTGGACCAAGACTTAAAAAAAAAAAACAAAAAAAAGAAGAAAAAAAAAAAAAAACACACATTTTAAGCACAGGAGCAAGAAAAATCCAGGAAGGTCTTGATTTCTGGCCAAATGCAGATTTCTAAGAAAGAAACCTCGCTGCACAATGCAACGACAGAGATAACCAGGGAAATTACTGGGCAATAAACCAGGCAACATTAACTCAACAGAACACTTAATACACTTTAAGGAAATGTCTTAAATACTTGATTACTTCATACTTAGTCTTTAAAAGGCCGCAGGTCTTTTCTTTGGCTGAGCGGAACGAGCCGGCTAATATCGAGCATGGACAATACTACGCTAAGCATCAACATGGGAAACAGATGTGCTTGGAATCCATGATCTGTTGGCTCAAACTTGGACTACACCAGTTCATGTCATGTTCCCAGCACAAGCGAACCACTCCAGAGTTAATTCAAGACCAGACCAAGATGACTAGCAAATCAAGGGTCTCAGGGCAGTCGTTTCAGGCCGTACCCGACCGCAATGACCTTGTTCACGCCTACCTACACGAGTTACACCGAGGGGGAAAAACGATCCAGGGTCCAATTTAATCAGACTAAAGCGCACAGGTGTGAAAACACAGAAATGCAGTGTTTTACTCACAGTATGTTCTGACGTGACAAATGGTGTTTTCCATCCAGCTGAAAAACAATTCTAACCTGTTTTTCTTTTTGGGTTTTTTTGTGTTGGGGGCAAAAAAAAAAAAAAAAAAAAAAGTGAGGTAAAATACGAGCTAGACTGGTCATACAGGGAGCTCATCAGTGAAAACAGCAAACTTGCAATAGTCTAGGGAAAAGTAAGTGATAGAAATCAGCTGAATTGCAACAAAGGAAAAAAAACCCAAAGAGACAAGAGATTCACGACAGGCATAATTGTTTTCTGTTGCTAAAGAGTACACAGTTAAACCGCTACTTATGAAGGGGAAAAAGGAATACAACAAAGCCATCATGTTACAAAACCAATCGTTTGTCTTTCGAGCTGATTTACTGCTCCAGTTGACCAATTTAAACTTCCCTTCAGTGCAGTTTTTTTTTTTTAATCCCTCAGTTGTCCTTGTAAAGGTATAGCATGACTGATCAAAATCTGTTTAACCTTTGCTCACAGGTGCCACGACCCGGATGCTGAGCAAGCGTTTCCCGCACCTACAGGAACGTCCATAAATGACCTACAGTACTACAGCTCCTCCAGGTACCATCAGGACCTTGCCCAGGATGGAGCTGCGAATAAATAACGTACGAGAAGTTCTCTCAGGGCCATTGCAGCATAATAACATTACGTAGTGCCGAATTATTATATTCTAATGATACAATACAAAAAAATTATAATACCGGCATTAATAAATTACTCTTTTTAAAGTAATAAATCCAGGATGTAGTCCTGCCTCACAGTCAGGAGTTCCTGGGAAAGAAAAAACAAACAATTAGATTGTTATGACTCTGCAAGAAATGTTCCCAAGTAGTACAATGACGACTCATTTTAGTGACATTTTAATTTCTGACCTGATCATATGTACCACCGAATCATGATCATCCACCCACCTCACAGGCAGTTTCTGGAAATGACACAGAAAACATTTTCAGCAGCACGAGAAGTCATTAGTAATATCACTATAAATCATAATTTTACCACAGCACAGAATTACATTCTGATAACTTGCAATAATATTAAACAAACAAAAAGAAGATTAAAATACTTTATTAATGATTTACGACATTACTGAGATACGAGGTTGACGTCGGGATATTTTCTGCTTTGTGATACGATTTCGTCACGTTTCGTGCGGCCCGCCGCCATTACGCGTTCCCGTGTCCCGGTCCGCCCCAAGCCGACCTCCAGACCACGTGTCGAGCTCGCTGTGTAAGCATCACCGCAGCATTTCCCACTTCGTTTTGTGATCTTTGTGCCGTTTTGGAGCTTTATTTGTCCTGTACCCTGTATTTTCATCATGGGTCCTAAGAGAGTCAGGAGCAAGGCTGGTGCTGAGAAGAAGAAGAGGCCACTTACCTTGGATATAAAAATCATTGAAAAACACGCTCAAGGTGTGCGCGTCACGGACTTGTGCAAGGAGTACGGGCGGAGTAATTCTCCCATTAAGTTAAGTTTAGCGCTAAAGTGTAGCATAAGTTTAGCGATACGTAAAGTGTAGAATAAATTTAGCGATGTTCTGTAAACGTATAGCGAGTGTTCAGTTGGCGATCGAGGGCGACGTACGTCACGTAAACGAACCTCTTCCGACAATCTCTTCCTCCTCCCACCACCAACGTCCGCTCTACACCTCACTGCTACACCTCCATCATCGCTTCTTGTGATCCTCAGGGTAAAGGACACTTCATAAAACCATTAAATTTGTTATTTATACAGTACATTTCTCTTATTTAAAAACACAAGAAATGTGCATTTTGGAACGAATTATTAGTAATTCCATTCATTTTAATGGGGAAATTCGATGTGTCTTACAACACTTGACATACGACCTTGTTCCAGGAACGAATTAATGCATCTCAAGGTAGCACTGTAGATTCTGATGACTTTGCAAGAAATGTTACCAAGTAGTACAATTATGACTCCATTAAAAAAAAAAAAAAAAAAAAAACAGAAATTTTAGACAACTATTCAAATATTTCAGTAGCATTTTAATTTCTGACCTGACTATACCTACCAGCACATCATGATCATCCACCCACCTCACAGGCAGAGTTTCTGGGAATGACACAGAAAAGACATCATTTTCAACAGCACCAGGAGTCATCAGTAATATCATTATAAATCATAATTTTACCACACAACACAGAATTACATTCTGATAACTTAATGTTAAACAAAAAAAAACATTAAACATTGTTTCTGCTTCCACTATAAACCATTACTATTAATTATAATCACCTATCCTGAAGGTATTACTCCTTCACAGCCAGTGTCCCTGGGAATGAAAGGAGGATGTATACAAATAAACGGGATAAAAACATTCGCAAGCTAATTTCACTAGAAGTTTTACTATGTGTTATATAATAACCAACACTACATAATACATCACGTATATAACGATAAGGCAATCATGATTAACTGCTACTGTTACTATAGCAATACTACTCATAAAAACCACCACTGGCTCAGAGGTCTTCCTACCACACAGGCTGTGCTCCTGGGAACAAAATACATGATTAATAATGTCAGTACATATATTTACAAACACTACATTCTACACAACACAAAGTTGTATTGAAGTATTGCAATTAAATTGCTTCTTCTTGGCACCACTATAACACCTGCTGAACAATGATCATCTTCCTCATCACGCAGGCTGTACGGTCACGTCACAGCCGGGGTTTCTGGGAACGAAAGAATGGATGAGCAAGATAAAAAAAAAAAATATATATATATATATATATTCGCAGAACTTCACTAGCCGTATTACTACACAATACAACACGCACAATAATCATATCTTGATCGTAATGGCATACGATACAATGACTCAAATAATTCATTTGCTTACTACGAAACAAAATAAACCAATAATAAACTCCCCTCACATCCAGGGTGAGTTTACACCTCTTGCCCCAGTGTTCCTGGGAAAGATCCTGGATCTTCAGGACAAAGCGCTGAGCGAAGATGAACAAATGAATAAAGAAATGACTTGAGAATCTTTTTTTTTTTTTTTTTTTTTTACAGGCAAGACATGATTATACACAAATACACACTACTAAAAAGAATGGACTACATAATCTGATAATTCCAATATATAATGCAGGGAGTTTTATAAAATCATGAGACTGATACCCCACCATCACCAGTACTAATACCCTGAAAGGGGTTTACCTAGGGCAGGGGTGCCCACACTTTTTCAGCATGCGAGCTACTTATAAAAATGACCAAGTCCAAATGATCTACCTACTATAAAAATTGGGGGGGGTTGTTTTAATCTGTTAACTTGCAGGCGACCCGATACCGGGACACAGCAGTAACGCCCCTTTGTTTATTAGGCTCCGCCCCTTTCATTGTACGGTAATACAGTAATGTTATATGTCCCCTGAAATCTGAGACTCTCAGGAATATATACAGCCAGCCAGCTCGCCATGAAAAAATCATGTTTTCTGTGCTAAAACAAACAATTTCTGTCGTTATGTCAGACTTCCACAACCCAACTCAAAGCCTGTCTCCCTAACTTTCAAGCCTGTGTATACATCCATAGCATCACGTCACCCCGCCATGTTTGGGCTCAAATTTTCCGTAAGAACCCAATAAATTTGAATATCCACCGTGTTTTATCGACATTGTGTTCT
>JAQMCW010000037.1:26438809-26449758 GCA_030068335.1 Chrysichthys cranchii | reverse complement strand
CTAACATTTACTAGTTTTAGCTCACACATTCACACAAAAAGCTCACATTTGCTAGTTTTACTGCACCCATTCACACAAAAAGCTAACATTTACTAGTTGTACCTCACACATTCACACAAAAAAGCTAACATTTACTAGCTCTACCTCACACATTCACACAAAAAAGCTAACATTTACTAGTTTTACCTCAAACATTCATATGAAAGTCTAACATTTACAATTTTTACCTCACAAATTCATATGAAAGTCTAACATTTACTAGTTTTAGCTCACACATTCACACAAAAAGCTCACATTTGCTAGTTTTACTGCACACATTCATATAAAAGGCTCACATTTACTATTTTTATCTTGAACATTCATACGAAAGTCTAAAATTTTCAATTTTTACTCTTATATCCACTGAAAAGGAACATATTTACTCGTTTTACACCACACATTCATGCAAGAGACTCACATTCACACAGAAAGCAAACATTTACTAGTTTTATCTTGCACATTCATATGAAAGTCTAACGTTTACTATTTTGACCTCACATATTTACGAAAAAGGATCACATTTGCTCTTTTTACACCACATATTAAGACAAAAGATGCACATTTTAACATATTCAAACAAAAAGCTAAGCTGTACTATTTTTAGGAGCAAGTGTTTTTTTTTAAAACCCATGATTATTGTTACCTAGAAATACATACAGCAGGGTATTAGAATTATATTATTATAAGCTTGTTATTTGTATTACAGCTGACACTACCATCTAGGTAACCGTTTAAAAAAATGTAATCAGCCAGACAGAATTGAGAACACAACGGCGCTGTGGTATAAAAACATGAAATCTAGGCTCATCTGTAAACTGCTTGACATATAATCTTTTTCCTGCTCCATACCATCTTTATTCACACCTGAATCAGGTGATCAGTGATGATTGCTAATGTGCCTGCTCAGATGCTGAAACAATAAAAAAAATACAAATGTCTATGGGCCCTCTGGGACTGTTTTTTTTTAAAATTTTTATTATTATTATTATTTTAAAAAGCAGGTTTTTGCTGTTCTTTACCCCTACAAATGATTCGACAAATGATTTCTGCTCACTGAGATTGCTTATTTGAGGCTGAATGCACCCGGTACAACACGTGCATGTTATGCTATGACAGAAAAAACGGCTTGGTAAAAGCTGATAAATCATATCACTACCATCATATGTAAGAGACTATTAGAGGTCAATGACAGTTGTGTAACAAGAAACATAGATCCATGATAGAAAGAGACACATTGGTGTGGGACAGCATGACCAATTCAAGGTGGAAAAAAAAATACAGAAATGAAAAGCACTCATTTTTATTATTTGCAAAGTATATAAATGGTGATTGACAGGTTTATGGAAATTCCCTTTTTGAAAAGGAATATTTTACTATTTTTAATAATAAACTTTTTTGAAATAATAGTGTTCATATCTGTTTAACTCATGTAGTCAACTGTTTTTTTTAACCCGCCCCCCCAACAGTGTCATTCATGGGGTCGTGACCTGAAGAAAACTTGCTTTCCTTAACTATTGTAACCACTGCGTTTTGCCTAGAGCTGGCAGCTGACCTCTGGCCGATGGTTTTATAAGAAAGAAAGACACGCGAATGCAAAAGCCCTCAGCTTGCATAGAGGAAATGTGCAAGGCTCGAGGTAAGTTTGGGAAGGCAGGAAGGCACAATGTGGTTTGTGCAACTAAATACAGTATGCATTCAAATACTGTGCACAGAACACACACACACAATGTTTTGCAGGAAGTCGAGCCACATTGCTTTAAAGCTGTTGCAAAAGGAAGTGAAACTGAAAGTTTTTAAAGATATATTTGTTTTACATGCGGAACAGAACAAAAAGAAGAAAACAAAAGGGTATAAATATCACCCCAGCCCTTGTTAAAGATGACCTCTTGGAGTCATTCTACCTCATACATGCATCAAATGTTCTCACATTTTACCTCACACACACAAAAATAGGTCACATTTACCAGATTTTCCTTGTATATTCACACACACCGCTCACTTTTACCAGTTTAATCTCACACATTCAGAGAAAACGTTCATGTTACTTTGTGCTACCTTATACATTAAAAAAGGCCAACATTTCATAGTTTTACCTCACACATTCACACAAAATGCTAACATTTCCTTGTTTTACCTCACACATTCACACAAAATGCTAACATTTCCTTGTTTTACCTCACACATTCTGCTAATATTTCCTTATTTTACCTCACACATTCACACAAAATGCTAATATTTCCTCGTTTTACCTCACAGATTCACACAAAATGCTAATATTCACTAGGATTTCCTCACACTTGCACTAGAAAAGCTAACCGTTCCTAGATTTACCTCACACATTCATACAAAGCACTAACATTTACTATTACATTCATATAAAATGCTAACATTAGCTAGTTTTTCTTCAAACATTCACAAAAAAGGCAAATATTTACTAGTGTTACCTCACACATTCACTATAAAAGCTAACATTTCCTTGTTTCACCTCACACATTCACACAAAATGCTAACATTTCCTCGTTTTACCTCACACATTCACACAAAAAGCTCATATTTACTAGTTTTACCTCGCACATTCACACAAAATGCTAATATTTCCTGGTTTTACCTCACACACACAAAATGCTAATATTTACTAGGGTTTCCTCACACTTTCACTCGAAAAGCTAACATGTCCAAGATTTACCTCACACATTCAAACAAAGCACTAACATCTACTATTACATTCATATAAAATGCTAACATTAGCTAGTTTTTCTTCATGCATTCACAAAAAAAGGTAACAGTTACTAGTGTTACCTCACACATTCACTATAAAAGCTAACATTTCCTTGTTTTACCTCACACATTCACACAAAATGCTAATATTTCCTTGTTTTACCTCACACATTCTGCTAAGATTTCCTTATTTTACCTCACACATTCACACAAAATGCTAATATTTCCTCGTTTTACCTCACAGATTCACACAAAATGCTAATATTCACTAGGATTTCCTCACACTTGCACTAGAAAAGCTAACCGTTCCTAGATTTACCTCACACATTCATACAAAGCACTAACATTTACTATTACATTCATATAAAATGCTAACATTAGCTAGTTTTTCTTCAAACATTCACAAAAAAGGCAAATATTTACTAGTGTTACCTCACACATTCACTATAAAAGCTAACATTTCCTTGTTTCACCTCACACATTCACACAAAATGCTAACATTTCCTCGTTTTACCTCACACATTCACACAAAAAGCTCATATTTACTAGTTTTACCTCGCACATTCACACAAAATGCTAATATTTCCTGGTTTTACCTCACACACACAAAATGCTAATATTTACTAGGGTTTCCTCACACTTTCACTCGAAAAGCTAACATGTCCAAGATTTACCTCACACATTCAAACAAAGCACTAACATCTACTATTACATTCATATAAAATGCTAACATTAGCTAGTTTTTCTTCATGCATTCACAAAAAAAGGTAACAGTTACTAGTGTTACCTCACACATTCACTATAAAAGCTAACATTTCCTTGTTTTACCTCACACATTCACACAAAATGCTAATATTTCCTAGTTTTACCTCACACTTTCACTAGCAAAGCTAACAGTTACCTCACACATTCACGCAAAGCATTAGCCAGTTTTTCTTCATACATTCACAAAAAAGGTAACGGTTACCTCACACACTCACTGTAAAAGCTAACATTTCCTCATTTGACGTCACACATTCACACAAAAACCTAACATTTCCTCGTTTTACCTCACACATTCACTTTAAAAGCTAACATTTTACTTATTTTAGCTCACACATTCAGACAAAATGCTAATACTTCCTAATTTTACCTCACACACACACAAAATGCTAATATTTCCTTGGGTTTCCCCACACTTTCACAAGAAAAGCTAACAGTTACCTCACACCTTCACACAAAGCATTAGCTAGTTTTTCACCATACATTCACAAAAAAGATAACTCTTACCTCACACATTCACTACAAAAGCTAACATTTCCTCATTTTTCCTCACACATTCACACAAAATGCTAATATTTACTAGTGTTTCCTCACACATTCACTAAAAAAAAAAAAAAGCTAACATTTCCCATCTCAATTTAATATTTACGAGCTGGAACTCACACATTCACAAAAGAATATAACATTTAGTGGTTCAATCACTCACACAAAACACAACAGAGCTCTATAGTATGTTCCAAATGTTTATTTACAACAAAAGTGGTAAAGAGGGGAAAAAAAAAAATAAAAAATCAATCAAACCTATGACAAAATGGCAGCTATTCTCCCTGAGCTGTACACAAAACACAGAGCAAATCTACAGGCAGTTCACATAGAGGACACTTGCGCTTACTTAACATACTTGACCCACAACACCCGCATTCAGACAGCTAAACTGAGACCGAAGCTTTTACACAGCCAGGAAGTAGACAAGAAACGAAAACCAAAAAAAAAAGGAAATGGAAAATAAAGGCTAGACATTGTGTCAATATACAAAGGTGCTCTCAGTGCCAAGGTGACCTTCTGTAACCTTTCCACTGAGGGAAGAGGATTATTTCAAATCATATTCTGGAGCCAAATAAGAAGTTGTACTCGGACATCGAAACAGAAGGGGAAACAATCAATGTGATTAGCCTTAAATTATTGTTTTTGATTTGGACGTTTTGTTAACTCCCACTGAGCGCCAATCATTAGCTAGCTGAAAAGAAACTCATCAATGTACAAGGACAGACAACTACACGCAGATATTCACAGTGAAAATGACTACTTCTGCGTACAAAATTATTTACATACAGTATTAAATGGAAAATTGTTCCAAGGAAAACGATAATAATTATAAAAAAAAAAAAAAAAGTGACTCGGCTAAATCCACAATTAGCAGGAACATCCTACACGATTTATAGCTTCAGTGCTAAATAAGCCACATGGCTCCGTCACGCTGTGTTAGAACACGCGGCACAAAATTATGATCGCTGTATTTTGGAAAGATAATTCTTCACGCAGTGAAAACTGAACAGTCCAAACGCCAGTGCTGTTTAACCCTGTACAGTCACCGAACATCAATAACTTCCAAAATCAATACATGAATGATTATTATTATTATTATTATTATTATTATTATTATTATTATTATTATAAAAAGCAAACACTGGCTCTGTACGATCATCTTAAAGTCTGTAAGTTCTTCATGAGGGATCTCGCCCTTGTCGAAGAAACACGTCCAGGAACTAAACTCCTCCTCGGTCACTAATGAACATGTGCATAATTATATACGGGTACTGATGTGTGTGAGACGGTGTGCGTGCGAGGACAAGGAGCGAGCGAGAGACGAGAATGTGTTATGATGTTTGAGGGTGCAGGCGTAAAAGGAACTCGACGTGAGATTATTTTACCGAGAGAACGCGAGAGTGCATAACATGAGGCTATTGATAAATCAGTGGGCCATATTCGTAAAGCTTGAATTTAGCACCAGGTGTGAGATCAGTGTCAGCATCTTGTCGCTTTCTTCCTCTTCATCCCCTTCTCAATGAAGGACTCGTAAATGATGCTCGTGGATATACGGGTGCATGCATGGGCTTTAGTCCTTCCTTTGCGTTTGCTGTCCCAGTTGTACGTTCTCGCCAATCTCTTCCTCCTCCTCCTCCTCCTCATCTTCCTCTTCATCTCCTTCCCCCTGGCTGATCAGGAACTCCTCGGGAGGCCAGCGCAGCTCTCCGCTCTCCACCTCGCCCTCGGTCGCCTCCACTACGATGGACGGAAGGCGGTCTTTCAGCTTGCAGCACCGCTCGAAGTCCGACGGATCTGGAAAGATCTGCGAGCAGAGCGAGAAGGGGAAAAAAAAAAAAAGAAGGTATATTTCTTCGGTCGTGCTTATTAATGTGTCACATTTTAACCGGTTCCAGGACCAGACAATTTATCACCAAAAAAAAAAAAAAAAAATAATAATTTTTCCACATTATACAATGTATTTGAAACGGGGCTGGAGTCGTATGATAAACTGATTCGTTAATCTTCCAGCGCAATATCCCTGTTTCAGACCATCGCGGGATCACCTTACAACGTTATTAACTCCACAGGGCTGTTAAATTCACCACTACTCAGAAAGTGTCGAGTCATTTGCCCTGACAGCAGCTCAAGCAATAGATTTTTTTTCTTATTCATTTATTTATTTTTTTTTAATACAGCAAAATTTGATCAGCGTTCGTCACGCCGCAGTTCTTCTTCCATGTCTTGCCCCACAGCTGGTATTTTCCACCCCAAAACCCACTTAGCTTAATTTTCATGCCGCACATAATGAGGGAAAAAAAAAACCCCAACATATCCGTACTCAGATTTCCACCTCTTCAAAAAAAAAAGGCCCCCCCCTGTTTTTTTTTTTTTTTTTTTTTTTTAAACACATCTTACAGCATATTTCAGGATGCATCTCAGCATCTCATCCCAGCTCCATGGTGAACCCTTTAACAGGGTACAGAGGTACAATGCTCTTACACTGAAATCTATCAAAACACCATTAGCGGCGTCACACGGAGAGGAAATTAGACGTGCACGTGTGTGCGTGTGCGTTCTGTGTGCATCACTGAGAGAACACACTGCCTGAGAACCCGGCATAAGTGCTGAAACAACATTCGCCAAAAGGGCATACGGGACTCGCAACCGTCTCCCGTAGATTCTCACGCGTGCTCGGCTTTCTTATTTATATCCTCCGCTCTTGGCCTCGGGGAAGAGGAACATGCCCGAAAGCTTCGTTTCGCCTGAGAATTGGACGGGCCCGTGCCATATTTTTAGCTCTGTCTGCTTCAGTGACGTGGACTGACGGGATAGGGATGTCACCATCTGGGAATGGGGCCCAACAGAAGAGAGGCTGTGGAAGGAAGATGTGGTAGCTCGGATGTGAGCACAAATACGGCCCCAGAAGAAAAAGAAAGAAAAGGAGAAAGCAACCTTTCTTGTTGGGAAGCTCAAAAACTAAAAAGAAAGAAGCAGAGAGATGATCGAGTGTTTAGCCATGATTAAATGTTCAACCGCAACCATTCTAACAAATACAGATCCTCGTGCATTCGCGTTTCTGGATTAGGGACTTCACAGATTCGCGGAATTTTCCGTAGAACCGAACTAACTTACATTCGCGGATTTTTCACACATCTTCATAGCAAAATGTTCATCGCAAATGCGTACGTACGGTGTTTTGGTGATGGCGTAGGCTCCATGATGACACGCTATTGGCTGGAAGGGTGGGAAGTAGCCAATCACAGAGCAGGGTACCAACTGTCCTCGTTGCTGATTGGCTGGGAGCTCAGACGCTTTGCCTACTATCTGAGTGAAATCGCGGTTCATCTCCACACGTCTCAGTTTAACACGCGGGTATTTGATCCAAGTGTGATAAGTGTTTTCGGGGCTTTTTCCCTTGGTTTTTATTTAATTTATGACGAACCTCAAGATGCCTAAACATCAACAATGAATTAGTATCGGGGGAATGTTAATATAACCGGGCTTTAAATACGCTAGTGGGGCAAATATCAATTACGCGATACTGTACTCTGTTTTTACGTCAACCATTTATTCATTTATTAATTGTTTTTTTAAGGATAATGTATTAAGCTAACTTTTAAATGAAATTAAAGTGCTTCGGGGGCATGATTTGGGTCATATTTAGGGTTTAAATTTCAGAAATGAGCATTTATTTGAATTTTTTGCGACTCCACCAAACATTCGTGCCGGGGTCTGGAACCTAGCCTCACGAATGTGCGTGGTACTCCTGGATACTTTGACAGCACAGGCTACAGCTGTGGTACAAGAGGAATAAAACGCTTTAGGACATGCTGTTAGTTTAAAGCAAAAAAACAGAAACCTCTGAACTCAAACGTACAGCTGTGATCCCGGGTCGAGGAAGGGAAAAAGAGACAGGAAGGCTTTCCTGTGTAGCCAAAACTAGCGTCCGTCAAGGCCGACTGTGCGCGTCTGTGCGAAACATGACACGTTGCCTCCAGACTGAACACATTCCTAAATTTCTCTTGAAGCAATCAGAGTGCATCAAAAGGACTGCCGCATTCCTTCCGGACTCATCCGTCTCAGAGACACGAGTGAAAACATCAGCACCCAGTGTGATTGTCACATTTTATATGAGCTGTGACGGCGGCATCAAATCCTTGCATGGTTCAGCACCTCAATTATCACAGAGAAAAAAAAAGATAGAAAGAAAGAAAGAAAGAAAAAAAAAGACTGAACACACACTCACTCACAAGCACCATCTTTAAATAGCTCGAGTGTGTGTATCGTGGTGCAGCAGAAGGCAAAAAAAAAAAAAAAAACATTCTGTACTTAAAGGACGGCACTAAAGAAAGACACAAAGAGAGAAAGTGGGTCCCTGAGGAGTGCAGCTGGGAAGAGAAGAGAAGATCTGGGGTTTTTTGTTTTTTTTTTTCCTCCCCCCCCTCGAGCACCGAATGGAAAAGCGCCCGAAGAAACGGCGGTCTGGGCGATATGCTAATAAGGAGTGCGTTACTGGAGCGCCAGGATGGCGCAAAATACTTCATGTGCTCGGCGTAGAGATAAAGCGATGAAGACAACACGTGATAACGGGTGACGAACGCAGATTTTCCAAAGATGTGACCACGCAGAGGGGGTCAAAGTTAGATAGGGGATAGGCATATATCTATATATTTACACACACACACACACACACACACACACACACACACACACACATATGCACTTATGGATATGTTTGTTGATTAACAAGTCTTTAATTGGACATTATGTATTGTAAAGCTGCTTTGCGACAATGTTCTGTTGTTAAAAGCACTATACAAATAAAATTGAATTGAATTAAATCGTTTTAAGCACAGTCCACACATTTTCGATAGTGCTGTGGTGAGGACTTGTTTCAAGCATAATGTTAGTCTGTTTTATCCATTCCCCAACCAGCCTTGAGGTGTGTTTGGGGTCTTGTTGTAACACTCAGTTGTGTCTAAGTTTCAACTGTCTAGCTGAGGGTTTGTGCTTTTGCTGACAAATTCTTCATTATTTTTCCACTTTGTACAATGCACCTTTGCAGAAAAACAGCCCCAGAGCATGATGTTACCACCACCTTGTTTAACAGTTGGTTAACAGTTCAACAGTATTCCTTTGTGCCTCTTGTCATTGTGGCCAAATAACCTAATTTTTTTTTATCTCAGCTGATTATAAAACTTTCCTCCTGAAGGCTTTTTCTTTGTTCATTTGGTCAGTTGCAAACTTTAGTCAAGCTTGGAGGTATTGATTTTGGAGCAGCCTTTTAGTCCATGGCAATATAAAATTGTAGACAGTGTTCCAGCAGCTTCCATTTCATAGGAGGCCTGTGCTTTGATGGTTCCTGGGTTGTCAGTTACCTTCTGAACCAGTTTCCTTCAGCTGAGGGTGACAGTTTGGGTCTTCTTCTAGCAAAGTGGTTTGGGAAAGTGGCTACACCTGCCAGTTTTATGAACTGGTGATCTTGAGTGCTGCAGCTGTTTAGACCCATTTTTATGTTGGTATGGAGAAGTTCCAGCTGTAGTCAGTCATGATCATTAACAGAAAGTTAAGAGGCCTTGGCCTTGGCATGTTAAAAGACATTTTGCAACTTTCAGCACCACTGAACTAATAATCTAAGTAGGCCTATGGACAGTTTTGGCCCTTTGTTAATTTCAGAAAACCCAAAATAAATTAAAGCATGTGCCCCAGATTCCTGTTATTTCTATTATTCTATTTATATGAATGCTATACAATCATTCCGCTACAGCAAAAGAACAGTTAAAACAAATCTTCGAAAGCCAAATTCATGTCCACACAAACATGAATGGTGTCATAGACATGTCGACAACATTCATGTACATGATACTATTCATGTCCATGTATGTAAAATAATGACCACAGCTTTAAAGAAGCATTAAATAAACCATTTTCTATATAACTAGATTAATGTGCCATTATAAAATCTGATAAACCCAACCAACCAGTACAATGTGCTAATTTTGTGAGATCAAAGTTCAAGATTCCAGCTGTCATATAGAAGTAGTTTATCTGAACAGCCATTGTTATCATAACCTGCCAAGCCAAAAACAGCACTTGATTTAAGTGTAATGAATAACGGTTTATGTTGAATGGGCTTACATAAAAGCATATAGAAGAAATGTGTTCATTGCTGTGCATAGCTAATTATTTAGTGCAAAACAAAAAGCAGTAAACTTAAAATTCAAAGTCAGGGAAGCAGAAACTTAATCACTGAACCTTTACCCATGTCTGCATGTTATCTGTCCTTTTATTAGGCCATGACACTCAGACATCTATCAGAGCGTTAAATGAACTTTAGGCTCTGTGATAACTGATGGTGCATTTAGGAGGTTATGATGTGGAATACTGTTGATAGCAATGCACCACCTCCTGGACTTTGGGTTTTCAATACAACACATGCTTCTCTACAGTATATATACTGACTACTGCAACAGTCTCATGCGCACAGCTGCCACCTGACAGGAGCACAGAAATCAAGGTAAGCAAAGGCTTGTATTGCTGATATTGTTATATTATTGTAATATTGATTGTATTGATACTGTCTACATGTTTATACCATTCATCACATATATAAATAATTATATTATAAAGAACATTATAAATAAATGCAGGCCATACACTTTTTACAGACTCAAACCAAGAACAATGAAGGTGTTTGTGGTACTAGTTCTGGCTGTGTTCACAGGTATCTTCATGCTATGAATTTAATTTTCTGTAGCTCAAAAGCTTCCTACTATTTATATATGTAATGGTTGTACATGCAAGAATATAGAGTAATCTTTAAACCAACTGAAACGGTTTGATTCTTTCTCCAGGTTGCCAAGCCAACTTGTTCTATGCTGATGAGCCCAAACCACAGCTGG
>JAQMCW010000037.1:26425913-26438709 GCA_030068335.1 Chrysichthys cranchii | reverse complement strand
TATGTATTGTAAAGCTGCTTTGCGATAATGTTCTGTTGTTAAAAGCGCTATACAAATAAAATTGAATTGAATTGAATTAAAGTTAGGCATTATTAACCTCCACAATTTTTTTTTTTTTTTTTTTTTAAGATGTCTGCCAAATAGCAGTAAGAAAAATAAACAAGAAGAAAGTAATAATGAGCAGCACTTTTAATGAGACCATCTTGTTTTCGATCGTCTCCCAAGACTCGATAAATCCGCCTCGATAAAATGCGAATGCAGCCTTCCCAACGCGACTCCCGTTCCCGTTTTCATCGGCTGCTTCAGTTTTCACCCCTCTCCCTTTTTGCCACGGCGTGGGGTCAAATACGCTAAACGCTACAGCTAAACGTTGGCACCCCTGTGTTAACTTTGAACACCACAGTGTGGTTACGCTACCGTTCAGCACAGACACGTGTACGGCCAAGCGAGCATGTTCGGGTGCCACCTTGTTCCTCTTTTTTTTTCTTTTTTTCCCTTTCTTCTTCTTCTTCAGAATGGAAAAACAAAAACGAATTCAAATTGCAGAAATTTGCTTACATTTTGAGAAATGGAAAAGCCCCTAACGACAACTCTTCTCTGTGGCGTTGATCTTATTTTGGAACGCGGCAACCTTTGGTTCTGAAAGGAAGCCCACGGTGGAAAGTCTGGCCTGACGATCTCAATATGACTTGGGTGTGAAACCAATAAGCAACAATCTCTCGGAGTGATATGAACGGTTGTGAAGGCTGTTCTGTTTTTTGTGTGTGTGTTTTATTGATCGTGATGACGTGAAGCAGGATCGAAACTTTGGGTACCTGGAAAGTGAGGCGGTCTTTGCTTGGGCTGAGCCGTATGTCCTCCATTGGAGTGCTGCTGATCATCACTTCGGTCATCTCACGGCACGGCACGAACACGGAGCTGCAAACACACAGACGGGCCAAACGGTCAGCACAGCGCGGAACCAACAACCTCGCGAACGAGGCACCGTTTATTAGAACTTGCCCCATATTAACGTTTTATATAAATAAAGTCTTGCGTTACATATTTGACCATAAAATCCATCCGGAAATGATTTCCCAATGGACATCATCTCACTTTTACCCTTTAACACGCTCTGCAGAATACTACAACATAAAAGCTCCCACGCAGAACCCATGGAGGAAGCTGGATCCATTGAGAAACGTTCAAGAATTGCTTTGTCTAAGGACAAGGACAAAGGTTGTACCTCATCCAGGAAAGCATTCATCACTTTTTTTTTTTGGGCGGGGAGGTCCCTGAAACGTGATATGTAGGACACTCCAAAATAAGAGTCCTATTAGAACCCATGTAAGACCCAAGAACCCTTCACCAAACCAAATACCCTGCGAGGAACACCCCCCCCCTTCCCTTTTTTCTTCTTCTTCTTCTTTTTTTCCTCCCCTAAGAAACTTATCCAGATTAGAAGCTTCGTCAAGTTCGAAGAGCATCTTCAAGTTTCAAGCCATATTGTAGTCATCTTCACTTCTTAGAAACAAGAACAAGAACTTCCTGGGTTTGTCCTTCCGCATAACCCAGAGAACCCTCCAACCCACGACGACAAAAGTTCAACGTAGGACCCGTATCAGAACTAAGAACGAGCAAGCTGGTTTATCAAAGTGACCAGATTGCCTTCGCATGTTCCACTTCGCCCATGTCCCGCATTTGGTCTGATGCATGTTTATAATACTGAACGTTAAGACACGCCATAGCCGCCAGCACTCAGAATGTTCTACCACAATGAGGTCGATGGTCCACGACTCTGCGTGTGGGTAAGCGCACGCGTGTGTATGTGCATATATATATATATATATATATATATATATACCTACATATGTGTGTGTATGTAAAATATGAGTATGTGCACAGCCCAGTCATTATGAAACACCTGTGGGTGTGCAAAGCCCATCGCATGGATCCAACACACAGACCTGAACGCGAGATATTTCCATGCCTTTTCTGCAGCAGAACATTTGGGTCAGCGTGCTCGCTGGAACCTGTAGACGCCAGACATGCGCAGAATACGCCAGGCCTCATGACACGCCCGGGTAAAAAGCCGTTTTATGGTTCCATGCGAAGGGCGAATCTTATGGCATTGGCAGGAAAGGGCATCTATTCCTGTAAGAGCTGAGACTGCACTGAAGCTCCTTTCTCACACAAGTTATTTAAAGTCTGCCGGTGTCGTGGTCAGAGTGGGCACTCGCACGCACGCGCGCGCACACACGCACAGCACACACACGACGGGCCCAGCTAAATAAACTCCAACGAGAGCATTTATACAAGCTTGGGGTGAAAAAGGAGCACGCCCCGGACTTCTTCTCACGGACCTACTCTGGATCTGAAACCTTTAAAATCTTCACTGCTCTACTTCAGATTTCTCGTTTCCTTTATTTTAAAAATCAAGCCAACGACTAGGAGCGGGACACGTTTGACCACTCGGCAGCAAGGCAGGTTTTAAACGTGAACCAAGCACTTAATGCAGGTTGCGCGAGGTTATATCTTCTGGACGATAATCTGAAGGATTTCCTGTTGCTGTATTTATCCTGTCACCCTGCTGTTGCTTGTGGCGATGCACTGCTCGGTGGATTAAGAGTTTTTTTTTTATATTTATTTCTGTCGCGACGTCTCGACAGACGTTTATATCGAGAAGGCAAAAGCATGGTAAGGACCAAGTGCAGGTTGAGGATAGAGACAGAGTAGAACTTGTGCATGGTCCAGCATTTCTCGTCATTGGATCGGTCTGAGGAATCGTTAGCTCTTGAGCTTCCTCGTGAAGCTCCTTCTTACCGCTCACGAGCATTCATTTAGGCTGGATTTAGCTCATTCATGGAGTTGCGTCTCGCCATCGCGTTCCAGGACGTACCACGACTTCCTGTACAGCGTCTCTGTAACATACCTTGTACAGCTCTAGACGTGAGCGAGCATCATCTCAGTGACTCCTCAGTCACTTTCAAACAAGACAAAAGCCGTCAGACGCCTCGGTTTTCTTCACCCGTGTGGAAGTCCTCGGATTTCTGAGATCGAGCAGGGATATGAATGCCTGAGCCGTATGTAACGTTGTGCAAGGCGACCAAAAAAAAAAAAAAAAAGCCCGTGACGTACATTACATACCAATATTCCAAAATGATCGTTTACTGTGTAACGAATACTTGCATTTGTAAAGACTGCTTCTTGGCGAAAAGCAAGTGACTAATATAGCTAGCTGGTTTGAGTACACAAATCATGTCGTGTCGTGTTTGGCGTGTCGTGGTGAGCTGCATTAGCGTAGAAGTCATTCTCATGCAAGGAAACGGTTTGAGAGAAAAAAAAAAAAATTCACTGCTGACTAAAAAGAGTGAGCTGAGTAATAAAAGCTAACTAGTTAGAAAATTACAGCCATCCTGCAGTTGTAGTTACAGTAGATATGTACCTCATGTCGTGAAAGAAATCTATCGTTACGTCACCAAACACTCTAACACATGCAAATACGTGAATATAGACCCTACAAGCAAGGCCAGCTTCCCAGAAAAGGAATGGTTCTCCCTGGGTGGGAGGCGCTTGCAGTGTTGGGGGTGTTTCCCAAATCTGCATATTCATGCATGACGTCCCGTTTTTCCATGAAGAGGGAAAAGGTGAAATGATTTTTTTTTTTTCCCCCCAACGAATTGTTGTGCAACAGCTAGCATTGTGAAGCATTCCTCGGGTTGTCCTGACATGTAACCCGACGTGGAATGCTCGCAGGCACCAAGGTTCAAAGAATCCTGAACAGAACCGGTTCAAGAACTTGGGAGTGGAAAAGACGACGCGTTAGAGGCTTGGTGTTGGGTCCGATAAGAGTTTCCGCTAGAGCTCCAAGTAGTATCCCTGTGAAGGGGCAGGGTGGGGGGGGTGGGTGGGTGTTGTTAGGATATAATATTTATTTTATATAAATATATACTATATACACACACACACACATGTAGTCCTCAAGTTACAACACCCATCGTAAGTCGAAAATATCTTGAGCCAAACAACTGTGTTGAACCACTTAGCCTAGCTTAGGTCCCTAGCTTAGCCTAGCGTATGTAACCAGGTTGAAATGACATGTTTATAATTTGTCTTTCCTGTTTGTTTGAAACTTCAACATCTCAAGTGTTCTTTTATTTGATTAGTTAAAATATTTGTGCTCAGACCACAGTCCCATTGAAGAAAAAAGTGCACTTTGGAAGTGGGTGCATTCTGGGTACTGTCGCTTTATGCCGTTGTTTACTTCCTGATTGAGGAAGAGCGGCGTGTTTAATGCTGCTCGTGCTGAAAATGAAGTTTTAATATGGTAAAATGAGTGATTGTGTAGTCCTGTTGTGTTGTTTTAGCTTTAAAGAATATGTAGTTGTGTTAACAATTGAAGTTCAGCTGTTTTATAATTTATTTTGTACAGTTCTGTAACATGCTCCACAGGGCTACGAGCTCTTTATGTGCTCTGTTTTGTTAACAGAAAGACCAATATTTCATGCTGTGGAGCGAGTTAACATTTATGCGAGACTTCATTTAAATCACATTTCCGTCAAAAGAGAGAGTTTGCCAGAGAGATCCACACACCTGTATGATGTAGGCCACAGCACTGTGTCTCTGAGCTCCATCCAGCCGCGACACAATGCTACACAAATACTGAGCTCTGTCTACAGATGGACGCCGTTGAAGCTGTTCCAGTAATAATCACAAAAAAACCCGAGGTAATGTACTGTACAGTACACCGATACACAAGGTAACCGAGTTATGGGAGAGAACGTGGCATTTCCGGGAGTCGTCTGAACGTCCACGTACGTCATACGCCGTTACGCTGGCCCGCCTGCGAATTTTAAATATTTTCTAAATATTTTACAATTTTGAGCGGATCACAATCATTGTAACTTCGAAAAAATCCTAAATCGGGCCATCGTAACTCGGGGAGCACCTGTATGTATGTATGTATGTATATATATATATATATATTTATGGCTGCATTTAATCTTGTGGAGCATCTCCAAAACGACGAAGTTCCTGTTATCACTTATGTTCCAACACCAAGATTACTTGCAATCAGGAAGGCCACTCCCCCCCTTCTTGACGTCATGAAGACCTAAATAAATAAATAAATAGATAAATAGATAAATAAAAAATGTGCATTGCAAGCCAGGAAACCGAACCGTCCTCTGGCCGGGTGAGAAAACGTCCAGCTTCATCTTTAAAATGCTGACACTGGAGACTCCTTCCATAAATTTAATTTCCTCTTCGATACAACAGACATTTTTAATCTGTTTTTTTCGTGCGTCCGCTATACGGATCCCTGCTTAAGCTGAGGATGAGCGTGTCCGTATAAGTGTGGGATTCGCGGCAGCTCTATTGTCAGAGCTGCAGCTTTGGAAAACTAATCAATCACCTTCTTCAGCATAAACGTCCTGAACCATCTCCTGAAAAGTCACGTCATACGAAGACAAGCAGAGACGCGATTATCCCTTGGACATCTTGAAGTCAAACCTGTGTTTTATGACTTCCTCTGCTAAGCTGCGGCCTGCCAGAAAACACCAGAAATCCAAATATTACCCCCCCCCCCCTCCCCCATCACCACCCACCCACCCACAAAAAGGGAAAACAATAAAAGTTAGCAAAAAAACCCCAACAACCCCATTTCCCTTCTCACGTTCCAAAAACAATTCAAAAGCTTTGTGAATTAGGAAGCCCCAGTGAACGTTCACCACAATCATCCACGGTATTTACGATGAAACGTAAACGTCAGTTTATTCCAGCTGTTCTAGACGCCCTCAAACGGGTGAATCTCTCGTGATGCAAAGAGAAACAAGAACAGGAGAGAGAACGTGAGAGCGAGAGACAGAGAGAGAGAGAGAGAGAGAGAGAGCAGACATCATGAATGTACGCTGATTGCGCAGACGTGTGCCTGAAATCTAAACACTCGCGCGTTGCCAGCGATATTTCAGCTCCCAGGCCACGTAAACATCCTGCTCGGCTAAGAATAACAGAACAGCGGCCTAATAAAACACGAAAAGCGGGCGGGAGGGGACAAGAGGAAGCAGGAGAGTGTGCAACAATTCAAACTCAATATAAAGTACAAACATATATGTTTTTTTTTTGGAGGGGATGGAGGATGGCCAGGAGTTACAAAACACATTGTGGTCTTTTCCGTGGAACTTGGATTGTCGAGAAGCTCCGAGTGAAGAGATCTTCATAAAGCAAGCAAGAAGCCGAACGGGTGGATGGGTGGATGGATGCGGCTCATTAGGGCTGAGAAGAGCTGTACTTGGCATCAAAGCAGTCGGACACAGTGAGACATTTTTCCACCAATCCTCGGAGAAGTGTGTATCACAAATCCGAGCCTGTGTGGACGCTAACACGGGGGTGGTGAGATGCTGCATGGACGACAACAAAACATGATGCACATCTGGTATTGACGAAATATCATGTGGTATCGCCCAACCCTACTAACATTACTGAGACAGGAAATCTGCGTGGCAGACAGAAGCACTAAAAGCTAAGCATCAGTGCACACACACACACACACACACACACACGTGCACGCACAAGGTGGCTCAAAACAAAAAGCCAACCATGTTGCTGAATACCAGAGCACGACTCGAGCGTGATCCTCACCAGGCTCATCCTTCGTCTCCTGTGTAATCAGCTGTGGGGGCATTACTGGAGATTTTTCTAATCTCCACGCAGGACATGCACACGCCACGCGAGCGGTGCGGATCTGAACCTGCAGCCTGCCTGGGATCTAAATCTCTTCATCCGCTTTATTATTAGGAAACATGGGAGCGCGCAGCCTGGTGGATTAGTCGAACCCGAGCGGCTCAGGATGTTTGTGGGAATGAAATTTAAAAATAAATAAATAAATGAATGAATGAATGAATGAATGAATAAATAATATAAATAAATAAAAACCTGTGTTCTTTGTTCGTCTGTGAGTCACCGGTAATTTCCTCCACACTCTGTGCGATCTAAACAAAAACAACGGCGGGGCGGTCATTATTTGTTAAAAAAACAAAACAAAACAAAAGCAAGAGACGCTAAAAGGATAGGAGGGTGGACCAAAGGTCGGTCCGACACGCGATTCTGTCTTTACGCTGTGAAGCTCTGCATTTCGCTCCAAAGATGGATGAATGAACGTCAGCCTTCGGCTTGAAATTCAGTGCTGGTTAGCTTAAAAAAAAAAAAAAAAAAAAGGAGAAGAAGAAGAATAAAAACCACTCGGAGAGAGTGATATGAGGAAAATATCATCCTGCAATACTCAGGGTGAACTAACCCTAACCCTAACCCTAGGGTCATGACATTAAGACCTTAAAAGTGCAAGGTCGGCACATTTTTGGTAAATTAGGGGATTGGGGATATGATAAAAAAACATCATGATGCTTAGACATTTCTCTGATGTGCCTCACAATACAGGGAACCCCCGCAATATCGCGGTTCACCTATCGCGGATTTTCAAATTTTGATTCGCAGAAGTTTTTGGCTTTCGCGGGACTCTGGAATATAAAATATAAAATATAATTAAAAAAAAAAATTATTCAAACACTAAAAGAACGTTTAAATCGAAATAAAACAGTATGCGCTGTATTTCATCAGCGGATGAATACACAGCGGCGGTGTACGCCACTTCCGCTTCAGCTAGTAAACAGGCTGTAAACAGGAAGTGACCTCACTGGCAGTAAGTACACATGGAGAATTTAATAAGTTGTTAAAATGACGTCTGTTTAAGAGTGTAGAAAGTGTTTAAGAGCATAGGACGTGTTTCTAAGTGTGTGGGAAAGGTTAATAAGAGAGTGGGAATGGTTTATAAAGACTTAATATATATATATATATATATATATATATAATAAAATAAATGTGACGGCACTACTTTGCGGATTTCACCTGTGGCGGGGGGTGGGGCGCCGGAACCTTAGCCCCGCGATAGGTGGCGTAGATGTCATAACGAACCGCAGGAATTGATAGCAAAATAAAAAACAATCTGCTTGCAATCAGTTTGTTGTTCGTACAAAATTATACACAATCCCTAGAACAGAGACAGGCACTGTGACAATACCACTGACGTGATATGGATATGACCACAAGGTTAAGACTATACACTAGGCTGGATACTTGATCTGAGCTTTAGTTTAGCACTATGAAAATAAATAAATAAAAAACAGGCTGGCTCGATGACCCACAATGCATCAGCTGCGTCCCTCGGTGCTGACACATGCTAAACACACAGGGCTGTCCGACCGCGCATACCTCGCATTGTTCCCCATCTGCTCTGGCTGTACATCTCGGCATCGCAGCCAGAGGGACGGAAGCTGACCCCGGTTAGCGGCGCTTGCCAAGCAAAAACCCGACTGTCAGACGCAAGCAAGGTCAGGAAAGAATGCTGGGAAGTCTCAGTGGAGTGTGCCAAAGCAAGGGGATGCCAAGCAGGATAGCGACCCGTGATGACCTTTACCAATGGAAGGTGTACATCGCGACCGTGCTGAGATCAACCAAGATCGTAACCTGGAGTTGGGACCCCGGTGCTAGAATCGGACTTTGGGAAACTGCATTTCTGGGTCCTCCAATC
Organism: Chrysichthys cranchii; assembly: GCA_030068335.1. Lineage (NCBI taxonomy): Eukaryota > Metazoa > Chordata > Actinopteri > Siluriformes > Claroteidae > Chrysichthys > Chrysichthys cranchii. Next base: position 26,430,146 of record JAQMCW010000037.1, on the reverse strand, counting down.
ATATTTTCTTCGGTGGCTGGTAGAGGAATTAGTGACTGTGCAAGACAAGAGCAGTGGAAAGTGCGGCTTGACAAAGAAACGCACACACAAAAAAAGAAAAGGAAAGAAAAAAAAAGAAAAAAAGAAAAGGACCACCAGAACCACAACCAAGGATAAGGAACGAACGGAGGGAAGCGATTATTCTTTGCCATCAGACAGGAATAAGGCTCAAGATGGAGGCTGGGCCAACATTCTCTAATGTAGATTAGGACCACTAAAAGATTCCCTCGGTTTCAAAACTAGGTTTAGACTAGACAAGTATTATCCCGACTTAAAGCCTGGCCACGATGCTGAAACAAAGATCTCAGAAACGGACCCTCTTGGTTCTCCGGAAAGATCATCTTGGGACGCAAGGTAGAAAAAGGAACGGAACCTGGTGCCCCAAGCAAAAATGGACCTCCAGGTGTAGTGCAAAAGGGTCAGGAAGGAAGGGAAGAAAGCTGTTCTTCATGCGAAACAGATTGCCCCAAGACATGGCAAGGCGAACAGGAGCTTAACCAGTAGAAGAGCTGGTCGCAAATTAGATTCAGCTCTGGAATAGAATTAATTCTTGACCCAATTAATTCTCCGTCAAATCTTCTTTCGCTGCGAGGTAGCAAAGATAATGCATACTGATGCTTGAGAAGAAGACTGGACCACCAGAACTGCAGTGAAGCACCAAACAGTGGAAGGAAGACGTTCTTCATGGAATCAGAGGAGAAATCATGAAAACGAGAAGTAGTGCAATTCAAGACAACCTTCAATCAAGTAGATTATTACCTTAAATCAATAAAAGCCCATGACCGGTCTGTGGATGGTCAACAGGTCATAGCTTGAGAAAGACGTTCTACTTGGTGCCCTCACAAGCCAAAGAACCTCTAAAGGTTCTAGATGGAACCGTTTTCCTGCTCAAAACCAACCCCAATCCATCCTTTGTCTATCTGAGCTCGAAAACAATGCTGGATCCAAATCATGTTATTCTTCCAAAGCTCTTTACAATGAGGCCCATTTTACTCATTTTGCTCAGATTAGCCGAAAGCGACCTTTGGACAACTGAGCCCGCACACAATGCTGGAAAAAGAAACAGACCATCCTGGTCCTCCAATCACATTTCACCCCACCAAAGTTCTTTACAATGAAGCCCATTATTTTCCACACAAACCTTTCCAGTGAGAGCCAAGTTTCCAACGAGACTAGGCTACCTTGATGCTAACCATAAGATGCGACACGGTAAAAAATCTCGAGAAAACAAAAGTCCCAAAAGGTGAAAAACAAACCCAGAAAAGTACCCAGAATCTCGTCACCAAACGTTAACTTTGGTTAGACGCCTTCGGAATCACCGAGGCTTCCTCAAACACGAGTCGTGTTTAAAGAGGAAACACGAGGCCTTTGTGAGAGAAGAGATCAAGGGCTTTTGCAAAAAAACCACCAGCTGTTGCAAGCTATTGCAGGAAAACAGTAAGTGCACAGAGAGAGAGAGAAGGCTGTGAAGTTTTGTTAAGGAGGTCAATTCGATACATCCTGTTCACGGTGCAAAGCACTTCAAACAGGTTACATAAACATTCAAAGAAGCTACACCAACATGGTGACGGACGTGCTATTAATGGCACCCCATTTTCCCCACTGGTGGGCTGTTTCCCCAACCCCCCCTTTGTTGAAAGATGACATGACTTGTTCATGCATCGAGAAAGCTCACGTGATGTGCTGTAATGAAGAAAATGGATATGGCTTCCCAGGAATTAGCTTGACGTTCAGGTGATATTCATGAACACAGGAATATGCACCATGCCGTAATTCATACATGCAAATGAAATAAGGACAAAAAACCCCCAAAACAACAACGTAGAACACGTTTTTAACCCTTGCTTCCTCCAAACACACCTGATAAGCGCTCAGATGTCATGCAGAGTGCTCAGAAGTACAGCTCAGGCCTCTGGATTCAAACTCTGGGCCCAACGTTGGACCCATTTTCAATGCCGTTCTCCAGAGTTAGGGTATTTTTGGGTTTTATTAAGCAGTGGCAGATCGATTCCACACAATGGAACATGACCTTTCGCAAAGACTAGGAAAGTAACAACCGAATGACTCACATTGACCGCAGTGCAGGATCTGAGTGGAAATACCGCCGTGAAACTTCCAGTGCAGGTCATGCTGACTTTATAATGTAGTCTATTGATTCCAGCTTCCTTCCTTTGCCAATTTGGAGTTCAAATATCAGGTCCAACAATACAGAACCTTTCTAACCATCCGGGAATCACAGAGTCTGGTAGTTTATCGTTGGTACCATCATGGTACCAAATTTCTTTATTCTGGAAATTGGAAATTTTGGATTTTTTTTTTTTTTTTTTTTGAGGACATAAAACGCTTGGTGAACTAACGTTACTTTACTTTTAAATGCATCTGTCTGAAATTCCAGCTGTATTAAGGATGCTCAGGAGAAATTGAAAGGTAGCTGTACTTTAACATCAACAAAATGACCCTGCGGTTGCACGGTGGTGCCACGGGTAGCATAGCCCCTCCATGGTCCCTACATCGAACCTGATCTCGGATTACGCCAAGATCCGCACGGTCCAGGTTCTCCTTCCACAAACATCCCAGCAGGTGGACTTAAACTGCCACCAAAGTGTGAGCGTGTGCTGCCTGGTGATGGATTAGCATCGCCTAACATCCAGGATGTATTCCCGACTCCCAGTGCTCCTGGGATACACCCCAGATCTACCGCACCCCTGACTGGGATAACACCCCTCCAGAAGATAAGCATTTGATTATATTTACCGCACAAGGGGGATCCGTGGAATTAATTTTCATAGGGTGCAAAAGTTTGCACACCCTTGCTCTCGGGTATATCACTGTGCCAATAATCTCCTGCAGAACACTGGAGGGGAACGGGTGTTTCAGAAAAAAAGAAGACAGGGTCTTCGCAGAAGAATGATTACATCGGTTTTTAAAATATTTTTTAAATTTAAACAGTTGAAGCAACGGATAGACTTTATACCTTGGCAACTTTGTAAGTGTTACGATTAACATATGCTGCCTGTTGCTCGTGTGACCATGTTTTTTACAAAGCATATCAGTTTGTGAGTTTTGTGCTGGAGTTTAAATCAATTTAACTTCATTAGAATTTGACTCATGTGCCTAGGAAGCAAACAACAACAACAACAACAATAATAACAATAACAACAGTAATAATAACTAAAAAGAATTATAATAAATACAAAAAAATAAAATACAAAAAATTATAATAATAATATAAAAAAAATAAAAATAAAAAAATAATAATAGACTCGACGGCTGAATCCCAATTCCCTCCATCCTCCCTACACACCCGCCCTACATGACGCATAAGACAACAAGCTTCACTAGTGCACTACATTACCAGTAGCTCGCAATTTGGGATTCAGCCTTGTAAAGGAAGCTAAAAACTGTCGGTACCTGGTTTATTTCCCCCCTTTTATCGAAAAACACTTCATTTGTGTAAAAAAAAAAAAACAACAACACAAAAACAAAAACAGGAAGTGAATTAATTTTCAGTATTAAATACCTGGCTGTCAAACAACAACAACAACAACAACATCAAACAGGGGTGTAGCCTGTTCTAACAAAACAAAACAAAACGAGAAAAAAGAAAGAAAGAAAGAAAGAAAGAAAGAAAGAAAGATGGAGGGACCTACCGGTACACCTGAGAATAGCAGGCAGTCATGTAGAGCTTCAGGACATGAATTTGAGGCAGTGCGGTGAAATAAAGTGGCAGGAGGAAAAGGTTTCAGGTGAGGCGAGGTGACTAACGGGCAGCAGTCACTCACTCGTCTCCATGCAACACTGGCACTATCAGCTGCGCGCGCCGGACCTCACCTTTTATACAAGAGGCGTGGCCCTGCGCTGAAGCCCCGCCCCCTCGGTGCAGAATATTCATGAATGGCAGTGTGGGAATAAAGAAGGTGACGCGATTGGCACGCGAGCCAATCAGCAGGCGTGTTTTCATGACGCCAGTGGAACAAGGGCTTCGAGTCAGTGCATGCTTCACACACACACACACACACACACACACACGATTCTGTGTTCTAGCAGCGACATGATGCTGTCGAGATCCATTTCTAATCCTAATTTTACCAGCAAACATTTCTACATTTGACATTCTTTATGTGTGTGTGTGTGTCCACCAAAAAAAAAGTATTCTGTTTGGAAATAAATCAATAAAAAAAAAATCAATCAATA
>JAQMCW010000037.1:26398855-26417572 GCA_030068335.1 Chrysichthys cranchii | reverse complement strand
TGAAGCTTATAGAGCAAAAATGCAGAGAAACACAACGGAAAAATGCATTGAACACGTTCACACCACGAGTGCTTGACTGCAACTGAATGTTTGTGGCGTGAAGCGTGGGTCGGCTGTCTGTGTACGTCGGTTGAGGATTTGTTCGTCGGTTGGTACAAAATCTGTTCTGGAATTTAACCCGTACATCGGTTTGTTCGCCGTCCGACGCGCTCGTGACCCGAGGGTCCGCTGGATATACAGTATGTTATCAAAGTAGCAAGATTTGAAATTCTTTCAATGCCTCCGTTATTTCGGTGCTTATATTATTTCTATCACTTTCTTAACCCTTAACATACCAAGCCGAGGTCGTCAACGCTGTTTACCAAGCTGGGGTCATCGGGCAGGAGGTCATGGGGTATTGTTTTATTTCTCTGTTGTTCGTTGCGGTAGATTACGCAAAATAGGTCTGCGGGGTTTCTGAAGCTATATTCCGTCCTATTTTGTTCAACAATATTTTGTGTATTTATTTCAACAGCGGTAACAGGCAATCGAATCGAAACCCTATGCTTTTCTTGCTAAAAGTGTTTACCTTTTGATATTCCGACTGCATACGGTGTAAAAGTATGTAAAAAATAAATAATAAATAAAACAATACGGGATGAAAAATGTCAAATAAGACAAGAATTGATAATCCGAATGATGTCGAATTACAATTATGAAGGATTGATAATGTAACAGAGTAGACCAAGCAAGGGTGGTCTTTTTTTTTTTTTTTTTTTTTTACATTTTCATGAAGGAATCTTATATAAGTCTAATTATATATTATCTTAAACTGCAAAAATTAAGAAAAAAATGGTTGTATTTACAGCAGGATGATGAAAAATGTCGCCAAGGTCCCCCCTTGGTGTGTTAAAGGTTAAGCGATGTTAAATCGGGATTTAATCTGCTAACCTTTCTGCTTCTGTGTTGCTTGTTGTTGTTTATGTCGTGTTCAGGATCAGCGATGTGTGCAGACGACAGCGCTGAGGTTTTTGTACTGAGCTCTAACACTGTGAGCCAGCGTGTTTGCTCAAGGCACCAACCTCGGTAAGTCACCAAACTTTGTTTTATTTCTGTAATCCTTGTTTTAGGGTTAACATTAGCTCGGGATTGATGATTAGGGACATTATTGAAAGATCTGTGCTCTGACAATTTTATTGATTTATTTATTTATTACTAGCTGATTCCCCGGTGACTTCGCAACACCGAGTGCAAGGGGAAAAAAATATAATGCAGTATTTATAAAATAAGTTTGCTCATTACAAATTTTATTTTTCAACAAATAGCGGTCATACATCATTTCCATTTCAAACGCGAAAAGAATTTTACATAGAGAGATTATAATTTGTTTGACATTTTCCTTATTATTTAGCACACATTAGAGGAGATGGAACAATTTTTTTTTTCACTTTCAGGATTAATTAATTCATTTTTGAAAATAATATGTTAATTTTTCAAAGCCAAAAAGCTACATTCCAATATTTAATTGCCGTATTATAATAATTTAATCAGCCGTATTCTGCTTTTATTTTTTAAGTCCAAAAAAAAGAAAAAAAAATCTTTTGCCTCGTTTTCAGAAATGCTTTAATTATTTAATTTCCCCTAATTGTTTTATATTGTTAAACATAAAAATGCACAAATGACATGCTCTAAACGATTCGTCTGCCAAGAAGTGGATGACGCAAAAAGGGTGAAAAAACCCAACAACAACAACAACAACAACAAAAAAAAGATTAAAAAACCACTGTAGCTGAATACGAAAAAAAGTGAATTAAATTATTAGGCATCGTAACGACAAAAATATTTAACGTTTTGTAAAATAATGTGCATAGAAATAACATGCGCATTGAGAAAAGTGTACGTAATAATTAAGTATCCTAATTATAAAAAGTAATAATTAGCATCAAGTCTTAAAACCATTCCAAAGTCATTTAATATTTTATTTATTGAATCTCTTTCGAGTTTGATCCTGTTTGAGGTGTTTTGTAATTTCGTCGTATACGTAAGCCTGAGTAGGACGTAAGACTGAGTAGACGTCTGACACATAGGAACGCATCATACAACACAGCAGCACTGTTACTTCTTTGTGCCGCTGCATTCGATTAAAAATCACTCGACGTTTTTTGTCCCCTAGTGATATCAGGTCGCCCGTCGTCCCCCCCGTCCCTGCTCCTGCTGGCTCCCTCCGGTTCTTCTCTCTCTGAGGGTGACGTCAGCGTGGTCTGTGTGGCTCAGGGCTTTTACCCCGACGGCGTCACCGTGTCCTGGTCTGAGAACGCCGGCGGCGTGACGGGTGACGACGTGCAGACGGGTCCGAGTCAGCGCCAGGCCGACGGTACGTTCTCCCAGACCAGCGTCCTGAAGCTCAGTAAGCAGCGCTGGAGCTCCGGGAAAAGCTTCACGTGCCGTCTGGGTCACCCGGCGCTTTCTGCACCGCTGAGCCAGAGCACCAGCCTGGACCAGTGCAACTAGAGAGATCAGTAGGAAAGAGTGCCGAAATACTGAAAACATGAAGAAACATGCAGTTCAATGTTCTTGTGCTTTTGAAGCTTGCTTTAAACCTGTACGTACACAATAATAAAGCTATCCTGTTTACTTTAACCTCTGGCCTCCTGGTATTGATGAGAACATGTGCTACAAGATGCTGAGAGCAAACTTTTACCTTTAACCCTTTGTTGAGCAAAGAACCACAACATTGGTAACGTTACTGGACATCTAAAATGACCCCTCGTGCCTCTCGATAGAGTCGTCGAATGCACATGGCGCTGCTAGCTGCTCACTTTCCCTCACTGCTCGCATGAACGTTTTGGTCTGAACTCTAAACAGACACTTTATAGACTTCTGCTTCTAGGTCTGGACAACCTGAAAGAACGTACATGCAGAAAATAACCTTTAGGTACACCACGTACCTCTGGTGATCCCCTTGCTTGATAAACCTACTTATCCCCCATTCTCTAATTTCAGGAATTCTTTAAGCTCAGGCACATTATTCGCCACACACCCTCAGGTCCTTTAGACCCGGAGAATATACTGAGCATCTTTATCTTTATTCACCTTCTGATGCTTAATCCTGTTCAGGGTCGCGCACGAGGGGAACCTGGAGCCAATCCCAGGTGGCTTCGGGTGAGGGAGGGGCGGGGTTACACCCTGGGCAGGTCATCAATCCAGCGCAGGGCGACACACAGAGACAGACAACCATTCACACGCACATTCACACCAAGGGGAATTTAGAGTCACCAATTAGCCTAATCCCCTCTGTGCATGTCTTTGGACTATGGGAGGAAACCGGAGAACCAGGAGGAAACCCACATGGATACGGGGAGAACATGCAAACTCCATACGGAACGAAAGGCGCCCAGGTCGACCCCAGGGCTCGAACCCAGGGCCTTCTTGCTGTGAGGCCACAGTGCTAACCACTATCTATAAATAAAATGATATGAAGTGTAATTTAAAGTACGTTAGAGTTCACTGAACTGAGGCGCACTGGTGGAAAAAGTCAAGCGTGCCCAGCACAAAGGGCGAGAACAGAAAGTTCATGCAAATTCACGGCCTGCAGAGACGACGAAAGTCTATTCAGAGAGTTCTGCTTTCACAGACGGAGTTCCAACAGACAGGCTGAAACCAAGCCAATGTGAATAGGACTCCAAAGTCCCTAGTGTTGCTATAGAAACGAAAACGGATTAAAACGAGCATGTTAATATAAACCTGCGACGTGGAGCTGCATTACTATCAGAGCTGCTGTTATGGAAAACAAATCAGCGCCTATTGACCAATCAGAATCGAGCATTCACCAGGGCTGTGGTTATTTATTTGTAATCATGAAATGATCAGTAATAAGGGGAATAATATGCAATCAATCAAGTACTGTAAGGATTAGCCACGCCCCCCCACCACCACACACACACACACACACACACCACACACACTTTTGTGGTGTTTTTCTTTTTTTCTTTTAAACATGCATGCAAATTTTGGAGAAGCACGAATGTGGGGAAGGTGTGCACACGAGTGGGTGTTCGTCCAAGCGCGCCGCCGGTCTTTATAAGCTCCGGTGCATCAGTCGTCGTGCATGAGCCCCACACCCGTCTCACCTCTCTGATCACCTCCAGCGGATATCATGAAGATCCTGAGCACCGCTGCGCTCGCTGGACTCCTGCTCTGTCTCTCAGGTAAGACTTTTTCAACTGAATGAAAAAACCAACCAACCAACCAAACAAAAAACAACCAAAAATGATGATGATGTGCAGTCCTCAGGTCCTACTTCTGGTCCAGATTTTCTTCAGGATGATGTTTGGTTGTTGTCCTGTCAAACGTGCGAACGTTAACGTTTGTGTTATAGACATCACATTCAGGACATTTCACAGGAACGCGACGTATTTAAAAGGAAAAAAAAAGACTGGAGGACGAGATGACACGAAGCTAATCATAATAATCAGACGGTTGTATTGTGTAGGACTTTATAGACTTATGATTACGCTCTAGTTAATATTTGGACTTCTTGTGTTTTCCCAGGTCTTGAGGCCATCGTACATCTGACCCAGGAGAAGATCCTGAACGTCAATGGAGGACAGGATGTCCAGATTCTCTGCAGGAGGGATACAGGTAGCTGGACAATCTCATGGTACCAGCAGAAACCTGGAGGTGTTCCAAAGTTCTTGCTCGCCGATGGCACCAGAGCCAGTGGCCTGTCCAGCAGATTCACGTACACGGACAACGGCGTGGACGAGTACCTGAACATCGCCCGAGTGGAAGCTGCAGACGAAGCGGTGTATTACTGCGGGTGTATCATTTGTGAGAACCATCACAGTGCTCCAGTTCAGTGAGCCGCTCGTACAAAAACCTCCCGAGTGTCTCAGTCCTCCTGAAGATCCAGACCATTCAGTCCAGGAGCTCCACTCCACTCAGGATGTATTAGGACGCAAGTTCATTCAGATTTCTCATGTCACATGGAAGGGATTCCTCCTGATGTGTCAGCTTGAGTTCCAGTTTTGTGGACGCTGACGCGTCGGGTCTACGCCGGAGCAGCGTTCTGTGGAGATGAGGTTTTTGTACGACGCTGTCACACGGTGCCACGGCAGCATCGGGGGAGGCACCGAGATAAGGATCGGTGAGTCCTAATCCTTTTTGCGCTTACAAAAACAGGATTAGTGTTAATTTTTAAGATGGAGCCGGTGGACAATGATTAGATTTTTTTACGCAAATATCATTTAACGCACGCGTGATCATTCCACCGGAATCCAACGCCATTTTGAATTTGGGTTTGTATTCAATGGATTGATTGGTATCTATTCCTCGGGTTATTATTCATAATTCAGGGAGAATCGAATACATGGCCCTGTAAAAAAAAAAAAAAAAAAAATTAAAATAAAAAAGAAATTAAAAGAAAGAAAGAAAAGAAAAGAAAAAAAACGAGTTTTTTTTGTTTTCTTTTCTTTCTTTCTTTTAATGTGTTTTTAATTTTAATTTTTTTTTTTAACACATAATCCTGTGTTAATATTTACTCAACTTTAAGTCATCACTTAACTAAAGAACTGATGGATTATACAAACCAGAAGCGACTTTGGATGTTGGATGCATCTCTGTTTCCTATTTCGATCTTTCACCTTTGAATCCACACGAATAGAAACAATGCAATTTATTTATTTACCGATCTTTAAAGCGAACTTTGATGTGGCGTACAATTGAACCGCGAAGCCGCGTCAACCCAAACGCCATTCTCCCTGACCTCTAAACGAGTCGAGTCGTTCCAAACTCTTGCTCTCCTCTGCAGCTCGCCCGTCGTCCCCCCCGTCCCTGCTCCTGCTGGCTCCCTCCGGTTCTTCTCTCTCTGAGGGTGACGTCAGCGTGGTCTGTGTGGCTCAGGGCTTTTACCCCGACGGCGTCACCGTGTCCTGGTCTGAGAACGCCGGCGGCGTGACGGGTGACGACGTGCAGACGGGTCCGAGTCAGCGCCAGGCCGACGGTACGTTCTCCCAGACCAGCGTCCTGAAGCTCACTAAGCAGCGCTGGAGCTCTGGGAAAAGCTACACGTGCCGCCTGGGTCACCCGGCGCTTTCTGCACCGCTGAGCCAGAGCACCAGCCTGGACCAGTGCAACTAGAGAGATCATCTCTTGTGTGTTGCATCAAGAGATACATAAATGTGAACAAAACTGTCTTGAATAATAAGTGTGTTGTCCAGTAAAACACCTGCTTCTGTTCCTGTGTGGTGACTCTCGCGACTCTCGACTCTGTTGCTTACTGCTTACGAGCTTCAAATCTGTTCCTAGAAGAAATAAAGCATTTACATTTCTCAAATCAATCCAGATCATCGAAATCTTTTGAGTGTTTCTTCCCTGTTCACCGTTTTCACTTCTCTACCCCTGGGAGGCGAACCCCTGAATGATAAACAGATGTTTCATTTGCAGCTTTCATAACGTCCTAACGTCTGTTTGCATGCGGAGGCTCACGGGTGCACGAATAACCCCCGGAGAAAGCCTTCCTTGGAGAGAGAACGAACAGATATTCAGTTTAAAAAAATAAATAAATAACAACGTTTACAAAGGGTTTCACGGGAATACCACGAAACAGCCGTTCCCGCAAACATAGGTTCATTTAAACGATCTTGTCTTTGAATCGCATCTAATTTTGACGGAAGCTGATCAGAATCTGAAAGAGGTAAAAAAAAAAAAAAAAAAAAAAAAAAAAAAGAGGAAAGAGGGGGAAAAAAATACACGTGGGTTGTTTAATACATACAAATACAAACGCGGGCGTTCCCCGAGTTACGACGGCCCGACTTGTGAGTTTTCAAAGTTACGATGATGATCGCGATCTGCTAAAAATTGTAAAATATTTTAAAAAGATTTAAAATTCACAGGCAGGCATCGCTGGCAGGCCAGCGTGGCAGCGTATGACGCATGATACGTTCGGACGACGCCCGGAAGTATGCGAATGATGCATGGGTGTATGTGTCACTCGCCTTGCGCCCTCTCCCGCAACTCACGGAGTTCCCTCTTGTATCGGTGTACTGTACAGTGCATTACTGCGTGTTTTTTTCCTAGCTTCAAGAACTAATTTTAATTTAAAAGCACGTCACCTACAGGAAAAGACTAAGCTAGGCTAAGCTACCTAAGCTAGGCTGAGCACTGGCCTACGACATTCGACACACGATATTTCCCACTTACGATGAGTATAGCGGAACGCATCCCCGTCGTAACTTGAGGACTACCTGCAGTTGCAAACTGCTGTAGTGTAAGTGAATGAAAGCACAGCATGCCGCGAGGAACGCATTTTTTTTAATGCCGATTTGACGTCGCTTGCTGAGCTTTGTGTCGAGAAGGAATTCCGAGCCGAAGGGGAGTTTTTCCTAGTCACTGGGTGGAAATTCCGAGTTCCGATCTTTCATCGAATGCACCGTCAACTGTGGGGTTTCTCAGCTGTTTTTCGATAAAGCTCTAGAGAGTCAGATTTCCATTTCCACATTCTGCTGCAGTCTGCATATTTACAAGGATATAAAGCAATATAACGCATCGCTTTCCAGACGTCACTTTCCATTTTCTTTAAAATACATGAGCGTACAGAGACTAATATCGAACTAGTAATTAGAAATGATTTGTGGAGGTTCGGAGGAAAGTTAGCGATTATGGGAAAAGTCCTCCGTAGTCTCCAGGGGGCGTAGTGTGCCTGCAGGCCTCCTTTAACCTCTCCTTTCCAGTGGTGGTAATGACTTCCTCCTGAAACCAAAGAGCATGCAGTCAGTCTCAAGTTCACTTTTGAACCTGATGAGCCCTTCTGAGCTTAAACTGGCACTAATAAGTGGAAATAAGTTAACCTCACCCCCTCAACACACACACACACCAACATACTTTATGCTTTTCTCCATTATTAACACCTCAATCAATGGAAATTGTCATCTCCGTGCTTCCTCATGGCGGAAAAGGATGTGAATTTGACAGACTGCAAACAGTTTCATGAGAAACCCCGCCCCCCCAAAACAAACCAAAACAAAACAAAAAAACGAACAAAAAATGTTGGAATTGTTAAATTAAAAATGAAGTAATGATTCTTGAGAACTTTCAGCCAGACATGAAATTAAACGAACGCGCTATCCTGAAACACATTATGTAGGTAATGACACAAAAGATCAAGCTTGTCTTGGACACCTCGCGGTCATTCTAGTGACATAAAGCAGTTATGCGACGCGGTGGGGTCTTGAATCATCATCCAGAGGTTTACTTTAGAATAATGCCCCTGTTGCTGTATGTTATCCTGCTTAATACACGTCTACATACTAAAGAAATCAACACAGTGGAACCTTGGACTGCGAGAATAATTCGTCCCGGAGACGCGCTTGTAATCCAAAGCACTCGTATATCAAAGTAGGTTTCCCCATAAGAAATAATGGGTATCGGCTCTCGGCAGGCGAAGCGTCCACATATGACTCGTATTGTGAGACCTCGCTGGTTCATCAAGTCAAAATTTATGACAATTTCTTGTTTGTCTTGCGAAACACTCGCACACCAAGGGAGTCGCAATCCAAGGTTCCAATGTATTTTATTGACAAACGATTGATTTTTAAATGATTTAATTGACGCGATCCATCGCAATGGTCTGTTCTACACAGCAGCAGTCAACACCAGCTATACAAACGGAACAGATCACGAAAGAATCAAGTATTCAAATTAGCCACATCATAAATAAAAATAACGCATGCTGGAGGGGCGTGATGCAGCACAACTACTAGACCCCGGAAGTGTGTTATTGTTGTATAAGAGCACAACTTGGGGTGTGTTATTCCACTTGCAACGGATTTTGATGTTTTTTTAAGTTGTCCCATTTTAGCAGATTATAGTGCACATAGTGTGGTATGAGGTGCCTTCTGTTGCTCTGATCTCCCAGGAGGACATTGTTATCTATAGCGCAGTTACAATGGTAACAGATCATTTTCAAGAATAAAAACTCAAACAGGTTTTTTTTTGCTGTTTTTGCAATTGCAGGTGTTTTTCCTTGCTACTGGCGCCTAAGATAAACAACAAAAAAGCTTCTTTTCTCATTTGCTATTTTCCAGCAACATTCATAGTCACAATCCGGAGAACTCCAACACAGAAATCGTGAAGACCTTGGTGCACATGTTGGACTCAAAGTTTCCAGCATGGAAGACATCTTTAAAGATGGATATGCGACTCACTCATGGTGGAGTCGCCCTTTAAGGAATGTTAAAGAACCTCTGTTCTGTGAGCCCACCTTGTGAAAGTCGACGAGGTCCGCGAGAGTGGCGTGGCGGTTCTGATCCACGCCTAGGAAACTGTAATAATCCCCCGAAGCGTCAATCAGGAAGTGTTTGAAGCCAGAGGCTGTGCGATATGACAGGGTGTAACCCCAAATTCTCTCGCTGACTCGCACCAGGAAGGAGCCTTCAGCTTCGTTCATCAGTAACTTCTCCGATTCCTCGCGCGTAATTATTCCTGGAAAGGGGAACGTTAAGCTCAACATGGCTGCAAACAAAAAAAAATATAGCACTAAAGATGTACAGGTCTGTTTTAGCTTCATGAACTCCATGGTATGTGACTTGCATGAGGAAAAAACCTTGGGAAAAGATCTTCAAGGGGGAATTTCGTAAGGAAATTCAGTAGGAGGTGATTTTTGTGTCAGTAGTCGTAAAATCGGGAATGGTAAACTGAATGCCTGGGTCCCCTTTGGACCGGTGGTGACAACCCCATGATCTACCAATCAATCAAGCAATCAATAGAATTTTTTTTTTTAAATGACATTTTTTTTAAGGGAAAATGGAAAAAAAAAAAATTTTAATGGGAAATTCAAGTGGGAATTTTTTTTACTTAAAGAGAAAAGCGACTCAGGCAAGGTGCAAAAACAAACAAATCGTCATGCAATTATTAGTACAACTATTAATAACCCTTTATATATTTCTACAGAACCGTCTGCATATTACAATGGCATTTTAATCTATTTTGAACGTTACACATGGCTATGAAACTAATCTGCATATTTCTGATTTCAACCCAAAGTGGTAACACTGCCGAAAGAATTCACTGGAGCAATTTTTCCATCTATTTTAGTACTTTAGGATATTTTTTTTTAAATTGGTTCGTATACCAGCCATAGACATTTTCCACAAAAAAAGTAAAAATAAACAAACAAATCAATCAATCAATCAATCAATCAATCAATCAATGAATCAATCAATAAATAAATAATCTCATAACTGCGGAAATTTAACACGTTATACTTTTAAAAATATACTTGCTCCTCCTTCACTGGAATAAAGTAATAAAGTAATAAAATCCTAATATTTTATCATCGATAAATAGCTGATTATAGACGAAGCTTGTCTGAGAACCGAATCCCAATCGAATAGGGCTAAAGCGCTACAAAAATAGCTCCACACACATACGGTAATCTTGTCATCTCTTCCCCGGCAAGAGAGCTGAGCGGATCATGGCGGGCGCTCTATCTAGTTACCTTGTTTCCTATGTACAGTACTTGAACCAGGCGTGTTGGTGTAACTCGAACCCTCGACTCGGTGACTGATGCATCTCGGGGTGTACGTAGCCTTATCTCGAGGGCTCTTCATTAAGGTTAGAATGGAGCGCGCTGAGCTGCGTGTTCTGATGGAAATTCACACACTTTCCAGTGCGTTAGGCAGCTTTATTGTCGATTAAACAAGAATCACACTCGAGGATCCAGCTGCACTAGACAAAAGCAGCACGACTTGGGCAGTAATTAGCCTAGCAAAACATCTGAATTATTTAAGAATCCCAGTCATTTCTCTAACACACACACGCACACGCACACACACACACACACACACACACAGTTGCTCTCCAACTGTCCATTTGGGAGTCTCGGTTTACAAAACAGGAGCGCTTGGTTTTCATTTCCTTGTTTTTGCGGATCAGGATTGATAGCATAAGCAGAAGGTCAAAAGGTCATCAGCGCGCGCGTACCGCTCACGATAATGTTTCTGCACAAAATGAAAGACGACAGGTTTAACACGACGCCCGGAAAATCTACATCTGTTTAACCTTTATCCGTATTCCAATTTAAAACCCAAAGTGGGCGTCACACTTCAGGGCATCTGTGAGCTAGATTACCATGAAACCACGTGGCGATGGTGTCGCTCAGCCGCTCATATCCGGCCCTCTTCAGCTTCTGGTCCTCGGAGAACCACAGTATGACTGATTCTCGAGAGCCGGGACGAGGAACTCGAACCCATGCAGGGCTACAACGTAAGAGAGGAGGAGAACATGAACGTATTACTTTCATAATGCCAAACCCAGTGTCAAGACAAGTGCATATTCGCGAACAGTTACAGTAAAGATCTGAGCATCAGGTTGCCAAATGTGTGAACCAATTGCAGTATAGTGGGCAGAGCTTTTATTTCTTCAAAATAAATAAGTATAAAATAATACACACAGGTGTAAGAAGATACTTTTTTACGAAGGGGTGCTGGCAACCGAACGTAAAAAAAATAAATAAATAAATTTCACGCTTGCTTGCTCTTTGTAGCATAATTACATGTTCGGATAAGCATAAAATTTCACTCCTGCTTTTGTTTGTTCATTCGGTGCTTCCAGCCGTCCGTGCACATGACCTTATACGGAGTTGCGTGGGCGTCGCTACATGCAAATGAGCCGAATGAATAAACACGAGAAAAAAAATCGCAGCATTTCCAAAACTTTTGTAAATCCATGGGAAAATTTGGGATTTTTTTTTTTTCCAGATTTACTCCTCCTTGACTATTTAATGATTTAAATGCTCAACCCCACAATGACAGGCAGTGTTAGAATATTTAGATGCACCTCAGCTTCAATTCATACCAAATGAATTGAAGTATCCTGAAATATATCCACTCATATATATATGTATATACATTATAAAGGAACGATATACGTTATGAAGTAAACGCCACCTATCCATGAGAGGCTGCGCTGCAGTGACGCTGTGCTTGCGGCTCTGTCTTCGGCGATACAGCGGGGGATCTGCAGGCTGGAGGCAGGGTCGATGACGCTGTTTGGCGCAATCCTGCGATTTCTCTGACGGCTCTATCTGGATTGCGCTGTGTCTCCTGCTTACGGGTGTTTGCTGCTTGAAATGACCTTTCTCCATGGCTCGGATGGACTGGCGCTTATATTCATCCCTGGCCCAGCGTGCCCTCCTCATCATCTCCTCATCTGCCGCCTTGGAGCGCTGCACTAGGGGAGATTCATACATGCTGATAGACTTCATAGCACTCATAAACAGAGTCCGATAAGGAGAAAGAGCCATACAGGAACAGGCTATTTTCTGGTTTCTTGCTAACATGACATAGCGTGCTGTCCTACGCAGGATAGAAAGTGCTAGTCTAGGTTTAAGCAACAAAAAAACCCTGGAAAAGTGATGATATTTCCCAGGTGACACTTACGTTGTTCTTCCCACTCCTTGTCCTCGTGTTCACTTTGTTTCTGCTCCTGCTCTAGCGACATGTACAGCTCTTTCACGCGCTTCTCCTCAGCACACCGAACCTCTTGCTCTCCCTTCTGCCTCTCTTCCTCTTCACGTTTCTGTACACAAGACAAAGCTCCTTCTAGGTTTTAACGTCTCAAGCGTTTCCACGATATACTTTCTGATATAAGTCACATGCAAAAGCATGCTTATTTTCGAAAGCTGATCGTTCAATAATGCTAACCGAGCGGTTAAACAAGGCACGGTTCATCATCTGCATTTAACAGGAAATTAATTTGGCTGAATTATTACACAAACAAAGCGTGCGGGCAAAATGCCATTTCGTAGACTTGTACGGCGTGCATAATAGGGTAAAAAAAAGCAACAACAAGAACAACATGATGATGTTGATAGATGAACTCATGTTACTGTGATAATTAATTACCGGAATGATGGATAGGTGAAGGAGAGCATGTGACCAGTGCGACGCTTCTACCTGATCATTCAGGAAATCTTGCCCCGTTTGAGAAAGCAGTTCAAAGTTTAATGCCTTTTCAGAACACCGAGGCGAGCCTGTCAGACAAACAAGCCCTTTAATATTTCCTTAAGAAGATCTTATTACTGAGTCCTGAATCATTGATGGACATCCAGACCTTAGAGGAGGTCTATAAAGTAGGTGATGATGAAAAATGATTATCTTTCCTGCCCTCGTTCATAAACCCACTTTTTTTTATCTTTAGGGCCAGAACACCAGAGGTTTAAGGCCCAATTGCTTTCCTAAGGATTATTATTATTATTATTATTAGTGCCCGAGCACTGGGGGTGAAAGGCCCTATTGCTTTCCTGTGGATTCTTCTTCTTCATCGTCTTCAAGACATTGCCATTTTCGTGGTGGTTCCCATGGGCAAAAACTCATGAAAGTTGGTGCACACGTGCGTGCTTGGGAGGGTTACTCACGTTCAGAGGCTTGGCCCTGGGAGTGACATTAAGTCTTGTCCCCAGCATATAATTTCACTTCCACACCCCAAAAGTGGTAGGCATCTGGGTCTCCCAAAGACAACAGGAAGTAAGGTATTTTAGATTCTGTGCATTTTGAAATCACACAAGTTTCGTTTTGGCATCCTCCTCCGAGACAGATCATCGGATTCATTGGTTCAAAGTTTACAAAGTCTTTCTTATGATGGCTATGACGATATCCTCATGCCCACTCTAGTGTAGCACGCCCATCTGCTAGCAGAACTAGTGGGGCTTATTTTTTTGTTTGTTTTCACTCCTCTGTGCTATAATAATTCGTTTGAGATTTGGTGTGCACAAACTCAGTGGTCTCCCGATTTCATATTGTGAAGGGATTTGTGCTGCACTGAACAGTGTAACCGTGGGGAAAGCTTGAATTTGAGTACCTCTCAACAGATTTTTGGGTCGTTTCACCAGTCTGATGAGTGACAGGATGTTTAACCAATCAAATACAGAAGTTGTAATGTGGGGGTTGGCCTAGGAGATGCGCATGTCTTAGACTAGACTTTGGACACATTCGAACAAGGGTCACTGTTGATGTCTTTAGAACACGTTAGCATGTTGCTAAGGGATAATATTCTGCATTTTCTAGCCCTGATATTTTTAGGCTTAAAGGCAGAAATAATTGAGATTTCCCATCTGGAAGATTTTTGTGTCCAAACAAATAGCAAACAAAATGTCCGCTTAGCAAGTGTCCCCATTTTTTTCCAACCAGAAACTACTCCTCAGGTGAGAAGCATGAAGTTCAGACGTGGAAAAAAAAACCCCCAAAGATGCTACCAGATATCACGAATGCAGGATTAGTCCTGCTTTCATAAAAGCATTTATAAAAAGTCTTTACCTTTAGCTCCTCTTGTATGCGCTCTTCTTCCAGTTTGGCTGCCTTCCTGTCCTCTGCTTCCTCTTTCCACTTCCCAGCTACCAGACGGGCCTTCTCTTTAGCGATGGCATCCCTGAACTTCTGCTTGATCTCGGCTTCTTTCTTCCGCCTTCGGGATATAACACGGGGCAAATGGGATACGCAGTCAGTGTAATGCTATAGCAACCTTACGGAATAATGTATCCAGATTATAGCACCTTTTATGCAAATATTTTAATCATACAAGGGCTGGGTTAAAGTAAACGCTAACAATACACCAAATTCCCTACGGTATACTGACATTTGGCCATTTGCCAAAAGCCACTCCCTTGGTCCATTCCCTTCATATGCTACTCTTCCTTCTCTACAGATACTCACCATAGTTCCTGAGCCTCTAGCTGGGCCTGCCTCCGGGCTTTCTCCTCCATCAGGTCTTTGATGATCTGTTCGTAAGATCTGTCTCCAGGTGCTTCACCCATGACCCACACCCACACCTCACCATCAATGCCACGGAGCCACTGAATGTGTTTCCTCTCTCCTACGGAGAACATCACACACAACCGACGACCTGACAAGAGCTTGGAGATTCTTTGGCACTTTTACATTGGTCCAAGACCTGCATTTTTATAAGTAACTCTAAGAGGCATCAAGCAAGCTTGGGGAAGAATTACAATACGGTTCAAAAGTCTTGGTCCTCTACCGAGAAATTGGCGTTTTAACAATTTCACCCAAACATCTCATGAGACATATACTCTAGAAACTAAGACAAAATGCTTAAAAGTCCATTCTGGGTCATAAAAAAAGGCTGATTGTTTATCACCAGCTGAAGCTGGTGACCACCAGAGCGCACTGGTACCTGATGATGATCATCATCATCAGTCCCAAGAAGAAAATTATTGAAAAGATGTGTGACTCGCAACTAAACATCACAAACAAACATCTAGCTCAGCGTTCCCTCCATCCCATACAATCAGGAGCTTTAAGGACATGTGGGAGCTGAATATTCTCACCCTCCTTCAGGGATGAAGCCGAGGTCTTTCCCGAGCTTTTCTCCTGAGCTTCGCGCTCCATCCAGCGCCTCACTTGCTCTTGTCGGATCTTGTAGAAGAGGATCTGCTTTTGTTCCTCGTTCAGCTCGGCCAGCAGTTCCGGCTCCACGTACATGTCGTGGAGGATCCTTTGCATCATCCTGACCTTTGACCTCAGGAGAATACACAGAGGGTCTTTTAAAAACGTTTAAAAAAACCCCAAAACATTCCAAACACACATAAAATGCTGAAAATACCCACAGGGCTACAATAATCAAGTCCTCTAGGTCAACAGCTTGGTCCAATATGGTGATTCAAGGAGTAACACACAGGCCTACCGTCATGAGATAACTGTTTTAACACACCTGAGATACTTTACAGGAGTCTGTCCTCCTCCACAGTCGACCCGGAGCAGGTGTGTAGGCTCAGAAAAACCCTTGCTGTCTGGTCTCTTGGATGTCCCGCTGTGTCACCGAGGTTTGGAGAGGAGCCAGGTGGAGCTTAGTGAAACTGATGACCCACAGCCATGACGCAGCGACTCCATGATGAGTGCTGTTAGTGTGACGATGCCTTTAATATGCTTTAGGATGAAGTTGAAGGATGTTCAGCAGATGCAAGGAATCCTGCAGGTGCATACGGGCTGGCTAAGACACTCACGCGGCTTAGAGGCTCCTGGCAGCACACACCAGTCAAGCCAAAGATCTGTGTAACTCGATCAGAATGAATGTGTGTGTGTGTGTGTGTGTGTGTGTGTGTGTGTGTGTGTGTGTGAATGAGACGGGGAACTTAAAAGGTGGCTGGTGGAGCCTGGGAGTATAAATGTTCAATGCTATAAATAATAATAATAATAATAATAATAATAATAATAATAAAAAAATTTCACTATAAAATTTGAACAAACAACATTGACTTAAAAGACAACAGACTGTTATAATCATTATTAGTAGGATTATTATCATTAATAATATACGTAAAGTGGCTTAACTTATTATTATTATTATTATTGCATTTACATTATAACAGAAAATGGGAAGAAAGGATCATTTAATCATCAGAAAAATGGCTAAAGAAGGATAATGAAGTATTTACACTTTTTGCCCACACTTTCCCACACTGAAACAGCGATTTTACAGACGTTTGTGAGATCTGGTGTGTGTGTGTGTGTGTGTGTGTATTTGTGCGGACCCTGAACAACAGGGGGCAGTGTGTATCCGTTATGACACATTTTCCCCTTTGATTCCACGACCCTGTTGTTTTTTTCTTCTTCTCCATCTGGATGTTTCAGGTTGTCAGAGGATCATGTGAATGATGTGCACTTCCATCAGCTACTACTGTGCTGAATATTCAGTAGCTTGAGAAACAAGAGGACATCAAAAATGTGTGTCAGACATCAAAAGAGACCCTAGATTGGTCTCCTTGAAACACTGAAGACAACACGGCGAATTACAATGCCTCAGGAGGCATTCCCATACAATAAAGTTTATTTCCCAAGATGCTAGGGGGATCCTTGGCCAGAGTTATATCAAGTTCCTTTAACTCTCCTGTACAGCAGCATCGCCTTTTTAGGACAAATGCAAAGAAACACTCATGTAGTTTGCATTTCAGGTACAACCCGAATTCCAGAAAAGTTGGGACGTTCTTTAAAGTTGAATAAACTGAAAACTAAAAGACTTTCAAATCACAACAGAACACAGATAACATAACAAATGTTCAAACGGGGAATTTGTACACCTTTATCCACTAAATGAGCACATTTCAAATTTGGGTTGGGTTGGGTCACGACATACCCACCGGACCTGAATTTGGGTCGCGCCCAAAAAAGTTTAAGAACCACTGTGCTACACCATGGGACACGCCCCTGTCCCAACTATTTTGAGACCTGTAGCAAGCATCACATTTGGAATGAGCTCATTTTGTGCGTAAAATTGAAAAATTTCTCAGTTTAAACATTTATGTTATCTATGTTCTGTTGTGAATAAAATATTGCCTCATGTGATTTGAAAATCTTTTAGTTTTCAGTTTATTCAACTTTAAAGAACATCCCAACTTTTCTGGAACTCGGGTTGTACATATACACTTGTTATCCAAATATGTGAAACAGTGACAGAACCAGGATGCAGCAGACGTAGGATAACAGAACAAACAAAAAAAAAAGGGGGGGGGGGGGGTGACGACAGTGACGACAACACCTACTTCACGAATGCTACATTAGCCTGGTGCTAATGCAGGACCTGGACAAATCAGAATAGCAGGAGATGGCTCTGAAAATCAGGAATAAAACCTGGGGGCATGCTATTACAGGAAAAGAATCAACAAGCAAGTGGTGTGATGTCATCCTGAAACTGATTATTATCCTGAATTTCTTTTATTCATTTTTTTTATTTAATTTACTCATAGCATACTTAAAAAAAAAAAAGATTGTTCATGAAACAAGCTAGTTCGCGTTGTCACTTAGGTCATAGCAGCTCTTACACTCAGTCCCTTAGCAGGCTTTCTTTCTTTCTTTCTTTCTTTTCTCTCTTGTAAGACAACTTGTCATGTTGCCAAAAAAATACAGAAAATAAAAGAAAGAAAAAAAATTACGATGCAGAACCCATCCTGAAGAAGTTAACACTTAAACTTGCAGCGACTCTCACAGGGCCGAAGGCGGAGATCGTACGCGCTAAATAAAGCACTGGATGTTTCTCTCTGTTAAATAATAGACATCTGTGTAATATTAAAGACATCACAGAGAAAAAGTTGCTTTTAAATGACTGTTTAACTTTATTTATTTATTTATTCATTTATTTTTATTATATATATATTTTTTTCAAACAGTTGAATTGACGCCCCAAGGTTCATACAAAGAGTTCGTACAAAACCGGATACAGGTGCTCCCCGAGTTCCCAGTGGCCTGACTTGCGATCTTTTGAAGTTACGATGACGATCACGATACACTAAAAATGGTAAAATATTTAAAAAATATTTACAATTCGTGGGCAGGCATTGTGTGGCAGGCCAGTGTAACAGCGTATGATGTACAACACGTTCGGATGACGCCCGGAGGTACGCGTCACTCGCCTTGCGTGATGCCTCACTCTTTCCCGCGAGTCACGGAGTTCCCTTGTGTATCGGTGTACTGTACAGTGCATTACCTCATGGTTTTTTGCGTGCTTCGATAGCTAATTTTAATTTAAAAGCATGTCTTCTGAACGCCCCAGCATGGAAAAGACTCCCGGGTAGGCTAGGCTAAGCTAGGCTAAGTTAGGCTAAGCAGTGGTTCGACATATAGATACAACCCTGATTCCAAAAAAGTTGGGACACAGTACAAATTGTAAATAAAAACGGAATGCAATGATGTGGAAGTGTCAAAATTCCATACTTTATTTAGAATAGAACAT
>JAQMCW010000037.1:26315880-26332798 GCA_030068335.1 Chrysichthys cranchii | reverse complement strand
CCCCCCCCCCCCCCCCCCCCCCCCCCGCCCCCTTCATTTTATTTAGTTATTTTTTTTAGTTATTTCTGAATCACACATCAAACTGTATATACATACGGAAAGCGATAAATAAATCAACAAATATCGAGATAAAAATTTGTATAAGAATTTGATATTGAGAAGGGCCAGTCGACTAAAGTGGAGACACCCAAACGCAATAAGTCCACGCCCAATATTTTTAACATCCGCCCCAAAAGGCAGTGCTTTCAGTGTATAGAGGTCATCGGCAAGGTCACACGTCCGACATCCGACAGACTCGACTAGATTTTTGTCATCTGCTTCTTAAAAAGCAATCGAGCAAATACCCAAAGTCTCCCATCTCTCCTTTCTGTTTCTCTACCACCTCTGAATCCTCTATCCTCCTGGTTACCATGGCAACCATGTCTATACGTGTCGGATTAGTAATGCGTTCTCGGGCGACGTTATGAACCATCTTGTTACTGCCCCTCCTTGTTCAAGTTGCTGAAATGGTAAACCTAACACAGTGTGTGTGTGTGTGTGTGTCAGATTTTGGCACATATGGCCACATTTCTATATTATATTATATATGTACTGTATATATATGCACATAAACACTTGCACTTGTCGAAATACCTCACTTCAGGAGATTTAAGATCCTGTACTTTGAATGTAATCCGGTTTCAGCGTGACCGGGTGACGTTAAAAGGCCCCAGTGACTAACTTTAATTCGGGTTTTTAAAACGCAGGTGCACAACATATGGGAACAAAGATTTCACTTCATAACCAGAGGAGACATATGGCCTCCCAAAAACTAACCCAGAACACTCAACAGGCTTATTCCAGCTGGGTTTATGAGTAAAAGTTCAAGTTAATAACACAGGCCACAAATCTTTCTCCAGGGAAATCCTCTTTCCACGTTGAGATCGAGTGGGTATCCAGCAGGAACGTGGCATAAGTGTGTATTTCCTTGCAAACGGCAGCTGCGGGGAAGATCCCCAAGCTTATCAGCACTTCATATTTTTATCAACGGCAGCTGTCACTGTTTCTAGAGCAAGGCTAGATGGGTCGCGAGGTTGTGGGGAAGAGTCCTGATACAGACGCACTAACCGTAGGGGGAAAAAAACCCAAAACAAAACTCAACAGATTTCTTGACGCGTATTGAAAATGATTCAAAGGACTCCAAGTGTTAGCTTTTTCCTGTGGTTCAGCATGAACAATTTATGGAGGAAAATAATAATAATAATATCTACTACGCCTCCTCCTTCCGCCTGTTCCCTTCAGGGGTCGCCACAGCGAATCATCCATCCGTCTCCATCTAACTCTATTCTCTGCGTCCTCTTTCCTCACACCAACTAACCTCATGTCCGCTTTCACTACATCCATGAATCTAATAATAATAGTTATACATATTTTATATATTATTATATGGATTACTCATATATGTTTTTAGAAGACTCTGAATGCGAAGGTCTTTCCCTTGTAAATGATATCGTTGATGCGCACGGCTCTACATCTGGAAGCCAGGTTTACCGCGTATCGTCGGCCAACGGGGTTCTAATAAATAAATAAATAAATAAATAAATAAATAAATAAATAAATAAGTAAAAGAGAGACAAACCCTGATAGTCAGGATTGCAGTAAGAATACCTCCATTTACAGGTTAAAGTCACGCCAGGTGAATTAGTAATGGCAGCTAGCTGCTGTTTCCATAGCAGCACTAGCATGCAGCGTGAACCGTAGCTCTTCGGCACAATAAGAGGAGACAGGTTTGATTCTCCGGGGAGTGAACCTGCAACTCTGTGGAATACACGCCTCCCATCAAAAGCAACTCTCTGCCTGATGGATTCAGAAGCTGTTTTGATAAAAGCACATGAATGGAAAACAGTGTGGGGGGGGGGGGGGGGGGGGTAGGAGTCCCTTTGTGACATTCGACCTCTAGGTTTGCTAGCGAGGGGAGGTACTGGGTCTGCACTTATGCATGTGAAAGATAAGTGATGCTGAAAGGCAGCGCTGTTGCAGGGGGAGCTGTTAATTAGCGGGAGTAATTGATGTTTTTCGTTTTCCGCGCAAAGAGGGGACGCTGTCAGAGTGCTTACGCCCAGGGAGAGAGACAGCGTGAAAGTGGATTAGTGGTGTTGGAGCAATTCGGGTGGCGTCGAGCTGTTTGCTAAATGCTACTAACGACAGGAAGAT
Organism: Chrysichthys cranchii; assembly: GCA_030068335.1. NCBI lineage: Eukaryota > Metazoa > Chordata > Actinopteri > Siluriformes > Claroteidae > Chrysichthys > Chrysichthys cranchii. Next base: position 26,330,605 of record JAQMCW010000037.1, on the reverse strand, counting down.
TAGCTTGTGAACACAAGGCTACTGCAGATAGCAGCTCGACAGTATGTCATCGTAGACCTGTTTATACACGATTAACAAAAAGCAGTGCTTTATGAGTTATTTATCTACTTTTTTTTTTTTTATATACGCAGAGCAAATCTGTACAGAGCATGTTTCGCTTGCATAAGGTTGTTGCATAAGAGGTTGTTGTTTTTTTTTTTTTTTTTTCGCAGGAGACACTACCTACCCACAATGCATTTGCAGCGACATAGATGGGTGCAGTGTGACGTAAAATATACTGACATTTTCACGAGGTAAAAAAATAACAGAAAAAATGAATTATTATAAAGAACTGAATAGCAGAAATCAATGAGATTATGAAAGCAGTGAAGGAATATTAAAAAAAAAAAAAAAGCAAAAATAAATGCTCTGTATAAATACACCTTTTTGGGGAAAAAAACCAATATATACATATATATTATATTTTTATTTACTTATTTTTTTACATACTTTTTTTTCACATTTCATTCTATTCTTTGCTCGTCTTTGCACTATTTTCGCAATACACTGTGCATTTTTCAACAGGAATACAAATTAACACGCGTATCACCCATTCTTAAAAATGAATAAATACAAAAACAATTTCCTGCCTCTTTTTTTTATTTCAAGGATGTTTTTTTAATCCAGTAGAATCGGACTGGAAATCAAACTTTTTATATGGTAAAACGAGTGATTGTGTAGTCCTGTTGTGGTGTTTTAGTTTTAAAGAATATTTCGTTATGTTATCAGTTGAAGTTCACTTGTTTTTAATATTTATTTTGTAGACTTTTGTATCGTGCTCCACGGCGCTACGAGCTCTTTATGTGCTCTGTTTTGCTAACAGGGAGACCGACATTTCATGCTGTGGAGCGAGTTAACATTTAACCGAGATTTCATTTCAATCACATTTCTGTCAAAAGAGAGAGTTCGTCAGAGAGGTTCAATCCTCATGTGGGCAGCTGCACCGTGTCTCTGAGCTCCGTCCAAACCCGCAACACCTCGCTACACAAATACTGAGCTCCGTGTACAGACAGCCGCCGCTGAAGCTGTTCTGTTAATAATCACAAAACCCCCCCGAGATAATTGACTGTACAGTACACCGATACACAAGATAACTCCGTGAGTTGTGGGAGAGAGTGAGGTTTTGCGCGAGGCGAGTGATCCGGGCATCATACACGCACTTCTGGGCGTCGCCTGAACATCTGGGTACGTCATATTCTGTTACGCTGGCCTGCCAGCGATGCCTCCTTGCGAATTTTAAATGTTTTCTAAATATTTTACAATTTTTAGAGGATCGCAATCATCATTGTATCTTCGAAAAGCATAAGACGGGCCATCGTAACTCAGGGAGCACCTGTATTTGGTTATTTCTTTGGTCGCACTCCAATCCTTCTATGGACAAGGATAAGTCCACCCTGTGGACATAACTCTCATGCACTTGACGCGAATACCGCTCGCTTTTTATGCCCACAGGACACGAACTCCGAGCGATACAAGATCGCAAGTGTGCGTACGCAAGTTAGCCACTAGCCCGCCAGTGCTCGAGAGGTGAAGGGAGCTGTTTCTTGGCTTGTAATCACTGCAAGAACAGCTGCTTTCAAATCTTAAGCAGCCTCCGTTTGTTAGAAGGAAAAAACAACACTAAAGACAAACAGATGGGTGACACTAGAGACTGCTAAGAGAAGCCCATAAAGGTTAATGGTGGACAAAATGAGATAAGATGTCGGCAAAAGTTTCGCTGCTGTCTTGGATCAGCGTCTGCGTGGATCCTCGGCACCTGCACGATTTCACTTGTGTATTCAAACGAAGAAGACGAAGAAAAAAAAGGAAATTGCCCGCAGCTGCCCGCACGTTTCATGTCTTAGAAATGCAGATTAGGATGCACAATCAAGTACCTGGCACTTAGCATTTTCCTTTACTGCTGAATTCAGGTTCACTAGATGTAATAGCAAATCGAATCCAACGTCTCCACCGATCCCTCGTTCATCCCTCTTCGTGTTAGCCCCCAAACGCGTCTGTTCAGCACCTCCACTGATGACTAGCACCTGCGTGGTTTTTTTGTTTGGTTGTTTGGTTTTTTTTTTGAAGCAGGCATTATTAAAAATCGCTCTCCAGACGCTAACAATCAGTGGCAGTCGGAATGAAACCGCTTATTAATACGAATAACAGTAAAAAAAATAAACACGGATGAAGTCGAGTGTCGCATGGATGTAATCAGATGAAGTGTCACGTTTAAATGTTTCTGGTATCAAGTAAGACACTAATTTTAATTTAAAAGCCAATTCAAGGAAAGAGGTGATTGAAAATGTCAGGATTTATTTTTTTTTACAGGGTACAAGCACTTTTTTTTTTTCATAGTGCCTGTTGTATATACAGAATGTGCTCGTATTTTTCTTGAAATACATCAATCAAGATTAATAATTGGAGGAGGAGGAGGAGGAGGAGGAGGAGGAGAAGGAGAAGGAGAAGGAGAAGAAGAAGAAGAAGAAGAAGAAGAAGAAGAAGAAGAAGAAGAAGAACACCTGCTCTGCATAAAATTTTGAGAAATGAACGTTCAGGTATTTTGCAAGTTACGATGGAGAGGCGTTCCGCTATACCCAGCGTAAGTGGAACATATCGTAAGTCGAATGTCGTAGACCAATGCTTAGCCTAGCTTAGGTAGATTAGCTATCTTATCCTAGCCTACAGAGGAGTGTTTTCCTGTAGGAGACATGCTGGGGTGTTTAGAAGACATGCTTTTGAATTAAAATTAGCTCTTGAAGCACAAAAAAACAGGCGGTAAGGCACTGTACAGTACACCGATACACAAGGGAACTCCTTGAGTCGCGGGAGAGAGTGAGGTCATCACGCATAGCAAATAATGCGTACATCCGGGCGTCGCCCACGTACTTCCGGGAGTCGTCCGAACGTATCGTACATCATACGCCGTTACGCTGGCCTGCCAGCGATGCCTGCCCACGAATTTTAAATATTTTTGAAATATTTTAAAAAAAAAATTTGCGGATTGCAATCATCATCGTAACTTGACAAATTGTAAGTCAGGCCATCGTAACTAGGGGAGCACGTGTATATTATATTATATTATATTAAAGTATATTATATACTTTTTAAAATACTTTGTTCATTACATTTTGCATTGTGATTTTATTATTAGGAACAGAAATGAATGAACATTTATTGCAAGAACAAAGTAACTTCCATCATGGAAATTTATATCAAGTGGAATTGCTTCGGATAAATCTAGTTTCTTAATAATAATAATAATAATAATAATAATAATACATTAAATCTGATGCAAAAATCTAAACACAACATGGTTCAATAAAGTTATTATTATTTTTATTGTTATTATTATTCTTATCCTTTATTTTGCTTTTAATCCTGTACTGTTTTTAATTTTTTGCATCGTATGCTAGTTATTATAATTTAAGTTTTTTTTTTTTTTTTTTTTTTTTTTTTACTATTTACAAAGTACAAAAAAAAAAAAAGGCCACAAAATCAGCCCAAAATATTCCCTGACGTAGCTAGAAAAATGGGCAGCAGTAGAAAGATGTTTGTGACCTCTCACTTTCTCATATATGAATAAATAAAATTCCTCCAGAGCTGATCAGACAGGAGAGAGAGAGAGAGGATTAAAGTAACGGCCGTCTCTTTGGTCTTTCTCCCTTCTTCACCTTTCAGGAACTTTACGGCTGAATTATTCAGACCCAGGAACGAGTGGGGGGGGGGGGGGGGGGGGAGAAGTTGAAAAACAGAGGAATATTTGAAGAGGACCATTAACTTCACTTGGCCTGGACTCAATTTATTTATTTGATTAGCTCGAGCAATGGTAAAAAACGGCAAGACGCAAGTGAGTGGCATATAAATGAGCTTGAGTCTCTCTCTCTCTCTCTCTCTCTCTCCATCCCTCCCTCCCTTGCTTCTTCCCCACTGGAATTCATTACTGCGTCTGAATCCAAAGTCTCCAAGTTTGCGATTTTGCCACTAATCCCCCCCCCCCCCCCCCACACACACACACGCACACTCACTCCTCTACATATTTTCTTCATTTCGTGTTCTGTTCATATTATGGATTTGTCTCATGCACGCATGCCTAGCTCAGATGTAATATTTCATCCATAGCCAGCATTCTGACCAGCTACGTCTCTGTGTGGGATGGAGGCTGCGGAGCCTCTGAATGGAAGGATGTGAGGAGATGGAGAATGGTGAGGCCAGCAGAGAAGATCATCGGGACTTCTCTTTCCTCCATTCAGGATATCGCCCCTAAGCGCTGCACGTCCCGAGCTATGAACATCATCAGTGACACCTCACACCTCCACCATGGACTGTTCTCCATCCTGGTCTCTGGCAAGCGGTTCTGCAGCATTTGGTACAGGACCACTAGGTTCTGTAACAGCTCCCCACCCCCCAGGTCACCAGACTGCTGAGCTCTAAGTGAAAATTATGCCAGTTAGTATTTCATCTGGATTTAATTACTTGAAAAATGGGCTACAATTGGACTACTGTTAACTCCACCCGTCACATTCATTCTGGTCACTTTCCAGTATCGTACTCACATATATTATAATATATTTTATGTTTAATATTGCGTTGAGCCATATTGCAATGAAATTTCGTTCTGTGCACGCTCATTGGATATGGAATGACAACAAAGTCTGTCTAAGTCCAAGTCTTATCCTCGAACCAACCCTCTAAAACAACCACCTCATCTTGTATCTAACCTTCAACTTCATCACATTTAATACAGTCCAGCTATATTTTTTTACCCTTCTATGATTGTGTTATTATTATAATTTTTTTTTATCTTGATAAGTCCTGAAAACCATACTATGTAGACCAAAATGGGGAACTACTGGACAGTTATCCTGCCCAAGCTCAGGTCTTTTTTTTTTGGGGGGGGGGGGGTTGTGAAATTTCATCTTCTGTTAAGGATCTCAGCAGAGGATATGCTCTCAGACTGCACCGATGTGCGGCGGTGAAACTTTACAAAAGCCCCGTATTTCAAACACGGAGATAAAAAGAGAGTTTCGTATTAACAATAAATCCAGCAGGCCTTACCTCAGCGTTTTCCTCACTGAGCAGGCAAGTGCATGCGACATCAGAACAGTTTCAGGATTATCCGATATCAGTGTCGTATAAAAATGCACAAAAAAAAGTCATACTTGAGGAAAAGTAAAGATACTTTCCTAAAGAGGAAGGGGGAGAAAAACCCCCCGACTCAAGCGGAATTTAAAAAATTATATATATAATATTATATGTACTGGTCTAGGAAAGGCATTATGGTTTTGGATATTATAAACAATCAGAAAGTTTCCAGTCTGCCAACTTTTTTTGCTCCAAGCAGCAAAACATTGCTACAGTAATAAACTATTAACAACGAACCCCAAACACAAGTACTGTGTCATATATTCGGTGAAGCAAGAACTATTTTAAAGCATTTTTAAATCATCTCTCCAGGCCATATATCTGTATTTACATTGGAAGACTTGTGTGTGTTCAGACACGGGTTATACCCACAAGTATCTGAGACGTGTCCATGTTTTACTCAAACTCCTCCTTGTATGCACAGCTCCTACGTACAATCTGAGTAGTGACATCTCAAGTTTCGAGTCAAGTCTGGGCACCAATGCGTGCAATTTCAGTATTAAATCCTAATCGCGCAGGCCAAACTCAAACTATTTTATCCAAGCAAGGGACATTTTGTTGGATGCGAGGAACTGAATGAAAGCATGTTAACCCCCCATCCAAATCGTACCTGTTTCAGTCGTTTCATGACAAGTTACATTGAGAAAGAGAGGATCCGGAAAAAAAAAGTCAGACAGAGAAATCAGATTCCCCTGGGGGTCTAGGTGAAGGTTTTTTAATCAGATAGGAGCGAGTCCAAGCAGTGTCTACTTCAAATGGATTCAAAGTGCCCTCTATAGATTACCATCAGACCTTGTCAGGACTCTTATTTACTCCGTCTCTCTATCTCTCCATTCAGCAGGGGTCCAACGCTCTCGGCATTTCACCCTGATTAGTCCTGGGTGGTAGTACATGAGCCTGTGATGTCTGTAACTATGCCCACCAAGTATTTCTCCTTTCTTTTGCACTTTTAATTAGCAAAATTTGCATTCCACTTCATCTCAAGAATGCAGAGGTACACTCTGGAAAAAGAAAGAAAGACAGAAAGAAAAGAAAAGAAAAGAAATCCTCATGTATGCGGTAGACTTTCACAATGTAAACCGGACGGATCAGGAAATCGGTAAACGAGGTTACCTTGCATTTGAGAAAACACCCTCCCAACCAGCAGAGGGCACTGTCAACTAGCCATTCATCTCTCACATCCACACACACACACACACACACACACCCCTCTATTGAATTTCCAATCTTGATGACCGGTGTTATATAACCTTTGCATAGTCTTATTAAGCCATGTCAATTCACCGGAATATCCTGCCTTTCCCTATTGACCATTCTGTACTATTTACTCTTGGATGCCATTTGAGATCGCTGTTTGAATATCCAGCTTTGGCCTTTACATATTTAAAATAGGGATCCACTTCCTGTTTCATCACTGTCACAGTCTCCATCAGCTAACCAGAAAGCTGATACCTCATACACTATATGGCCAGAAATTTATGGATACCTGACCAATCACAACCATAGGTGCATCTATTCAATTAAACAACGAGAACCTTTGTGAGTTCAGGCACCGGTGTTGGACGCGGAGGCCTGGGGTGCAGTCGTTGAGGTTGAGTCATGGATCTCGCGTTGTCCAGGTGGTACATGTTTGGGTCACTTGGTTCAAATGAAGGGGCATTCCAAAGACATCCTATACAACTGTGGGCTTCCAGTGTTTTGTCAACAGTCTGGGGAAGAACCACACATGGGTGTGATGTTCAAGGGTCTGCAAACTTTTGGCCATGTAGTGTAGTTGGAGGAAGACCTAAATATCAAAGTTGTAGTCCGTGCTAGTACGCAGGAGTGCGCCAGAGGAGCCAACGTATAAATGAGACAATCTAATTGAATTTAATTTAATTTAAGACTTTTTGAACATTGATCTATGGACCTAACAGGACCTATAGGATCTTTCGCATGAGCCAATAACATCCATTTACCGAAGGGTGCCAAATAAACCATGGCTGTATGTGCAAATTCATACATCCGGAGGACATGTATTAAAGTTGCAGTGCATTGTTTGTCCAATCTGAGGACAAACAAGTCTTTCTGAAGGACGGCTTATCACGACTTTGATAAAGGCGATTTAGCGGATATTCGCCGCACATCATTCCCGTAACTAACTAATTAACATAATGCGCACTAACGTCTACTCGTTTTCATTCATTTATTCGAATCATGTTTTAATCAGGTATTTTCTTCCTCCATCTCACCGCTTTTAGTCGGCATTATACAGGAGCCTGTTCTGGGAGTCTCTGAACTCACCATGGTTATTGAGAACAATTAGCATGCGCAAAAAACAATCGTCATTTACATATGGCTTTGCACACGATGTAGTTCAGGCAGTCGTTTTTCCTAAATCGCACGCAACATGCGGACTAACTCCTCATCCGGGTTTCCTTTTGCACGTGCGACATGACACTTATTATTTTCGGCTCTCAGGAAATGAAGCTGTGAGTGAGTTCAAAAAGGACCTGTAACTACTCGCGGTAAAGGTCATCGATCACTGTGAAAGAGATTTCTCAAGAGTTGAAGTCTTCTCTGATAGGATTTAAAAAAACAAAAAACAAACCCAGACTAAATAGAATTGGTTCCCAGAAGAACTCCCTTTCAGGGTGGTTTATTGGGTTAAACCACGCAAGTGTCTTTAGAAGGACATACTGTATATGTCAGTCCTGAAAATGTCATATTTTCAAAGGGTAACGGACAAGCACACAGTTTTATTCCTTGGTGGCCTTTTATAACAAACGTCCTCCGAGTTAACTGGCCGTGACAGGTGCTCTTCATCAGGCCCCAGATGAATGCATGAGGACACAAGGGCGTAACTTATATTCCTGACCTTGTGGTGGACAAAAGGTTACTACTGGCCTCTTGAAATCGTAACAAGAAAACCATAACTGTCATTTATGTGAAATTTGATTCAGCGGCTCTTTGGCAATACACGATGACGGGGTCAACGCTATAACCCTGAAAGACTTAGAGCTAATTCTGGGGTCAGAAGGTCACTCATCTTGTCTAAAAGGACGGAAGATGAGACCTTCATGCTTCTGAGAGATCAATTTAAAAAAATCAAATAAATTCCAGTAAATTGAAAAGAATTGTAAGTTATGTAAAACGATCCTTCTCTTGCCTCTTAGTCTTTTGTGCGGCTTTTGTGCAAAGCATAGGATCCCAACCTACTGTGCAGTTTGGATGTGTATAGACAAGCCTCCTTGGTGAACTCAGCAAATCGATAGCATAATAGCTGCAGAAACAGCCAGAGAGCATAACATATTCATCTTCCTTCCCCAAAGACCTCCCGTCAAGAGCGCTGCCTTCAGACCAAATTTGTGTCAACGCTCTTGATTTGAATCCCACAGACAGGAGGAGATACCTTTGACCTCTCAGTGGGGCTGATGCCACTTAGGGAGGAGGATTCTGAGATAATGCAAGGTGACTGGCTGATCCCGAGGTACCGAGGTCTTGGCAACTTTATTACCTAGTTCTAGGATGAAGTTAAATTCATGACCTGTGTGTTATGAACGCTGCTTTTTCTTCTGATAGTACCTTGACTTGACAGCAGGAGGAGATCTAGGAAAAAAGATGAACTGAGAGACACGGAGAGAGAAAGAAAGCGAGAGAGAGGGAGAAAGAAAACGCTCCTGGTCGTGTATGGGTGGACACAGAAGAAGCAGGATTCCTTGGCATCGGTTGTGTTTTCAGAGAGAAACAGGAAGGTACTGAGATGCTTTGAGGAAAAGAAAAAAAAAAAAAGGAAAGCTGGGAAAAGCTGAAAAAGAGGAGATTTTTTTTTTCTGAGAAGGAAATTGAAGGATTATAATTACCAACTGGAGATAGTCTGACGGATGCCTAGGTGTAGCAGGGGATTAATCGATTATTAAATTAGCCGTGCTTATCATTCACTGAGCCGCAGCTGAAACGGCCACAATGCACATCAGTGGGATTTGATTACGTCAACGTAATCGGCTCTGATTCCCACAAACCTTAGTCAGACAGAGAAGGCAAGAACCCCTCCCTCTGGGCTCATCCTGAATCTCTCCATAACCATTTTCTCTCTTGGGAGATACCCATCCTTTCCTTGCGCCTTTTCTCTCATATCTCTGTCTAACTCGATGCTCACATTGCATCACTTACATTTGCATTTCTCGTTCATCACGCAGTCTGGGTATATAGGTTTCTTTCCGCTTACTAGATCATTACTTACTTACAAATAACAGCTACAAACATCTCCACAGGCTTGTAATTATGATTTACGAGGTCGGAAACAGTCCTAATAGGAGTTGGCCCAATCTGCATGCTGCCTTTGATTTTACATTCCTGTTTCATCAGCCAGTTGATAACCCGCACAACTTGCTTAGATCCCGCGGCATGGTCGTGCATTCACATTCGCAGCTTAAGGGTCTTCAGTTTGATCCTGAGTCTGCAAAAATTCTCTTCTCAGTCCTTTGGGGGTTCATCCACCTCCCAGAAACATGCTAGTACTTGTAAATTGCCCCTAGGGGTGAATGTGTGCGTGCATGGTGCTGCAGTGGCCTTGCTTGACATCCAGGTTGTATTCCTGCGGGGACTCGGTGTTCACGGGATCCGCTGAAGTCCTGCCCAGAATAAAGTGGTTACTGAAGATAAATTAATGGATGAATGAACAATCACCTGTAATTTTCCAACACTCTGCTCTGACTGACACCCTCATGATCCAATGCACACCCGCATCATCGTGCATTCAGCCGTCTTCACTCGTATATATTTTTGTTTTTATCCTGGTCAAGGTTATGGTGGATCTCAAACCTAATCGGGCAACACAGGACACAAGATGGGAACATCTCCTGGATGGGTGCACCAGTCCATCACCAGGCATCGTGCATTTATTCATAAGGAACTATTATATCCTGGTCAGGGTGGCACTGGATCTGGAGCTTATCCCATGAACAATGGGTGCAAGACAGGAGTACCCCCTGGGTGGGTACACCAATCTCGCCAGTCTCAAGGCACTGATCATGCATTGATAAACTCATCTATAGCTTGAGGCAGCTCAGAGTGGACCAATCCACCTACCTGCATGATTGGGACTTGGGAAATGAATGCATACCATGGAGCAACTTATGAAACTACACACAGTCACCAAAGACCAGGATCAAACCCTGGACCCATGGGGCAACAGTACTGCCAGCTTTACTAACCTAGTAAGGAAGGTCTTCATAACTATTTATATAATTTTTATAACCATAATATTGTATCTACACCCCATAGTGTGGATTAGATAAGAGTAAAGGACGTCGTCTGCAAAAAAAAAAATAATAATAATAAAAATACCAACAACATTGATTAATGCTCTGGCCTGATGTATGTTATCTCACATTCCGACCTCATGCACATTCTGCTTTCAAATTTTGCCAGCTGGCTACCCGGGACCTTGGGCTAGAAATGATACATGGCTATATGTGAGGTATTCATTTGTTTTTTTTGTTTTTTTATGTATTTGATTACAGATTTGTGTTTGATCACTGTTCCTGGTGTCCTCCTGAATTTTGAAGAATCTGCAACTCTTTGGGTTGGGTGAAACACTTAGCCAGTATCCAAGTGAGAACAAGGACGATGGTCTCCTGAAAACTGGATGTATATTTTCAAGGTATACTTGCGCGTTGAAAGGCGTCCCCTAAGAGTGACAAGAAAAGCTCGTTTAAAGGTGATAAACTTTCTAAGAAACAGACACACCATGAAAGAGAATAAAGCAAATTAAATATAATACAAAAATGTTTATTCATGACATTAGTGTTATTTGGCAGACACCCTTATCCAGAGCAACTTACTTCTATCTCATTTATGAACTGAGTAGTTGAGGGTTAAGGGCCTTTCTCAAGGGCCCAGCAGAGGTAGCTTGGTGGTGCTTGGATTTGAACTCACGGCCGTCTGACTAGTAGTCGGACATCTTAACCCCTGGGTGACCACTGTCCCATATTCAGTCGTTAATTTTCAATTATTGCTTCTGGTCTGGTTCATGGTGGATCAGGAGCCTATCCTGGGAACACTGGGCACAAGGCAAGAACACAACCTGAAGGAAATCCATGCATGGATTCAATCCAGGAACCCTGGAACGCTGAGGCAGCAGTGCTACCCACTCCGCCCCCATGTCATTTCGCCATCCTTGAAGTAACAGGTCTCACAGTTTAGGTAGGTTGACCAGAAAAACTGGTGTTCTTTAAGGGTTTATCATATAACTAAGAGTCCCAAGATTCCAAAAAAGGGTTATCATTGGGATCGTTTCTGGTGAAGAACTTCTCCCCAGAGGCAGAACAGAAGATCCCGAAGCCTCCTGAGACCCAAACTTGAACATTGTGTGCCTTGTAATTTCTCCTCAATTCGTTTGAACTATTGAACCTGATAGACCTTACAAGGATATAAACACAGTGTAGCTGGGAGAAAATCCTCAGATGTCCTCATATGAGGACAGTAGGGTCTCATGAGGTTAAGGGCGGTACCCGGAACCCCGTATAAGGGAATACTAAGATGCACGCTTCGGAAAAACAGGTTCTTCGGGGGGTTCTTTCGATAAGTTGCTAGATTCCAAAAATGCCTCTAATTGGGATCTTGTCTGATGGAGAAAATCTGTCATCGGCTTGCAGACAGAGCTACGGTTTTTCCCCGGAGAGACATCCGAAGGATCTTTCGCGGTTTCTACAAACGCTCAGTATGCTAAAACGCAGAGATATACATCTTCTCAGTAACCGCCACTAAGAATAGCGGCGTTATAAATAACGAAAGGGAAACTCAGCTCAGAAACAGTGGTTCGCTGTAAGGGAAAACTTATGTAACGAGACAGAAATATGCCGAAGAAACAAAGAAACACCAGATTGGAGGCAGATGAGAGTGGACATGTTCTAGTTAACGCTGCCAGATCATATGCATATCTAACACGGCAGCGATTTCTCAGCGCACACATCAGAGCGCTCGCCACAAATAAGCTAAACAGGGCAGATCCAGCCGCTCGGAAACCAGCTGAGAGACTTTTCGACTCTGAGACACTCGGTATGATGGTATCGTGTTGTGTTTGGAAAACGACGTAATTGCATCGATCAGTTTAGCTTTGGCTAGGAGGGAGAAGTGCAAGCGTTCAAGCTAAAGCCAGCAGTGACCGTTCGAGGTCTCACAGAGCACTGACCACCACGGGCATTTATGAAAAGAGCAAAATAGCTTTTTCTTTGGCTTTTTCTTTTTTCTTTCGTTTATCCAAATTCCCTAGAGCGTTTAAAAGGCCGCGGCTCAGAATTAAAGATGGAGGTTATATGGCGGAGCTCTCTCTGTTTGCCGATACTGAACTCTCCGTTTCTAGCAGTCCTTCTTAAGGGCGCGCGCTCCATTCTGAACCAATTTTCGGTCATCACTTATTCATTAGCCCTATTTATTTGGGTAGCACTTGCCGGTCTGGCGATCAATGGTATATTTACCAAAAGAAGCAGGGCTTCTTTCGGAGCTGCAGCATTATTGAAGGCAAAGCCAGACTAACAAGGCTAAACTAACAACCCAGTGAATTAAAGGATAGTTATTTAGCGACCATCAATAGATGCCCAGATGCTCGGGGATGAATATGAACACACATATTAGCATGCATGGAGGTGGGGTATTCATGCATTCTTGGGCATACGCATGCATAAAAACACATATAAGGATATTTATTTCCTTTGCCCTTCACAAGGTCTTTCCTGTTATTGGTTTAGTTCTCCATGTCTCTCTGTATTGATTCATTTGTGTCACATGATCATCCACGTGAAGTGAACGTTTTTTTTTGTTGTTTAATTTCTGACTCGATCCATACTTGTTGGATTATCTCCATACTTGTTAAAGGCATAAGGTCTGATTGTTCCATGCTTTTCGTTTCCTTTCAGATTTGTATTTCATGTGTAATGCTTTTTAATGGATTTTTTTTTTCTCCTCCAATTGACCTCCAGATGTTCAATCTTCCCAGGATGTCATATTTAGTCACCTCATCTCAAAGCATCACGTTGTGAAAAGTGTCTTTGCGTGTTTTTGCCCCCCCGTATATCAGAAACATAGACCGTCCCATGTGAAGTGTACTGTATGTGATTTACTTTTTTGTAGCACGTGTAAAGACGTTCCACCTTGCGTCTGAAAGCACAATTCCCTCACGCTCTCCTTTAACACCTCGGCTTTCTCTCCCACCTCCCCTCTTTCTTCCGTGCTTTCTGTCGTTCTTTTCTTCACACGTTGTACCAGCATTCAATTACAGCCACATAATCACTTTTCATCCCCAAGGCTTGACGTGGCCTCCGGTTGGCGAGAGGAAAAAAAAAAAAAAAGAAAAAAAAGTCTAATTACTTGCTGACCTTCACACCCTTTCCCATCTCACACACACACACTCTCGGAGTACAAGTCCCTGACTCTCACCCGCTAACACACGCGTGTTCTCCCTGTGCTTCAAATGGTGGTGATTAACAACATACAACAAATTGAGTTTTTATGGAGTGGACTAGCCTGGGGTACCGCTGGCCAAGATTAGGCCTCATTAATCCTGTAGCATAGATATCTGCATAATTGCTTCATAAAGGCACACTGAGGTTGGTTTATTTTCAAAGGTGGCAAGATGTTATCGGTCGGCATCATGCCACGGCCGTGTAATCAACGTCCAGGCTGTAGTCAAGTATAAAACAGGCAATCATCTTACGCAGATGGGGTTTCAGTGCATACTGGTGTAGCTTTAGTCCCGATCTAATCGAGAAGGATCAGGATGGCTGACTCCACCAGCACGCGAATCGTTAACTACCTAACTAGCTAACTAACTAACTAACCTATACCTTATTTCAGTTCGCTATGTGCCCACGCTCTCCTACATTCTGATTTAACCAGCTGTTTCATGTCAAATTCCTGGCTTCAAACTATACGCTTCGTGGTACATCCCGGTTTACACTTAGGAAGTTAGATACCGAAGTACAATCTTAGCCCTTAACATGTTGGCGTTCTACCTAATGCTAGCCTAGCGATGCTGCTAACAATATATATGTGTGTGTGTGTGTCGATCACTGTTAATTCTCATATTCTCATATCGTTGTCAATCTCCATTTCCAAGTCTTCTGTTCGCTCTTTCAGAGCACGCAAAGCTCAGAAAAAGTGAATTCAACCCCAATTTTTTAAGGAAATTGCGATACAGCAACAAGAGCCAGTCGCTATAGGAACAAGCTAGCCGGCTGACGTTAGCGATAATGCTAAGATTGATGATTATGTTCTCAAAACTGAAATTAGGATAATGATGATATGATGATGTCAGGGTCAGGGCGGTCAGATCTGGAGTTTAAACCCAATACAGTGGACCCTTGGGTCATGGACTTGATCCATTCCGAGACACTGTTCGCAACCCGAATCAGTTTTTCCCATTGAAATGAATGTAAATACAATTAATGTGTTTCAGGGCTCTTATGGGTTTATGTGTGGCAATAAAACATAGAATAAAATGAAAGTAACCTTAATTATAGAAAAATAAACCTAAATGAAATAAACAGATGATTTTAAGGCACGTTCCCTTTGCGGTGGAGAC
>JAQMCW010000037.1:26164872-26175539 GCA_030068335.1 Chrysichthys cranchii | reverse complement strand
ACACCCCCCCCCCCCCCCCGCCATCGATGGTTTTCATTCTGATGACTAATTCTGGTGACATTAGATCACAAACTACTTAAGAAATAAAAGTGCCTCAATGACCAACTTTAGTGCAAACATATCTAAATATTATCTTATTCCCAAACTAAGGTTCTTAAAAAAAAAAAAAAAAAAAACTGTAGGATTTTTCTTTTTTTTTTTTAAACCCGAAGAAAACCTGCCAGCGCCCACAAAAACACACACTCCCCTCAGACGCTGCGCCAAAGCTTATTAATATGCCGTGACCGTATCTGAGCAAATTCAACACCTCCGAATCTCATCTCGTTTCATCTCATAAGTCATATCTCATCTGTCTCAGTCCCATTCACACAGACTTCCACGCACAGTATTTCTCTCTGTCGTACTGACCAGGAGAGGCCTGGTGTACTACCCCACACACACACACACACACACACACACACACACACGCTAGCCTTCAAAGGAATACTCTTGTCTTCAAAGCAGCCCTCTGTTCTCTCAGTGCAGACAGCAACACTGTGCAAATGACTCAGAGAGCAAAGAATCATGGGAATACTGGCATCCTCTGTATATCCGTGGTGCGAAATGTCTCACTTGCCGTGCTGAATGCAATTTTCACTCCGCTTTTGTTTCCTGCTCCAGTCGATCTCGCGCCAAATCTGTACGAACTCGGCGGCGCGAGAGTGATTGGATTTTATATGGAGTCGTAAGGAAAATGCACATGTAGTCATCATTTAATAACGGTTCACTCCGAGTGGGTTTCTTGGCCACAACATGCAGGACAACATTTGAATAATTCACCTGCATGGACTTTGCTAGGGTTTTTCCACGTTACGTAGTGTAAAGTGGACGGGGCTTCCTTGGGTAAATATCGCCTTAAGTTTGCCCTCGCCAAACCTATAGTCGAAATTTTAAGCAAGTTACGGTAAGGGGATAAACTGAACAAACGGCACAGTAGCCGTCAAGACTTACGGCTCTGGGTTAGTGATCGGATGGTCAGGGGTTCAAGCCCCCAGCACCACCAAGCGTCCGCTATCGGACCCCCCGAGTATCCCCCTTAACCCTTTCTGCTCCAAGATCCCTGCGTCATGACTCTGACTCTAGTTCCTGAGGACTTGGGATATTATGCAAAGAAACAAATCTGAAATGTACATGGTGACAGATAAGGCTTCTACTTCTTCTTAAATTGTATCTGAACACCTTCCTGCGTCCTACTTACATCTGACCCATACTGAAGGTTAATAACTCCAGAATGCTCAGTGCCTCGTTTGTAAATCAGCAGAACGCACGCACACGGACGAAGGGAACGGGATTAAGGGGTCCGCGCTCATGAATAATTCAGGCGTGCACGATGAAACATGGTAATTGACAACAGATAAATCAGCAGACTGATGGATGGAGGCAAGATCTTCCTAGTTCTGGAAGAGTTATATATGTGCCCCAAGGGAAGGCGCCAGGGCTGATGTTCTAATCGAACGAAAAGGTCAGTCATAATGCCGTTTTCCGACAAAATAATGAACGGATGTTCTGACATCATGTTCCCAAGATCTTGTCGGCTCACTCGATCGTCTCGGCTGTTGTGACTAGAATCTAATCGGAATTCTCGAGAAGGTCCCGAGATTATCCTGACATGGCTTTGTTTAATAACTTACGAAATACGATTGGGTTGAAAACATTGGGTGGTTTTTTCCCGAGGTTATTTCATCATCCAGTCTTCATAATGCGTATTTTTTTTTTTCTTTTCTCGAGTTTATTCATTTATCCAGGATTCCAAATGAGAATGTGTCGACTGCACACTCGATGCTGCACGTCGAACGATAGCAAGATCTCGGATCAGTCGCTACATGAACAGGATCCACGCGGGACGCATGGTTTAAATGCAATCTGGACCATGCGATCTGATTAAAATCCAAGTAAGATCATTTAATGTCCACGGGTAATTTTTTATGGATACTCAAGGATCACTGGACTTAAAAGCTGTGTTCATGAGGCTACATGAAAGCTACACAAGTCCTTAGGATAGCCCTAAAATCCTGCATCGCCTGCGAGATTCAGCACTATCGGAGAAGTCGAATTTAAGGCACGAGGGACATACATCTTCGGCATGATTATTAATAAAAGCTGTCTGATGCCTATTGGAATAAACTATTATAAAGATTTATATCAGTTGTCATCTAGGTGCCATGTAGTCCACCACTTGTGTTAGCCCCCATGAAGAACCTTTTCCTCCCTTGTGAATGTCAGACTGTGCTAGAAACGGTGCAATATCAATTTTGCATGCAGTCTTTAACAGTAAATCTCATCGTTCGACTCTTTTGCGCTCCCTGCCCAGATCTGTGGTTGTTTCGAGATATCAAGGCCAGCTACGTGAACGACTGCCAGCTAGAGCAGAATTGGGGGCGACCGTCTTGGCTGCTGAAATCAATGGCAATCTAAATTGTGTCGTCCTTCCTCGTGGCCTTCAATCGACAGAAATGTTAATTTAATCTGTTTAATGATTTGATGCAAGTCTCACGACAGTAGTACTGGTGGCAATTTGTCCATGGGCCGATGACCAGAGAGTGGAAGTAGCAGCAGATATATCAGAAGTGTTCTCTCCGAGGTCTTTTGAGACTCGAGGCAGTGAACGGTTGTGAAATTAAAGGGGACTGGCACTTTTGCAGTAAAAAATTAACCTCCTTATCTCCAGTAGATCTGTACAAATACAGACAGATTCGCCGGTTTGTCCCTCTGGATGAACCTGACAAGAAAATGTATCCCTGGAAGAAAGGATTCCATGTGGTACCATTTTTCAAGCCATCTCATATTTAAAGGGTTAAGTACTGAGCTAATTCTGTCTCAAACATGTCACCATGTTGGAACAAACTTCAGAGAGAGGGAGATACTATTGGCACAAAAAAAAAACCCTAAAAACATTATATATATATATATATATTCTGAAATTCCTGAAAGTCAACAGTATGTTGCTTATGACCGTTTCAAAAGCAGGCATTAGATCCGTTTTTCCCAAATTCATGTTGGCAGCTCAGGTAGGTGTTGGATATTTCACCACTATAATTGTGCCTCGCAGTTCTGATAAATGACTCACATATGACTCACAGAAACCCCCGAGGACAAAAAAAAACAAAACGAACTTTTGTTTGTCTAGTACAGCATTTCAAAAAGACTACATGTGTCCCCACATCGCCTTGGGAAGGAATATTCTAAACCACATAATCGTTGACTCTATGTAGAGGGATTTTCCCTGGAATTAATTAGCTGAATAACTGAACCTGTCACTCACATCACCATGCTAACGGATTATAAATCCTCAAAATCCCACATCATTCCCAGTCCCAGGAAGCCATCCTGGATAAAGAACATCCCCCGGGCAGGATTTTCTCACGAATCAGTTAGGCAGCAAGTATGATGCCCTAAGCAGTGCACAGTTCATTACGGCAGGCACCAAGAACACATAAATGCCCATGCACTACGCCAGACGGCCTTCCCTCAAAACCACTTTCACGCTCCAGGACCTCCGAGCGGCCAAAAATTGGTTTCGTCATGAATGGCAGCCCGATGAATCAAATGGTGCTTGAGAGGTGCTGAAGACCTGACCACCTGACCTGGCAGACATTACGGTACAATCAGGGCCGTGCATAAGGTCAGAGGGAAGTCAAGAAGTTAAATAACTACAAGGTAAGCAAGTGTAATAGAAGGGAATCGAGGCAACTGGACCTGTGGTGCAATCTTGAAGACGTTTGTTGACCCATCTGTAGAGGCTTGGTCATTCTACAGGAAGATCAACACAAGTCCTGGAAGCTTGCTTCTTAATGCACGCTTGATGGTTAGAAGCAGACACAACCTTTGGCGTATACAATTACGGCATAGCGATATTCATTTCTTCGCACATCCCAGCTTCGTACGACG
The DNA here is from genome assembly GCA_030068335.1 of Chrysichthys cranchii. Classification (NCBI taxonomy): domain Eukaryota; kingdom Metazoa; phylum Chordata; class Actinopteri; order Siluriformes; family Claroteidae; genus Chrysichthys; species Chrysichthys cranchii. Next base: position 26,171,612 of record JAQMCW010000037.1, on the reverse strand, counting down.
CTGGGGTCAGTCACAATATGGTACCCATGGAGCAGAGAGGGCTTCGCTCTGATGGTCGCTTGAACCCCCTGACCATCCAATCAATCAGTTATCCACTGCCCTGGGTTGTTACAGACATGGAATTGTTTACCTGAAGAGTCACAAGAGGTACATCTGAAAGCTGTTTCTCAACTTGGGAGCAGTCTATGCTACAAAAATAAAACCCAATTCCTGTTCATCTGGAAAAGACTGTGGTCTGGGGCCCACTTCAACTGAACCATGGTGCAATCCGGATCAGGCGTCTGACAGAATTCGTTCCCTTCACTGGTTCAAGTTTTGTTATGTTGGGGAAAGGGTAACAATGTCATGTCATGGGGATGTGTATAACCCAGTCTTTGCTTTTCCACCCTACTTACACTCCAGTAATTGGCAACCCAGTTTTTATTCATTCCTCTTTAACCCATGGACCCTGGATCTGGAGCCTATCCCGGGAATCCCAGGCAAGCGTTGGGAATAAGCCCTAGTTTTTGGGACCGTGTTGGACATTTCGTATCGTAGAGGAGAATGCGAAGTATTTCATAGAAATCCCAATCTTTAAAAGTTCTGCATAAAGCAATGACAACAAATGAGATGAATATTAAGATCACAGGTCTGGTAGAAGGTCTGTAGGAAGTCAGACACTGTATAATAACATTGCAATCAACATCCCAGCTACTAAAGAAGTGGTAGGAAAGTCATTTCTACTACTCTAGTTGATAAGTGGTGACATTTTGGGAACATTTTCCTAACCCTTGCGTCATTCTGCAAGGATGCTTTACCAGAAGTGGTCTGTGTGAAGCTAGATTCACAAACAAGATGTTTTCAATCTGTTCACCGTTCAGAAAATATCCAATTTCGAGACAGTGCAAGTGCCTTCTTGACGCTCCCTACATCCATTTCCACATATTTGTCAGCCGACATCCTGATGGTGGCATCCTCGAATTTTTTTTTTTTTTTGAAGAAGAAGAATTTCGAAGAGAATGTGCCAGAGAAACCAGGTCTTCTACATCAGCAATCACTCTCTGCATGAACTCCACTCCATCAACACTCATCTCTCAGCCTGCCAGTCAATTTTCAACCACAAGTGTTTGCCTGCAAGCAGAACAAGATTCAGGGGCGTTCGTCAGCTTGTTTGGGGATGAGGAAAAAAAAAAAAAAAAGTTTGCCCACACTTTTAATCACATTAGGCGAGAGAGATATATTCTGTTATATATCGATAGCGAACAGTTTCTTTTGAGAACGAACAAGCAAACACAATCTGGTCCCAGTATCTAGTGCACAACCAGCAATTTGGCATTCTGCACCAGGAACCAAACACGTTTCCTTCTTTTTGTTTGGTTTGCATCTTAGTCGCCCTGGTTATCCAAGTGTTTTTCATGCTAATTTTGGAATTTATCATTATACAGACCATCAGGCATGTGTTTTGTTTTTTTTTCCCCTACTCTTCTAGGGTGTGTGCGGGCTGTGAATGTTTCTACTCTAAGGCCATTGGTTTTTTGCATTAGTTTTGTCGTTCCAATGAGAAACAACAACAGTCGCCAAAATGCAGTCTACAGCTACTAGTTGAATGCAAAATAATAATGCACTGTGGGTGGTTCTTTGTTTGTTAGTTCGTTTTATTGTTCCATGGTAGGCCTCATTACGTTTTTTATGTTATGTCTTAGGCTTAGCTTTGTTGGCAAATTAGCAAAGCAAGCCAATTTCCTTCCAAGCTATATTTTTCTTCATAATGCCTCTATGCACATTTAATAGCTCCTTCTGCACAGCCAGTTCAAGGCAAGAATCTCATGCCTTTATTCCGCCTCACTGTTCTTTGTAAAAGGTCTGAATACCAAATGGGGAAATTTCGTTTCGCCTCCGAGCTGGAGCAATCAGCAAGTCACAGAGGCGGGATCGACCTCTGTGCAAACCAGACATGCTGGCACGGCGGGACAGGGGTGTGACCGTTTTGACATCAACATTCGTTGAGGCCATCAAAAAACTCAAACGTCTCCCACTCTGTTCACAAATTCAAAATGGCGTCCAAGGGCTGCGCGCACCTTTCTTCCTTGATCCGCTTCCCACCGCTCGTCAGCTCCTCCGACGGATTTCTGATCGCACAAATAAGATGCTCAGCTACTTTGCTTGCGTTTGAAAAGTGGCATATGCACGCCTAGCAAAAGCACCTGAACACTCAGTTCACCTGCCGTTATTGCTTTAAAAGCAAATGCTCGGGGATTTTTTATTTATTTTTTATTTATTTATTTCATTGCCGACCCGCGGTATGCGCTACATTAGACTCCAAAGGTTTGTTGAGCTATATGCCATGCCTCTGGTTTTGGAACGCTGGATTGCTATGCACTACACACAGTGGGGTGGCTTTATAGCTCCTTTGCTTGGTTCAGTGTAGAAGAACCAAAGCCAGCATATTGAAGGGTCCTTTTTTTTTTTTTTTCGGCAATATTGCGGGAGCTCGGTGTAAAAAGGGCCACTGAGCGATCATACATGACAGGAAAACACAAAAAAAAACCATGGTTCTAAGGTTTTTCTTCTAGTAAATGGAAACTAACTGCAGGTAGGAACTAGTGGGTGATGAAATGTCGGAGCAGATCGCCGTAGATTTGGTCTGAGGAATTATTCGAGCGAGCCGTCTGGATTTGATGCTCAATCCTGTGATACACAATTGAGAAAATATTGATTCACATATCAATTGTTGCACTGTCGGGTTGTCGATGAAATGACTGCGAAAATGAACGGAGCGGTCACCTGTCGCCTTTTCAATTGCTAGCATGAAGGTACTTCAAAATAAGGATCAGGTCGGCACAGTGCTTCAAAATCATATAGAAAAACAGCAAACAGATGGAACTGGTGGAGACGTAGTGTTGGAGGAATCAAGTTCTGCCAAAGCCTTGCAGAACGAAATGGAGGTAAGAAAATGTTCCCAAAATGTCACCAGTTATCAGTCAGAGTGGCGAACCAGACCTCACTAGGACTTCTTTGATGGCCGGGATGTTATTGTCAAGCTTAGGTCAAAGCATCTGACTTAAGGGTCTACCTATCGACATTCTATCAGCCATTGATTTAGCTAAAAGGCTGTCCGTTGCCTTTAATGTCGCCTTTTGTTCGCCGTCTCGTTTGGTAAATAAACCACGCTTTCCTTGAGAAAGGTGGCTCGATGATATCGGGTAGCCTTGACTCAGGGTGCGGAGGAGGAGCACCCTTGGACAAAACCATCGCAAAAGAAGACACAATCAATAAAACATCTCTCCTCATCCAACACGCTCGTTTGCCCTTTCTCTCACTTTTCTATTGGGGGGGGGGAGGAAAATGCAGAAAACAGCCTTCAGCTCGACAGACGATGAAGGGCTTGCAGGAAAGTTGGTCTAACCTGGCAACCTTGTTTGTGTGCTTGCATTTGAACAAGAATGCGAGAAGATGCTTGTGAGACTACCTTGCCTACACATAGCTTGCTTTTTATTTTTCATCCGAACCTCTTTATGACATCTTTACGTGCACGTTGAAGCACAGAAGAGCGCAAGGAAGGAAGTCTCGGCGAAGATGTGTAGGCAGGGTAGGAGGCAAAAAAAAAAAAAAAAAAAAAAAAAAAAAAAAAAACCCAGGAGGTCGCCACGCGTTTTCTCTCATTTAGAAAGTTTAACTTGAAAGATTTTACTATTTCCATCCCTCGCTTCTGTCTCAGACCGAACGCCAGATGCCGTGAATTCGGTACAAGCAAGCGCACGGTGCACTCCTTGGTCTCCTTTGTGATTTTTTTCCATGCCTCTAGTGTCAGGTTTATCATCAGACACCCGCTGAAGTGCCACAACAGGATGTGGCGTCTTTAGTAGTCAGGTCTTTGTGCGCCACAGCATTTCAATGAGGCGACGTGAGCTGTAAGCCGCCGACCGCGCTGCCACCCGGGAGAGATTACCCGAGCTCTTTGAAAATACAGACAGGTAAATCTTTGACCCGGACGTGGATTAGAGCCTTTTTAATTTTGCAACTTTCATGAAAGCGTTTACAAATCCTCACCCACTCCTGAGAGGACAGTTAGCATACAGACATGCTCCGAGATCACAACGCTGAATAGGTGGCTTGGAAAGTTCTGGAAGTGTTCTTGCTCTTTGGCTTATAAAAAAAAATAAAAATAAAGGGAAAAATGTCATGGTGGCTTCAAACATATGTACTGTAATCTGGTCCAAAGCGGGTGACCAGGAAGACTGCGGGTTTACATGAATGTGTTCATTCTAATATGCTTTCAGAATAAGAAGCCAAGCATGCGCCTCGTTGATAGACCCGCCATGTTTGGTCACCGACGTGGCGAAGTTTTCCCTGAGGAGACATTTTCTAAGCATTTATGGAAGGAGTCTCCAGTGTCGGCACTTTGTGACAATACTTTCAGGACGGAATTAATGTTTTGCGGTTTCTCAATCACGGTCACAGGACAAGCTGCATTTTTTGGTCTTAAATTCAAGACCAAGTAAGTAAGTCAGAAAGTAAGGCTGGTAATGAAATGACCATTACGGCTGATAGCCGCTATAAAGTCAGGAACACGAACTGACCGGTTTCAAGGACATTCTACAACATTAAACATAACAATAAGTGGATAAAAATGCAAGAGTTGCTTGGATAAAATCGTGCTCGTCGGCAAATTCCTGTAGTCCAAGAGAAAAAAAACACATTGGGATGTGCAGTTAGAGGAAAATAACCTACTTCCGAGTTAGTCACCATCCCAAGCTCACCATTTTCCAGACTTGACAAAAAATCCCAAAAGAAAAAAACGTTTTATTTCTTACTTAAAGCGAGTACCAGGACGGTTCAGGATCTGGAAAATGCTTCATAACCTGATAACATGATAAAAGACCACCCAACGTACCATTCGATCTGAATGAGAATTCGAGAGCACGTTATATCGAGCGCTGATAGCGCTAAAGAGTAAATGAACAGGACTAGCGTAGGCAGTGGAACATTAATCATTTATGGTAATAAAATGTGGAATATAAAGGTAATGGGATTTCATAAGAGACTACTTAATTCTGATGAATAAAGACAATTATTAAGATTGATTCAGAAATTAGCTAACAGGAGACGACTGGCTAAAAATGAAAATCCAACTCTCAGTAAGAATCGCAGATGAACCATCCAGCAGGCGACGAACGAAACAGAATGACAGAGAAAGATCTCTCTCTCCCTCTGTCTTATTTTCTATCTATCCATCGGTCTATCTTTCTCACACACACCCCCCCCCCCCAAGCTAATCTCCTCACGCGTATCTATCCGCACTGTCTTTCATTATGCAGCGAGTTGAGCTCGCGTGCTAATTAGCATGCTAACGCATCATGCCACACTATGCGAGTCCCAATATCGTGCGCGCACACGAATGTGGTGAGTCAAAGCAAGTTTCTTCGTCACTTACTTTAAAACGAGGCGACGCTTAAAGAAATAAAGACCGATTTTTGCATTCCGCCTGCTCAGTGGGCTCAGAAATGCTGATTCTTATGATCTCACTATAATGTGATCTAGACAGGGGATAAATGGATGCATTTATCCGCTGACATTTTCCTCGGAAGACAAAGACTCTTTCCGGCTCTAAAGTTAAATTGTGGAGTAAAAGGGAAATAATCAAAGAGAAAACCCATGCACGGTGAACAGATCGCCTACCGAGGTTGCGGTTCATCCAGCTACATAAAACCGACACAAACCATTTCTTAGAAGACACATAAACCTGCATGAACATTTGTAAAGACTTACAAGAGGACTCGTTTCAGCAATTTTATCAACACAACAATGCAAGCGAGAGGATAAAATCCGAGTTAGCTTGCTAGGTAGGACAAACGGACAGAACAACATGCTGGCTGATATGACCAACATCGCTCAGCGTGTAAGTATAGGCAGAAAGACACATGAATCCCGATCCGACTTTTCTCAATTGGGTCACATTGAGTCTCGAATTGAAGACGTGTCAGATTTAGGACCATGTATGAAAGCGACTCAAATCTGATTTGAAAAGGTCCGATCTGTATCGGATCAATAAGAGAAGAAATCTGATTGGAGTCACTTCAAAATGGTAATCTGAACCATGGAAACTGACTCGTATGTAAACCTGGCATTGAAATGAACAAAATAAACAAAAGCAGTCTTTATGACGGGTTCTGTTCAGCCTCATGCCAGTTGTCACCAAGGGCTCACGTAGGTGTAGGTTTAATGTAGATGTATGAATACCATCGTAAAGGGTTGAACATATTTTAAAAATTTCTCTCAACCAACTACAGTAAAAGTCCAGAACTCGACAGGATCTGAACTCGTCGCTTTGAGTTTTCGTCGCGAAATACCGAGTGAGTTCCCTTTGTAAACAAACATTTATGCTCAGTTGGGGTCGGTCTTACGCGTCGTCCAGTGAGAACCACAGCTGAACTTAAAAAGGAGGTTATTGAAAAGTTTGAAAGCAGCAGCAGAAGTGGGACTGATTTAGCCGCTCAGTATGACCGACCCAGACCCGCTGGAAGGACTTTTTTTAAAGCATAAAGGTTAGCAGGGGTCGAAAACGGATTAATCTGTTTTCAGTTATTTCTTGTGGGAAAAAACGATCCGGTACTTGTCAGATTCCAATCTCGTCACTCCTTCTAGAACAAATTACCGACGGGAACCGGGGCATCGCTGTAACTTCAGGTCCTTCTCAATAAATTAGCATATTGTGATAAAGTTCATTATTTTCTGTAATGTACTGATAAACATTAGACTTT
>JAQMCW010000037.1:26104623-26115751 GCA_030068335.1 Chrysichthys cranchii | reverse complement strand
GGGGGGGGTGTCTGAAATTTTTGCAAATGCATCTAAAAAGAAGTATCGGCATTTTAATCTCAACACGTAGAACTAGGAATAAAAGACGTGCATATCTTAATAAATAAATAAATAAATAAATAGACAAATAAATAAGAATTTTTTAAAAAAGGTATCCGGTTTGCCTCCTTTACTTTCGTCATGACGCCGTTTGTAAAACGTTTTCTGAAACGACACGGACGGCTCACAAATCCTGATCCTGATCCTGACATGGCGCATCATCCATTCTCAGAGCTACTGCGGTCAGCAGGCCAGGCTTCGCGCGTAATTCTCTCTGATCACTCATCACTCTTCTTTGAAGCCGTTACTTTACCAAGAAAGACCATGACTCTTGTCTTACATCCTCTCTTTGCTTCCTGTACATCACTACTTCACAAAGTTTCCATCCCCGGAGCTGGATTCCTGCTCATAATTGTGTTCCAGGATTGATTTCCGCAAAGCAGACCACTTGGTGTCTCTGTAGACACACAGAACCAGGCAAGAGACGATGTGTGCAGAAGAAGGGAAGGTGTCTTTAACAGAAATGGCAGCTGGTGTGGAAGTCGTCTGCTCGCGCTGTTCAAACAAGACGACACCGTGCCTACTTTGGGCGAGCCAGACTGGCGGAGGCTCTGTGCTAACACCTGTTTGGTGGAGAGTAGATTAAAGTGGGGATGTTGTTTACATGACCGGTGGCCACCGAAACCCAAGCAATCGAGCTCCGGCTGTCTCCAAACACAAAGGCGGGGTTAAGTAAAGGGCGAGAACATCAGCCAAGGCCTGGCTGTGCCGAGGACCGCATATAAAAATGTGTTCGGAGATATCCTAACAGCATTACGGAAATGAGCTGGGTTCAGCTTGGCTAATAATAATACTACTAATAATAATAATAATATCCAAATGATCATGAGTCCCAAAGACAATGTATAAATGAAAAATAAATAGATAAATGTATTGGTTAATGTGCTGAGCTAAAGTCAAAAGGAATAGGCCCTTTTAAATCGGCTGTTTGGTGGCGGTGGTGGGACGGCGACGGACAGGGACAAGCCTCTTTGTGGCAAGTTTAAGTGTAATAACACACTTTCGTCCTGAGATGATTCATGGCGTGAGATCTTGGTCTGTACTTGTTGCTTACAAACGAGTCCAGCTTCAAGATGATGCATGGGAACTGAAAGAGGTGACAGTCTCGTTGTCAGACACGGGAGAAGCAAAGGCGGCGGAGATGAAATACGATTCGCTGTGCTATTTACCGCAGTGCTGCGAGAATGCAAAGTGCCTGGAGGTGCAGATCAGTGCAGTGTGTGCTAACTGGCGAAAACGCCTCAATATTCAAAGAGCATCGAGCCCTGTAGGCCGAGAGAGAGAGAGAGAGAAAGAGAGAGTGAGTCTGTGTGCAACCTTGTGATATGCCTCACATATTCCCATTTCCTCAGGGCTAAACAGAATTGTTTGCATCCACATTTCTACAGCACACACACACACACACACACACACACACACACACACACACATATTCATCAAACTACATTGTCAGCAGCATTTTGGTTGACAGGAGAGTAATTAAAATCAGCTGATGCCGTGATCGCAAGTAAGAAGCCCAAAGTCAGAGCTTTATTCAACTTAGCTTCTTGCGAAAGGCAGTTTTCTCATGTACACCCTTCATTTGCGCCATCAAACCGCCCAGAAAAGATATCCAAGCAGGGAAAGAGGAAAAACAAAAAAAAAAAAAACCACACACACAACACAAGACAATGACCATGTCTGAAGGACTGAAGAGTTTCATCATCTACCAATATATGCAATGGAAACCCTTAATAAAAGGGTAACCCAGAGTTTTACGTACAACTTTCCATTAATTCGTTGGGGTTCGTCTGTCCGAGGCTTCACCAGGAGTGTTAGACACTCGGGAGCACATACTTTCTCTCTCACACACACTCACACACTCTCCAGCCTTCCCATCAGGCCTCCCTGGTGGCCTGACAGTGCTCCCTGTGTGAGTAATGGCCTCGGACGACCAGATGCAGAGTGCATTTATCTCTCTCATGCAGCCGGGTGTAGATGAGCGCCAAGCGAGTGGCAGCAAGACAAACACAGCTTTATGCACGACACTCAAAATACTCGAAACACATTCATGAACACGCCGCATATGTGAATTTCACTCCCTCGAGCGTGCGAGCATGATCGGGTGGTTTCATGGTTCATGCAGATGCGTACAGGTTCGGGTTTGGTTGAGGTCGGAGCGAAGGGTGGGGTTAGGGCAAAGGGGACGGGGCTGATGAGGTGAATGATGGAGATGGACGAGCGATGGACGTAAAATGTCTAGGGATGGGAAAAGGTGATATTTGAATGTTAAACCTTTAGGAAAGTGAAAGGTTTCACTCAACTGGAACTCGCACAAACAGTCGAACCCTCACAAGCGAACTCGAATAGTCGGGTAATCGCTCAATCGCATAAACGCTCCCAAATATAAGCACGCACCCGGAACACTCTCAGAAATATAAACGCTCATTCAGAACACTCGCAAAAATAAACACTTACTCCAAGACACGTTCATAAATGTATTCGACCAGATAAATACAAAGACTCTTAAATCACTCAAACACACATGAACACCTTCAAACCACATATAGAAACATTTCAAGCAGTCAAAACATCGGGCCTGTTTGTCCGCACGCGTGGAATTGCGTATACGGTTGCACCCCTCATCTACAGACACCGCATTAACGGGTATCGGATCCAACGGACAAGTTTAAAAATTCCAGGCGTTGCGAACTGAGTCCTGTAGTTCAGCAATTGTCCACTAGGCGGCATGGCGTGTGTGACCCCCCCCCACCACCACCTCTAAAACACTTCACGTCATCGGACTATTCAGGTTACCGGACAACCTCTCGCCGAATTGGTAAATTAATAAGAGGTTCAACTGTCCAAGGAAGTGCGAATAGCCAATCAGGAGCCTTGTGAAGATCGGAGCTACAAAAGAGTACGAACGATATCAGATACCGTGAACGTGGACACGTGTTGAATGGGAAAGCGTCGGGAAAGGGGGCGGGGTCAGTGGTTATAGCTAGATCTAAAATTGTGCGAACCTCACTGAATTGGCCATTTCCTTTTTCGTTTGAATTTTTTCCAAATATCTGGCTATGACCCAAACTGACTAGGGATTGGCTTGAAGACGAGACGGCTGCAACAGACCTCAGGTTGAGCGGCCCCGTCTCTGGTGTCAGCGCTGGAGATAAAGATGAACTTCCGCGCTCTGGCTGTTTGGCGAGCACTTCAGGTCTTTTCAATTGTGCTTAACATCTACTTTCGGAATACATCAATGGGTGAACGGTCCCATTTTGTGAGTTGCGCCGCAGTGAAAAGCTTAAAAAGCCCTCGTGTGCTCGTAAACATGTAGAGCTTGATAAGTAAGCCAACGCTGAGGCTAGATTACTCGAAGGAAATGGGACACTAGCTGCAAATGTCTGCAGCAGCATCTGTGTGTGCATGCGTGCACTGAAAGTGAGCATCATTTCGTTGTTACTGCAGATTATTTACAGGATGCGAGTTTTTTCATCGCCTGCCGCGGGACTACATTAGGGCCATCATTAGAACCAATCAAATCACACAGAGCACAAGAGGAAGAGAGAGAGAGAGAAAGCATGAGAGAATGCAAAAGGAGGCACAGAGCATGACCAAGAGACAGACGGGAAGAGACATAAGGACAGACCTCAAAAAAGTACGCGACAGTTTCCAAAAAAAAATTAGACTTCGACATTTCCAGAATATTTCCAACGCTGTTGAATTCTCAATTCTGATCAGTCAGACGCAACGTTTCCTGCCCTGGCGATAGTTCCAGCTGTAATTCAAATCACTAAGGGACACGGGGACTCGCACCAAGTTGCACAAGCAGATTTACAATACAAGTGTCTCCAAGTGTCAACATTTATGGAAGGAGTCTCCAGTGTCGGTGCTTAGTATTAGACACGGGTGAAGCATTTCCCTCTAGCAGGTGGTAACGGTAACTCCACTTCCACCCGCCAAACCATTGTTGATCATTTTCGTCCGATCAGAATACTCACAAATATGTATCAAACTCGGATCCTTTGGTCAAAGAGAGAGAACATGGCAGATACAGGAATAAAGAAAGAGCGGGAACAAAAAACAGGAAACGGGGGCTATTGAAAGGCAACAGTGAGCGGAGAAGAAAGAGTCCCGAATGGGGTGCAGGGGGGGATAAGTATGGCTGAGAGTAAACCTGACTGTCCCCAAGATACACGATCCAGGCTGCGTTCGGAAAGTCGGCGAGATGACGAGGGATTCGTCTATACTAACCAGAAAGCATCGCAGAAATAGGAACGGGGCTTCGGCGGAATTCAATCAATCCACAGCCATCGGTTTCATCACTGTTGACACAGTGGGAGGCAGAAAAATGGCGAAAAACCTCTGCGAATATATTTATTTACATGCTAGACTTGCGCCGGAGAGATGGAAGAATAAAGTTTACCGTCAACAAATACACTGAGCCCAAATGTATTTGTTTATTCGCATGCTTGTTTGCCTTTTATTCATTCATAGTTTATTAATTTGCTCGTTTCTGTATTTTTCTCCGAGTTGCTCGTTTCGCACCGATTGTTTTATGCCAATTGCTCATTTACTTTCCATGATTCATTTTGTATTCGTCCTAGCTCGCTCATAATATATTGGGATTTGAAGACGAAGAAGAAGTGACACTAGTGACTTATCAAACGTGTAATACAGCACAGCACAGCGTGACGTAATGAAATTACTTCTCCGCATTTAACCCATTCACCTTGTGAAGCAAGGGGCAGTACCTTGCGCAGGGTACCTCAGTGTACTTTGTTGGTCCTGGGCCTTGAACCCACAAACTTCCGATCGAAGGGCCAACGTCCTGACCGCTTCTGCGCATCCTTGAACTAGACACCGCCCATCTCCTCGACTACTTAAACATCCTTAAAGATGGCCATCTTTGGTCCATTTCTGGGTCACAGAACTAAGAGTGAGATGAGAGAGATAAGTAAGGGACCGATTTGCTTAATAGGATGCAACAATTTCTTCTAGAACATCCGCTCACATGGAACGCTTACATGCTTTGAATGTCATTAGGCAGAAAAACACTTTAGACAAATCGGATATCCATTCATGCGTGTGCATTAACAGCTTCATCCCAGGTCACTGTGGACCTGGAGTATGACCCCGGAACGCTAGGCACGAGCCAGGGATACACCCTGGGTTGGATGCTAGTGTGTCTCAGGATTCCAAGCAAGCACTCGTTCAGACACATTTTAGAGTAGCCAATCCATGTACCAGCACGTTTCTGCAGAGGTTGGAGGAAAACGGAGAAGAAACCCACACAGAGATGAAAAACTCTTGTGAATCGCCGTAGGCAGTAACCAGAGCTCAGAATCAAATCCGGGAACCAAGACAGCATCACTTTATGCATCACTTTTAACCTACACACTTGAAACAAGTGCATAATGTTTGTGGTGGTGCAGGGCTCGGTGCTCGCACCTCCTCTTTAAGATTCAAATGACGAAGAGGTGAGATCAGCTATTGAGGTAATATCCACAGGTTTTTTTTTTCCTCCCTCCTGGTACGCTGACGACACTCAACCCGTCCTCTTCTTACCTCCCACAGACTCTCACGTTTCAGCACCCATCTCAGCATGCCTGTCAGACATCTCGTCATGGATGGCAGCTCATCACTTGTGACTAAATATAGATCGAGATACTGTACGTCCCCAGAGGTGCAAGTCCCACATGAAGACCTTATGATCGCTCTGGAGAAGTCTCGGATCATGCCACCTGATGCAACCCTGGGGTAGTTTTGGATAAATTACCCACCTTAATGTCATCATATTGCTAACTCGTGTGGGCCTCCAGGATTTTTGCTCCACCAAAGCCACTCAAGATCTTGTTTAGACCCATCTCTTCTCCTGGTCTTCCTTTGGGTGCTGAGATTCTGGCTGCATTCTGGATGACGTTTAGGGGCAAGATACGTTCCGTGTCCCCCATTGGCCCTATGCAGATCGTAACATTGATGCTCGCCTACATAGACAAATTTGGACCCTCTTAAACATGACGGCACCAATCTCACCCCCATCCTGCTCCTTTGAATCTCTAGCATGTTTTGTTTTGACCCACCATCAGGACTCATATTTGTCCTTGCACCCGGGTGGTGGAATAAAATTCTCCTTGCTCTCTGAACAAGACTGACCTCTTTCCTATGCAATTAACCAAACATAATTTACACACAAAAAAAAAAAAAACCACCACCACACACTGCACGTCCTCAGGCATTGCAATATCATTTAGGGCAGCGCCTTGCCAACCTTGTGGCTCCAGGGTTCGATCATGGGCTCTGGTCAATGTGAAGTTTTGCATGAGTTTCCTCTAGGTTCTACAGTTTCCTCCTACTGTCCAAAAACATGCAGGTAGATGCATGTCCCCTGCCATGGACTGGCATCCCAATGGTCAAGTGAATTCTCCCACCTTGCATCCATGCTTACCAGGATAGGCTCGGTGTCCTAGATTTCGACCTTGAGCAGAATAAAGCACACCACATTACAGGGCTCCAGAACTTATCCTGGTAAAACTAGGAGCAAGGGAGGAGAGTTAACTACAGGTGGAATGCTAGTCCAGTGTTAATCCAGGAAACCCGCCTCTCTGCATGTTTTTGGACAGCGGGAAGGCGCTGGGAATCATCACGGCAATCCGGATGCCTATCCCACCAACACTGGGAGCAAGGTGAGAGGTTTTTGGACAGTGGGAGGAAAGTTGAGAACCCAAAGGAAACCCATGCGAACATGCAAAACGCCGCATAGACCTGCACAACATAACATACTAAATACAAATGGACGAATAAATGAATGAAATGTCCAAACCTGGGAATGAAACGAACCAACCAAAACAAAACAAAAAATTTAAAAAAAAATCACGAGTCCTGTCAGGATTTAACGATATTTTGACTGGGGACTTGAACAGACACGATGACTGGTGTTTCAGTTCAGTATGCTTTTGGCATACGTGAAAACACTCCGGGCCTCAGGTTGTACACTCATCTCTCAGTTAGCGTGTGGGCGGATAATACGCGTTACAGTCTCAGTGGGTTTCATTATCATGTTTACAACCATGAATTCGTTCCATTTGAAAAAAAAAAAAAAAAAAAAATCTAGCACCCAACGCGCACATGTGCACAAATTACAAAGACGTAAGAAAGCCCAACATGCAGGGGACGCGGCGGAACCTAAAATGGGGGAGGAAAGCCTCTCAAGTGTTGCGTAACGCTCTGCCGATTTTGTTCTCCCGACGTAGACGCTGAACTCTAACTGTGCTCCTGGTGGAGACTGAAGCTGAGGCTCACACAGCATTAATTAAGAGCTGTAGCTGCAGGCTTTCAGTCCCTCTAGAGCAGCTGGACCACAACAATACACAAGACAGGATGGACTTCATGTGGGAAGTCTCACACGGCATGCACACACACACACACACACGGTTGTCCTACTATTCTTGTAAAGAACTTGTCCTGATATAATTAAACAATGCGGATCTAAAGTTAACCCTGATCTCAACTTCAGTAACCAAAAGGAAGCCTTTTTTTGATTCTTCTACGATATATAAAATGAATTTTCAGTCCTTCCTCAACTTTTCTCACAAAGTTGGAAGCGCACAACCGTGTAGCCATGGCATTACACTTTCCCTTCACTGGAACGAAGAAGTAGTAGTTTAAACTGGTCTTAGAATGACCATGCCCTGGCGTGCAAAGGAAGCTCTGAGAAAACATGCCAAGGGTGGAAGGAGAGAACTCAAGAATCCTGAGGTCAACCACACGGAATACCTCAGGGGTGAACCATGGGGCATTTCCTGATCTCCCGCTCATGTGTCTGAATTGACAAATCCTCACGTCAACGTTCCAGAACAGGGCAGAAACAGGAAAGGTATGAAGATCCGGTGGTGTTCACATACTTTTGGGAAACCCCGGGTATTACGCGGCTTCTCCCGCGTACCTCCTCGCACCTGCCCTCGTAAGCCGAACGGCGGCGACGGCGCAGGCCGGATTTGAAAGCCCGCCATAACGGGAGATTAATGTCGCGCTCGAACGACATGATTGGATATAAATCAGGTCTATACAGCAAACGCAATCATGTTATTTGAAAATGATTCATGCTGTTCATCACTGAACACTTTCTCGCAGCACTGTAATTGACATAATCTTGTTTATGTATGTGGGTTAATGCTTCATTATCAGCCGTCAGTTTGCTCACATATGCTCACAGCTGGCAAACCGAAACGAAAGGAGACGCTTCCTGTACAGAGAGGGCTCCATGGAGAAGGGTTCAAATACGAGGGTCAAAGAGCTGCCGAGATCCTCCGTGAACGTACGGGTTTACCAGACACACAGAGCTTCCTTTCTTTCTTGCATTTTTATGTCCTTTCTTCGTTCCTCCCTTCCATCCTTCCTTTTTTCTTCATCGTTCTATCCTTCCTTCTTTTCCTACTTGTTTTATTTCTTCTTTTACTTCAGGTCTTCGTTCCTTCCATCCCCTAACTTTTTTCCTTCCATCTTTTTTTGCTCCCTTCCTTCTTTCCATCAGACCTTTCCTTTCCTTTCATCCTTCCATCTTCCTTCCTTCCTTCTATTCTTCCCCCCTTGTCTCGGCCATTCCTTCCTTCTATTCTTCCCCCCTTGTCTCGGTCCTTCCTTCCATCCCACCTTTCCGTTTCCTTTCATCCATGCATCTTCCTTCCTTCCTTTTATCACCCCCCCCTGCCTCGGTCCTTCCTTCCTCCCTCCCTCCATTTTCATTCCTTCTGTTCTTCCTTTATTTTTTACTTTCTTTTTATTTCTTGCTTCCTTCTTTCTGTCCCACCTTTCCTTTACTTTTCCTTTCGTCCGTCCGTCTTCATTCCTTCCTTCTTTTTTTCTTCCCCCCTCGTCTGTTCTTCCTTCCTTCCTCCCTCCATTTTCATTCCTTTTCTTCCTTTTTTCCGTCCATCTTTTTTTGTTTCCTACCTTCTTTCCATCCCACCTTTCCGTTGCCTTTCATCCTTCCATCTTCCTTCCTTTGTTTTTCTTCTCCCCCCCGTATCCCTGTCCTTCCTCTCATTTCATTCCTTTTCTTCCTTTTTTTTTTACTTTATTTTTGTTCCTTCCATCCCCTTCCTTTTTTCGCTTCCTTCCTTCCTCCCTTTTCATTCCTACCTTTTTTTTATTTTTTACTCTCGTTTTAATTCCTTTTTTTCCTTCCATCTTTTTTTTGCTTCCTTCCATCCTACCTTTTCTTTACTTTTCCTTTTGTCCTCCCATCTTCCTTCCTTTTTCATTTTTTTTTACTTTCTTTTTATTTCTTTGTTCCTTCCATCACCATCTTTTTTTCCTTCCTTTGTCCTTCCATTTTTTTTTGCTTCCTTCCTTCTTACCTTTCCTTTCAGCCGTCCGTCTTCATTCCTTCCTTCTTAATATTTCTTCATTCCTTCCCTCCCCTTCCTTTTTTCTTTCCATCTTTTTTGTTTCCTACCTTCTTTCCTTTACTTTTCCTTTCATCCTCCCATCTTCCTTCCTTTTTTTTTTTTGCTTCCCCCCCTTGTCTCGGCCCTTCCTTCCTTCCTTCCTTCCTTCCTCCATTTTCATTCCTTCTTTTCTTCCTTTTTTTTAGTTTTTACTTTCTCCATTTCTTCATTCCTTCCTCCTTTCTTTACACCCTTCCTTTTCCCTTCCATCTTTCCTTCCCTCCTTGCTTAAATTACATGAATGTATTCAAATAACTTCAAATAACCATTATGATATTTTTGACCTGGCTATCCATTTCTTTTATATGTTTATTAATTTGATGGATTTCATTCAAATCTAGGCAAAAGAAGAAAGAATGAAATAAAATCAACCCTTCCACCACAGTAGCTCAGGTCCCCCCCCCTTTTTTTGTTTTTCCCTCCACATCGTAATGAGAGCACACGGTCACTCCTCCTCTCCACAAGGCCGGGAAACAAACGGGGGCCAAGTGTCGGTGGAAAAGCTGATTATTAAATTATTGAATCAGTCAGGGACGCTTAAAGTTTCATGAGCGCCCATTAGCATCTCGGAGAGCACCGAGTGAAATGTACAGAGCGGAACCACAGGGTGCATACACAATGCGCCTCTGACCTACATCCCCAAGACTGGTGCATGAAGCTCAACTCCGAGTCCTGACGTCAGGAGCTTCACTTTTCCAGAGGGACAAGGACAAATGCACAGCAAACACCCAGCTCTCTCTCCGTGTCTCGGTCACTCAATATAAGAAAGAGCAGACTTACTGGGGGGTTTAGTTTGCTCTTGAACTGACCTGATATTCTAAGCATTTGGCTCAATAAAAGGTTACAGCGGTGCAGCTGAAGAAAATGGAAACACAATACGATGAAAAGTAAAATCTGAACAGAAATCGATTTCTTTCGAGGTTTTATTTCCAGCAGTTACACTTTTCTTATTTAGAAAAAGTTTCAAGTTTCTAAAGACTCTAATTAAATTTACAGTTCGGGTCAATAGAAGAATTTTTTTTTTTCTTTTGTCCCGTCTAATAAATGGGAAGAAATGCTGAGAGAGAGAGAGAGAGTGTGTGTGTGTGTGTGTGTGTGTGTGTGTGTGTGTGTGTGTGTGTGTATTCATCTCTTCCTGTAGACACAAACCAACCAACCTAAAGGGATGAAACACGTTATGGCGAGAACAACTCTGCTCCCCAAAAGGGAAATGCATTAAAACGGGTAATGGAGACTTTAATTACAAGCCTCACGCTCAATTTGGTTTTGCCCATGAGGAACTGGAGTGAGTGTGTGTGTGTGTGTGTGTGTGTGTGTGTGTGTGTGTGTGTGTGTGTGTGTGTGTGTGTCAGTCAGAGAGAGAGAGAGAGTGGGAGGCTCATTGGCACCACAGAACTTGGCACTGGCTATAGCTGGCCGCTGGCAGAACCGGACACTGTATCTGTCTCAGCTGGAAGATAGAGATAAAGCAACAAACAGGCGCGCACACACACACACACACACACACACACACACACAGCTTGTAAATTTTTCTTGCAGCTGTTGGGTTTTTACTCACTCGTGTGTGTGTGTGTGTGTGTGTGTGTGTGTGTGTGTGTGTG
>JAQMCW010000037.1:26076408-26087517 GCA_030068335.1 Chrysichthys cranchii | reverse complement strand
GTGTATCCATAAGGTAGACACCGGCAACTGAGAGATTAATGAAGAAAACCAAATGAATGCAGAAATCACGTAACGAAATGCGACTGCCTCACCAGCCATGAACCTCACCGCACGTCACTGCTATAGCGTTTAAAACATTTAACTAATGCAATAAACAGAGTGAAAGCTTGGGGTTTAATATACATGTTAGATTCTCATCTTTGCATTGGCGTCTCCTTTCCTTTTTTTTTTTTAAATGCAGATTAGCAAAGCATGCTAACTGTCCTAGCTACGTACACCCATGAGAACGGCCAACGATCTCTTCCAATTCCGTCCGCATTCATCTTTAAGGAAAACTTCATTTACGACAGGATAAAACGAAACCACATTTCTACCATTTTGGGCCATAACTGCAGGGAGGAAGAACCATTAGAGCGTTGTTGCAAGAACTCGTTCAAGCCCGTATCTGAATTCGCAATGACGTTCAGGGATGCATCGGCCATAAATAGCAACACGCAGAGAAAACGAATGGCCACGCCACTTTGTCGCTAGCTCGTGAGAAATTTGCCCAAAGACCTCATTCGTGGAGGCTCTTTTAATGGATGTAGCTTCACTCACACTGATATATAGGCTTCTAATAGCCTGTAGCATGCTTCTTTTCACAATAAAATAGCAATAAAGTCACAGCTCAATGTCCCTACATAATCAAGAGTCCTCCACGAAGTTCCGCATCCATCAAACAACAAGGCTCCCAGTTTATCAGTTCGCTAATGTCTGAACCAAATGAAACACGACTAGCCAAATGGCCCTGCAACGAATTACAAGAGGAGAAATTGGCTGGAAACATCTGGCCCCACTGAAGCATCACCAGCGAGCATGTCCTTCAGCACAAGATCCTTTTCACGGCGCTAACTGTCGGTTTGGCTCGTGCCCCGCGTTCAGACCAAGAACCACCTGAGGAAGTCCCGGGTGAAAGAAACGTGTGCTCTAATCATTTGGTGTCCAATCATTTAATATGCTCTTTACATAGGGTCATTCAGGTTTATAATCATTTTATATTAAAGGAGACTTCTGTTGGACACCGTTTCATGGTACGGGGTGATTCAGAACTCTGGAACGCCTTAAACAATTCAATTCTGAAACAAAAGCCGATTTGAAAATTGTCCAAATATAGACTTGTGCAATGGCGCCGCGGACGTGGAATCACCTGGATATACCCTTCTGAATTAGTGCGCATATTTACAAGACTTGTAGGTGGGAAAGCTGGAATTCCAAGCTGGATAATTACCCCTCTTATGTCCATGACCCTCGTCATCTAGCTCCACGTGGTTTCCAAGTTTTCCAGACCTTATGCACAGAATCACACACACAGACACATATGTATATATAAAAAGCCAAAGGTGGCAAGATCATTTTTTTCAAGCAGAAACACGACAAGCAAAACAACAAAGCTCCGTGTGTGTGTGTGTGTGTGTGTTGCTGACGCTCTTGTCTGGAAAGGGGGGGTGGAAAAAAAAAATAAGCCTTGCAAGTCTAGCAGAGATTTTATATTTACAGCGTCCTACTTTCCCTCGGAAACACCACCCAGACATCCCCTGCAGAGACTTTGCTTAATTTTAAAGTTCTCCATTGTCTCAGGGCCTTGACAATGACCTGTAAAGTGGGGATTTTTTTTTTTTTTATTCCCAGCAAACTCTCGCAGTCTCTCAGGAGTTATTCTTTTTGGAAAAAAAAATAATTAAAAAAAAAGGGATCTCTCCTGCATCATGACGCACAAGCACACCTGAACAAGGAATCAAATGAGGGCATTTTTGCATGTTGTAAATGTCATGATTAATCAGAGCTAAAGCTAATGAGATAACCACAGTCCGGACTAGTCACCTTTCTGTGCCCGGGTTTGAAAGTGATGGAGTGTGCAGTAATTACGACGCAGCCATGCATGACGCACACACTGCTGGAGATTTGCCATTTGTGTCACGTTTTAGTGCATTTTTTTTTTTTTTTTTTTTGGATTCGTTTTTTATAAAGCGCGAAAAACCCCGCTAACGCTGGAGCCTAGCGCATCTCAGCCAGGACTGCCTGTGACCCTGCTGCTCCCGAGTAATTATATTTTTTCCCCCCGAAAAGGTAGTTAATGTCAGTATGGACTGTAATTACAACACGAAGGGAATAAAAGCAGTAGCGCTGCGGCGCCTCCCTAAGAACCATTACTTTAATGGGCGCCTTTGAGCAGGATCTCTGAATCAAAAGAGAACGCGCCACCAGACGAGGTGAAAATCTAGATACGAGGGAAAAAGAAAAAAAAAAAGGTCCATTATGTCGATTCCCAGTATTCTCTGAACCGGCCTGAGCTGGCTCATAAGTGACTGCAAAGGGAAGGAAAAGATGAGGCGTATTTTGTTCAACGCTTCCACGTAGGACCCGTGAACGAAGAAAAAGTTCGACCCCGGCTTCGAATAGGTCACGAGAGTGAATTTGTGGAGATTTTGCTGCATGCAGAGTAGCTAACAGAATAGCAGGCACGTGCTTTCAAAACAAAAAAACACCCACATCGGATTCTGGGAAGCACGAGCCGACCCCTTGAAATTTTAGAGTTTATCCGAGGACACGCCCTGGATCCACTGGAACCTGGATCAGGACCAAAACGGATTTCTATTCATAAAGAATCAAGTACATCACTTTCCATCACTTGAAAATGGTGCATGAATATTAGTAAATTGCGACTTCCTCATTATCATTGTAATATCCTTTAAAAAATGGTAAGTGTAGATACGCTGATCTGGGAATACATACACTTTGATAAATGAGATATTCGAGGACATTCTGTATTCAACACCAGCGTGTTGCTAAAAGGCCTGCACGAGTCATGAGCGTGCCTAAATAACGACAACAGTTACCTATTAACGCTGAACCATTCCTGATTGCTTTTAATAAAATGATTTCAAGTGGTGAAGTTTTGCCTTGCTACGATGCCTCGTGATCACGTTTGACCCTGAACAAATCAAGCACTCCTGTTTTGAATAAGAATGAATGCTCCAGTTTTTTTTTTTTTTAATTATTTTTTAAGAACACTGTCAGGTCCACTGAAACACTTTGCTGGGGCCAAAGTACCAGGGGCGGAGCCACGGGTGGGGCAGGCAGGGCCACCGCCCCTGGGCCCAGGGCCCTCCCCCGGTATCGTAGGGGGCCCTCCCCCAGCCATAAAAAGCCACTCTCAAAAACGCAAAACACCGATCTCACCCCCCCCAGCCCACCCCCACCCCGTTCGTTTGTAACTACAGTTTCCGAACAACGCCAACGCCAAATGTTCACAAATCAAATCAATTCCCATTCTCGCTGGCAGTCTTGGTTTTGAACGAGGCACGGTCTTGCCTTCTTCAACCTGTTTGGTTTTGCAACCCACTTTCCATTACAATTCTCAGAGCAGGATGCCTCTGAAACCCCATACATACACTCAACAACTTGTGCTGGTCTTTTATAATATCCTAAAAACCAGCATGATGGGTTGGACAAGGCCTCTCAGACACCACAGTAAGAAAACTGGTGGTTTGCGTTAAAGGTAGAAGATGCATGTCATTAAGTAAAACACACTGATGATGGCCATCAATGAAGAAATCTTGCCCCACCCATGGAAATACCTTGAGCCAAGCTAACCACCTAATATTCTCAGGAGATCTTCCTTGACATCATAATGCACTGCAGTCTTGCACAGAGTTGATGCTAAAGAGCAGTGGCTGGAATGCTAAATCCCACCCCATTCGCCAGTTTATTTCATTGGACTTGTGTATGGCGCTATATATGAAATGTTTCCTCCGTCCTTACTTGAAATGGAAGGGTTGATACGAGCGTGATTTTAACGTGGGCACGTCCAAACATCCATAACTCAGATCTCTGCTCATGAATGTGGGTTTCCAATTCTCCTAGGTTCCTGGGGGAAGAAGTGGGGGGAGGGCTTTGAGAGATTTGTGCACTATGCATTCCGGTGGAAAGCAGGACAGGAAGTGATGAATGTGAACCAAAACACTAGAGAACCTCAACATGCCATACAAAATCAAGTTCGGAGTATTACTGGGATAGAATACCCATCCATAGCACAACGGAAGTAACTGCAGGCATAAAAGCACGTATGCGCAGATATATTCCGGTGCATATTATTGTTTTACGTGCCCATGCAGGACGTTGGCAGTTCTGCATCATCCGCCTGCATAGAATGCTAACAAACACATAAAGCTAAGAGACTATACACCTCTGACTCATTCTGTAATGGAGTACCACAGTGATGCAAGCAGGTCAACTCCTGAACAGGAAAATGATTAGTGACATTTACAGTCAGGACACGTACACAAAGGATATTATAACAAAAGTGAGCAAAATGGAAAAGTCACGGAAAAAAATACCACTAAGCTGTTCAGGTCAGAGCATTTCATTAACCTTATCATAAGAGCAGTGGGACGCTGGCTGAGCGGAAATCTGTGGGAAGACCAAAGGGTCAACTCTACAATGACTTGGCAATTACTTGAAATTCACTGCTGGTTTCACTCCGTCCTAAAGTGTCCCTTCTCCATATGCCAAACGCCATCAAACCTGCCCTGCCGTTCAACACAAAGAGAACCCGCCCCTACTGCATCCATCAAATCTACACCCGAAACATCTGCCACATTGTATCTACTCCGCATCATGCGAACGTGCAACTCATGTACAGTATCTACCCAAAAACAAAACCCGTCCCTCCCATGTCCCCAACACCATCAAACCCAATCTTTCCCCTGCACTTTCTCCTGAGCAACAAAACCTGTTGCTTCCATATGTAGAAAAATCCTGAAACCCTTAGAGTCCTAGCAACTAAAATGCATCCAGAGGTATACCCTGCTCATATAGGACCTGTTTGACCCCTTTCTAAACCCCTGTTGTTCCAACCCACTAACCATACCCACCCCCATTAAATAGGCCCAATAACCAAACGTACCCTTACCACACTGTACTGCAAAGGTTAGACCCATATATGGGTCATCTCCCAAAATGCTGCCAAATTGTTAGAAGCACGCAATTGTCGTGGAAGTCTTTGCAAGCTGCAGAATTACACTTTCCCTTCATTCAAGCTCCGGACCCAAACCTGGTCCACCCTGACCGTGCCCCTGTGCACAAAGTGGTCCAGACACCCACAAGGATATGGTTTACCATGGTTGGGGTGGAAGAAATAGAATGGCTTGCACCTCAATCACACTGAACAACTCTGGGATGAATTGGACTGTAGACTACCCCCTAGGCCTCCCCACCTAATCACTAATGCTCTAATGCAAAGCCCCATAGACAAACTTAATCTAGTGGAAAACGTTCCAGGAGAACGGCGTTTATTATGATGGTAAATGATGGAATAATCTGCAATGGGATAAAAAAAAAAAAAAAAAAAGTGAGTGTGATAATCAGGTGTTCACAAATTTATGGCCATATAGTGTATACCTGCCCAACAATCAAACCTTCCTTTATAGTAACTACCCAACAGCCAAACTTTCTACTATATAGCCAACGACCGAATTTACACTTATTCACTATCCAACAATTATCCATCTGTCCAACAATCAAACATGCCTCCATTGTATCTGCCCAACAATCAAACATGCCTCCATTGTATCTGCCCAACAATCAAACATGCCTCCATTGTATCTGCCCAACAATCAAACATTACCCTATTATATTTGCCCAACTACCGAACCCAGCTCTGCTAAATTTGTCCAAAAACTAATACCAGACCTCCTTTTTATTTGGTCAACACACAAACCGACCCCTACCATGTCTACACAACAACCAAGGCTAATCTTATTACATCAAAACACACCTATACATTTATATCCGCCGATTAACCAAACCTACTCCTACTACATCGGCCCAACAATTTGTCTTGGAGAACCCCCAAACCTACCCTTTCTATACCTGTTCAACAATCAAAACTACTTTTACTGCATCTATCCTACACTGAAGCATCCCTCCATTTGATCTGTTCAACAAATCATACCTACCCATGTTATATTTGACCAACCACCATACCTACCCCCACTGCCCTTATTGTAACTGTTCAGTACCATCCCAACTTTGCCAAAGAAAACCTCAAATGTATTTGGCCAATCACAATCAAAGTTACAATCATCCGACCAGACATTGCTGTTTCTGCGGGACGCATTGTCCTACTTGACCAGACAGAAAACCTGCCCTTACGGTATCTGCCCAACAACCATTTCCAAATCTGATTTTTTTTTTTTTGTATATGGCATAAAGAATCTCTACTCATCCAAGCCACCCCCAGAGAAAATCAAATCAACTTGAAAACCTTTCCAGCAACAACCAAATCTACACCTTCTGCATGGCAATTCTTTCTCAGGTGGAAGCTACCCCAAAATCAGCCTCCCTTCCATCTACTCTAATCTGAATCGATGGAATAAGGGCCATGATGGCATGTTGCGAAGATGCCCATTTTCACCCACCCCCCCAACGGTCAGAAAAGGTGCAAATCAGACATACATGCCAAAGCAATTTGGCAGCACACCTTGGAGCCTAGCGACTCCTAAGCTTCCTGAAGCTTAAATCAACTCCACCGAAATGATCCCAACATGCCAATAAGCAGTACTTCAAACCCACACGGGGCTTCAAGTGGAGAGACAAAAGTAGTCAGAGGTTAAGGAATGGATACACCGGAATAATTATTCCGTTTTTAATCCCAAGTCACGGTTTTCATTCAATACAATGACAAAAATATGTCATAAGAAAGGGTCCGCTATGACAGCGAGTGAAGAACGTGGACCTGATGAGTCCCGGGAGTCGCCTCACAACATACATTGGCTTTATATAGCCATATCCATGATGGAATCTGAACGGAATACGACTGCCAACACGTATCCTGAGTGTTATCTTCGAGCTAAATGAGCTAAGGAAGCTAAAACAAACACTCACCAGAGGTCAGTGCTAAAGTTAGCCGAGTTGGTAGAGCCTGACTGAAATGTATATTTACCAACAAGGATTTTTGGCATCAAGCACCGATTTATGAGATGGTTTCTGGAGGCGAAGGCAAACGAGAGGTCTACAACAGCTCTGTTCTTTTTGAGGACTGTGAGAGCCACTCAGTTATGAAGATATAACAAGCAAACAGAGGCAGGGTCAGCATGATGGAGACTACAGATTAGACTGGGGAGAGACGCGCGCACACACACGCACGCACACACAAATCACGGCAGCCATTTTGTGCTCCACAGTGCGCTAATGCTGCAGGCAGCTGACTGTCTGCCAATTCTGGGTTGATGTAAGCGAGACAAGCTGGGCATCAACAATATGATTAAGTAATGTTTATGGGAAAGGGGCTCCATATTTTGTGTAATTCACATAGAAGACAGCGAAGGTGTTCATGCTGACCGTTTCGGAGCTGAGTGAATTTCACGGCTCAAGGATGGCCAGACAACACAACACGAGGCACACCGATGCATAAAGTAGAAATCGCCGATTCTCTTTCTGCACTCTCTTCTCTCTCTCGCTCACACACATGGCATCAACGGAGTATCGAAAGGATTAACAAGCACTACAGCTCCCGAGTAACCTACTTACATGCAAGAGAAACACTCCGACATAGTTTCAGGCTGCTGACTCTCCTCCTTTAAACCTAGCGAAGCAAAACAAATGAAAATACGTGAAATCTGTTCGACATTACCCACCGCAGAAACACCGCTAGTCTTTTAAACTTTTTTTTTTTTTTTAATTAACATATCCTCAATATGACCTTTTGTAATCCTGTATCAGCGTCTCACATAATTAAGGAATAAAACACGTGGGGGGCATTACCACCCAAAACAGGGTTTATAATGGCACATTCGGAGTGTTTTATCCCCCTTATACCACAGCAGTCTGCCAACACTAATGGTCGTACTTATTCTCTATTTATGGTCGCGTTTAATGTTGCGGATCGTCTGCAAAACAAGTCAGGTCCGTAATTACTTGCGTTATAGCCGCTATAAACATCTAGTCCCTCACCAAACTCTTTTTTTCCCTCTGCTGCAGATACTCGGACAAAAAAGTTAAAAATAAATAAATAAATAAATAAATAAATAAATGCAGCTTGCTGTGTTCGAGAACCTGCAAAGCACAAAAATCTGATCTGAAGTACTTAAAGCCACACCTTTAGCTTACTCGACCTCCAGAAAAATTGATTCTCCTGTTCTTATAGATGTTCTAATATGTTAACTTGGGGCATTGGCGTAAACCAGAACTACCGTCAGAGCTGCTGTTAGAGACGAGCAAAATCATCGCCTTCTGACCAATCAGATTCGAGAACTTAACAGCACTGTGGTGTAAACTCTCACCACTCCTCTTAATATCTCTCATCATCATCACAATACCCAGAAAGCCACATCGTCATCATATTTCAGACCCAGGCGGTTATCTCACACTAAATAGAAACCCAGGAACGCGGAAAATGACCATGGCATCATTAGCCCGATAATAATGGAGGTTCTAGCTGGACGAGCGGAAACGAACTGTCCAGTCTGTGGCAGTGGAAAGTGGAGAGTAAGCCGGTGGAAGTTTGTTCCCCCGCAGCTTCAATTTTTCCCTCTAATTAAGCATAAAGAGGGAAAACATTGCTTGGCTTTGAATTGCGATGGCCTGCTCTAACCTGTCACCCAACTTTTCCACCCTGCTGAACAGAACGCTGGTTAAAACCTGCCAAAAGTGGAGAACGACCCCGGTTTATTTGAACGGACGACAGAGAAATCGGACGTTTTGACACCAAGGTTGTTCGATGACAGAAAGGACTTCCATTACCAGAGAGCGTTTTCTTTTTTAGATCGTTCGTGGCTTAAGGAGACAAATGGACCGAAATCGAGATTCCCCTTTCAGAATCAGCTCTTATTAAAAAATGAGCTCTTATTTTGAGCTTAGTAAACAAACCGTGGCTGACCGTAACCTAGAGCTTTTACAGACTCCAATCAGTGGAAATCCAAACGTCTGGTGTTGCTGGCTAAGTAATTGGACACGGAGGCTTTCTTCCCCCCGTTCACAGGATATTCCAGTATTAGCTTTGGTATAAAACAATGGCTAAGGACACAGCTTTTACTTTTAATTCAAGGCCACTCATCTAGCAGAGAAACTGTATTTAAAAAATGTTCAATTATAGAAACATGTGCGTTCTCGCTTGCACGCGTGCTCTCACTACATACGTTTAATTTCCGAAAAGTCTTTTTGAGCTGTTCTGACATGGCCGGAGGGCTTAGTGTTTCCTCTCCGACATCACGAGCCTTATTAACTTCAAGAAAGAGGGAGGCTGGAGAGAAACAGAGCTGCAAAGTGACGGCTCCCGTATCCTTTTACCAACACTTTTTTTTTTTTTTTTTTTAAATATACAGTGGGTCCTCGACTCACAAACTTGATCCGTCCCGAGACTCTGTTCGCGATCCGGATCAATGTTTCCTATTGAAATGAATGTGCTTCAGTCCTCAAAACATGTTTTTAAAGTGTATTAGAGGTTTATGGGTGGCAATAAAACATAGAATAAAATTACAATAAGCTGAATTATAGAAAAGTAAAACTAAATGAAATAAACAGATGATTTTAATGCACATCAGCTTTGCGGTGGAGACGTAGCTGCTGGCGTAGGTGGACGGTGGTGGAGGGATATGGTGGCGCTTCTCATGTTTTGCGGTTACAGTCGATCCTCTCATCTACGGACGCCGCATTAACGGATATCAGATGCAACGGACAAAATCTGCTCGTCTGAATACATAATCCATTAGCCAGAACGTCCGGTATGAAAGTTTAAAAATCCCGGATGTAGCGATCTGAGTCCTGGAGTTCAGCAATTGGCAGCTAGGTGGCGGTGGTTTGGAGGAAGATGGGCGGGGAGGTGGTTACTGTACAGCCAATGAACGCACCTCTGACCGAGACCGATTAAAGGAACTCGTGAATCTTTGTTAGGTACGCAATACACAATACGCAAACAGAAAATGGGGAAAACAGCCAGGGCTGTGTTTGTTCGGCACCCGGTTATGTGGTCGGGAACCAATTTGTTCGGAAGCATTCATGACCAGGGATTCCACAGTCAAGGGTTCCATTACTTTTGACCTAACTGAAGGGCTAATATTGTTAGCATCAACTTACCTTGTTTTCTTTCAAAGCATCTATAATAAACAATAGCATTTGCCAATTATAAGATATGAACCCGAGGTTCTTATCAACCGGTATGTATATTTAACCAAAAGGACCTGGCGTCAGATAAAAACGCTTTTCCAAACCAACTGGATTTTGATAAAGATCTCATTTTTTTGTGCAAATGCTCCTTGGGAAGAATTGGGAATACATTTATTGGTGTCAAGCTTGAAAAATGGCAAGAGTTGTGCAGTTATTTTCAAGGTGGCAGACTGGATAAGACCGTAGTTATAGACCTTATTTCTTTCTCTTTCTCCATCCATCCCGTTTTCTGTAATGATGTCTCTGAGGGTTGGAGTCAGACCGAGCCCCGATGAGAAATCCTTCAATCAGGCTAGCATCTGTATCTCTGCTCCCGCTAGCCACATGTAGCTCTGCCTTTCCGGATGAAGACATTAAGCATGCACACCCACACCCACCCACACACACACACACACACAGATGAACAAATCATATTCTTAACTAGGACTGGGACGGGATGAATATTTCATAGTGTAACCCAAATACCGTTTCCCAGCACATCACACAATCAGCTTCCTACATCGATTAAATTAACCAAAGAGAGAAACGAGCAAAAACAAAGGCATGTAATCGTCACGAGATATCGGAGCCATCAGAACGATGAACTACACGAAAATCTCATTCCAAAATCAGCAAATGTTCCAGTTTGCCTCAACTGAAAACCACTGCGAGTTAGACTCAAATCATCAGTGTAGCTTGCCAGCTAGCATAGAAAACACATCTATTAGCAGAGAGAGATACAAGACCAGGGTCCAAAAAACAAAACCTCGACCAGTTCAAACTTGTTTTTAACCCCTAAATGCATCAGTAGATGGATAGATGGATGGATAGATAGAGATAGAGAGTTGTCGTCAAAAGTTTACATACAGTTGTAAAGAACATAATATCATGGCTCTCTTGAGTTTCCCGTTATTTCTACAACTCTGA
>JAQMCW010000037.1:26046983-26069207 GCA_030068335.1 Chrysichthys cranchii | reverse complement strand
TTACTCTCACTACCATTTCCACTTTCTTGGGACCCGTAATGAAGCTTATAGAGCAAAAATGCAGAGAAACACAACGATAAAATGTGTCGAACATTTTTTTAATGAGTTTTAAGCACAGAAAAAAATCAAAGTTTGAACAATCCTTAATTAGACAAAAACTTCCTGTAAACAACCAAGAAAACGAACCTTGCATGAGTCGACTTAAGGAAGTGAGGAGGATGATGGGCGGGGAGGAGGTTACTGAACCTTGCCAATGAACGCACGTCTGACCAAGACCGATTAAAGGGACATGCGCATCTTTGTGAGGTACGCAATTGCGCAATACACAAACAGAAAATGGGAAAATGGCCGGGGCGGTGTTTGTTTGGCAACCGATTATGTGATCGTGACCAGATGTAAAATTTTTGCAAATTTTTTTGGTCAGGAACCGATTCCTGAACAAACTGTACACGGACGAACTGCTTCTGAATTCCTCCCCGTGCAGCGCCGGGGTTCAGGTCCTGACAATCAGAGGTGGAAATTAACTCGGCCCTTAACGATTCACCCTCCAGCTCCCGCCACTCACTCGCTCTTTAGCGTCGGATTTGAGGAACAGTCCGTTTCCTCGGACAATGCCTTGATCTACTAACTGCTCGGGCAGAGTCTGAAACGCAGTTCATTTCTGTCAGTGTCATCATTAGTGTCTGTTTAGTGCTTCAAATCTCTGTGTTTGGATTCGGGTGTAAAGGGGGCGTGGCCTAAACTGGAAAAGTGAATTCTGGTTTTAAAAGTCAAAAAAGTTTTTCGAATGGGAAAAAAAAAAAAATGAATCCAGAGCTGAAAAAGAGACTTCCTGATTCTGCTCTACTGAGATTGCTCGGAGCCCACAGAGCGCGTTAGTTATTGCTTTTCTGATCTCGGAAGTCTGCATTTTGCCTTCTTGAAATTTCCAAACGAATCGACCGATACGTCAAAGAAACAAAATATGACTGTCGAATAAAACTTTCACAATGGTTCGTCATCCTTAAAAGATGAAATTTAAAAAGAAAATCGCATCCTCGACGACGATTGATCTCGTTCGTGCGTGAAAACAGACGACTCCAGGCGACATGTTATTTATTCTTCCTATTGGTTGGCTGACTGAGGGAAGAACACGCGCATGCTAATCCAATCTAAATGACAGTGTTTGATATATAATTAAAGCCACAGGCCCACGCGAGCGGAGGATCCGGCACTATAATTTTAGATTAAAGCACTAAATTAAGGGTGAATGAGTGAGCTGGAGTGTTGTCATGGAGTAAGCTTGAAGTGCGGGATTGCTAAAATTACTGTGCTGGAATACTGTGTGTGGGGGGGGGCGACGAACAAAAAAAGGCTATGCACGTTTGCCTCTTTACTGTACGACCATTCGACAACTTGCTCATCGCGAACCTGATCGTATTCCCAAACCTTGGGATGTTTGCACCTGCATATTGATGAAGCCTTCCCAGCACTGTAAATAATTCAACCTGAAATTAGCAAGAGTCCACCAATCGAACCAAACGGCACACAAATATCACAAATATATTACATGCACACATGTTTAAATTTGCTTCAAAAGGGTGCAGATTTCCTTTGAGACAAAAAAAAAACAAAAACACAAAACAAAAAAAACCAACCACCCAACCAACTGACTCAAAAGAGATGGAAACTCCAGCAGGTTCACCCTGAACCCAGATGGTTGGATTTGAAAAGTGACAGCTCACATGCTGACAGGCTCTCAATCCCACCTCTCAGCAGGAACACGGCACACACAGCCTCCGCACTCATCACATATAGACAGCACGCAGCCTACCGAGAGCAGCTAGCTAAACCATTCATCAGCCGCACTCGGAGGTCGGCGCCCGAGTGCGCACGAGGGTGCGCATGCGCGTCCGAGCTCCTGTTTTTAATCTGCCATCTGAGCCGTGAGACCGTTGGCCGACCGCTGTCACGGTGTGATGCCGCGTCCTCTCGGGTTCGGCGTCCCTGCAAGACATTTGCCACGCCGAGGAGCACAAGACAGAAAGAAATGTCCGAGGCTGCGTTCCAATATCCATACTTTCTCTACTTACTAGGCTTAGTTTGAGTCCGTAGGGCGTTCCTGTTACGATTGCGGTGAAAATAAGTGTCCTGAAAGGACCCGGATGGCGCCCTCGTAACGGTCAAATCTTGGCGTGTGGAACAATGTACACTTTTCGCGCTGAACGGCCGCCATCTTAGCTACGTAGCGGAAGAGGCGGACCTGACTCGGCTCGAAAAATAAAAGAAAAGTGGCTGCCGGAACGGATTTTCCACACAGCCTGCGTTAGTGGAGTCATTTTGCAAAGCTAGAAATCTGTGAAGGGTTAAAATCTGTTCGCTGTTCAAAGCCGGGGATGATTTTTGGCGGGATGACGAGCCGCGGCCGCAGTCGTGATCGTAATTTCCGGTAAGTGCACCATGGAGTAGGTGATTTGGAACAACACTTACCTACTGAAATCTGTTCACTTAGTAAGTGCGGACTGTGTACTATGTGTAAGTGTACTCATGAAAGTATGGATATTGGAACACAGCCCAATACCCCTTAGAAAGCATGATCTCGCATGTGCTTGGAATCCATCGTAAATTAGTAACGATTCCGTTTAAGCACTGGATCAGAGGATCTCACTTCAGATTGGTCGGAAACGTCGGAGCGATTTGAAGTCGCGTTGAAGTTCTTGTCGGACTTCCAAGACAACCAATTGAGTTCAAGGTGCACCGAAGGTTCAACGCGAGCTTTTTGCTAAATCTTCCAAATGGAGACGCTGTCGAGAAGCAACGCACTCCAGCACCAGGCCGGTAACACAGCTCCGACAAGAGCCTGTCTCGTTAACCGTGAGCTTGTACTAATTCCTCCCCCCCTGTTCATAATATAGAAACTCCAAACCAGGGATGAGCGGAAAAGTGAATAATGTGAGGGAAGACAGCCAGAGCCAGACGGACACCGTTTACCGTTAACGTTATTACTGGAGAGCAAGACGTGCCTCTTGGGGCGTGACATTTCTTTGCAGAGAGCATTTAATTGGATGATCATGAAGTTTTGCCGAGGTGTGAATCATCAAAAATTCTTTTGGCCGCTTTCCCAGAAGTGACGAAGTTTAAAGTTTAAATAAGAACTTTTTTTTTTTCCTCCCTGCAGATAGAGTATCGTATGGGTGTCTGGAACGCCAATAGAAAAGCCTGGAAGGGGGTTAAAGAAAGAAAATGAAACCCAAAAAACAAACACTTTTGATCTCGAGGGCACCTTAAAGCCAAACGCAAGCACAGGTAGTATAGCCCATGTCCACCGGTACGCTTCATTTACTTTTAATGCGCGTCAATTGTTTTCCCATTTTCAAAGACTAGGTGAAGGAGTCCTTTTCAAAACGCAATCCAATTTCAAAACCTGTCAAACTCGAGGGTTCGGAGAAGTGGCTGACGTTCCAAAAGGCGACTCTTGTGCTGCTAAACAGCTATGCAAAAGCCTGTAAAAGACACTCAAGCGAGAAATGGGAAAACAAAACACTCCTGCTTATGTCCTCATCCGAAAAGGACGAGCGGCTGAGATTCGAAACCTGCGGCATTATCGCGGATCGTGAAACGCTCCGTTAGCTTAACTGTCTCTACCCCTGAACTATTAGTGACGGAATACGGGAACGACCATATGTCCTTTTAGAGCCAAATAAATTGAAAGAAATTGAAAGAGATTATAGGACATCTTATATAAAAAAAATAAATAAATAAAAAAGACGACACTGTACAGCATATGGCTTGTGTTTGCTACTCAGGGGTGAAGCGAAGAGAGGAGAGGAGAACGAGAGAAGGACACGGCGCAGCACCTCCACCTCACGAGGGCTCAGAAAAATGCTCCTCATGCCTCATCAGAGCTTGTTCATTAACTCTGATTCGCTGTGTGGCAGGAGTCCAGCATCCTTAGCTGAGCCTCAGAGCGGCTCGCGTTTATCCTGGAGATACGGCCAGAGTCGCATTTCCTGCACAAGACGCCATCGACGAGACCTCGAGCAAATCTGTGCGCGGTTTACAATCTGCTACTTCGTTAAACCATCCACGATCCAGGAACATGGAGCGGACCATCAGAGCGTGCTGAATTTGATTTCCGGTCAGAGTTAATTGCCAAAACTAATTTAACACACACACAAAAAAAAAACAAACAAAAAAAAAAAAACAACCAACAACGATGCCGTCTCATGAATAATCATCAGCGACTGTTCGATGCTAAGAGGAACAGGGAAATACCCAGGCAGCTCGGCGTCATTTCGACGTCGACCCTTAAACACAGGCCGGCTCCCGAAGCCGACTTGATGAAAAGACACGCTCATCCAGAACGCCAGCGAACATGGAGGAGTTTTTGCTTCCCGTGGGGCGTTTTTGCTAGGATGGCTCATAGCGCCAACAAGCCACATTCACACCGGACCCGATATCGGATAGGAAGATCAAATAAATATAATCCATCGCATTAGAGCTTGATAATTAAATTTGTAGTTTTATCAAATGGTACAATAAAAACAACGCAGGGCAAATTATCATCTCGCGCACACACACACGCACGCACACACACACACACAGGGACAGCTAGGCAGTCGATTAAACCCATAATTCTCTCCTGGCTTCATGCTAGTTTAGTTCGTTTCTCATAAAAAAAGTTACTCTTGGAATAAAAATACAAATATGCTGATGGCGCGTCACGGACGTGTCTGTGAACTTCATATCTAGGAGGCGCGCCATGAGCGGGAATACTAGGCTGAATGGATGTACTACGGCCTGGGCTAGAAAGCAATTCACCCCAGTTCAAGCTGTTCTGGGTCTTCCTGCGCACTGGCACCGGAAGAGTAATCCGCTTCACGGCGTTTATTACCATGAAGTCATCAGATTCCGACGGTAAAAAAAAAAAGCCTGATGTGGGCATTCCCACCTCAAAGCCATGAGAAGGTTTGTCGGTTGAGTGAAGTCCCCGTCGCTGAGCTCCGATTGGCCGAGCTCCAGCCAAACGACTAGGGAAGTTTATAGCTCTTTTTCCCCCTCATGTAGGTCAGCTCTTTTTCCGAGTCGCTACATCATAACACGCCCCAAGCACCATAAAATAAAACAGGCCTGGTGTTTGTTTGTGCTCGGATGTTAAACGGCTTTCAGAGGTGGTTTGACAAAAAGCGGTGGCACTCCGGGAAAGAAAATCAAGTCATTCCGGGGATTAATGTTTATGGCTTTACAATCTAATTTGATGCTAATCCATAAAGGGTCATTAAGGTTTGGGGACCAACTGTGATGCGGAACATGCAGAAGGACTGAGGTGCGAGGCGTCCGCTGAGGTGAGGAGGCGCCATCCATAATCTCCTGGTTGAAGCTAATTGAAAGTCGGGTAAATGGGATATCATATCATAAGAGAGCTCCTGTGCGTTATTGAAACGAATGAAAACTCTATTATAGAACGCTGCCTATAACGATCTTCGATATGATTGATCTTGACGCCCGATCGCTGGAACCTAAACGAAACCTGCGCTAATGAAGACAAAGCTTCATCCGCTTCTGGTCGCCTTGGGCGTAGCAAATAAACTGCTCATTGTTTCGTTTTAAACAGCACATGCATCTTTTATCCTCGCGTCTTTAACGGGGCCGCCGTTAACCCGGGCTCCTGAGAAACGCATTTGTTACTTCCAACATAAAACACGAGCGTTTCATTTATCAAACTCGCCGTTGAGATGCGAGATCGTCGGATTGAGCCAACGTGCAGAAGTAGCAAGTCGGGTATTTTTCAAACCGCTCGCTGTGTGTGAATAATATTACAGCAAGAACTTCCACCATGACCGCACCTTTTACTGACCACTAGGACTCATTAAATATATTAAAAAGACAATGGGTAAAAACCAGGCACGACAATAACGAGCTTTTATTATGGCAGCAATTCTTTGAAAGAAAGATATTAGAAAGTAATTTGCCATCATGGAGGTTAAAACGAGGTTGGGGAAAGAAAAAAAAAAAAAAAAACCACTCTAATCACGCGGTATGAAAATTTCAATAAAAAGCAGCAGTTCGAAAGTCCCCAGAGCTCATCTCAAGCACTTTACCACTCGCTCGCACACAAATCTTCATTAATTAAAACCGAATTCTTTATCAAAGCGCCTCTGACCAGACGAAACCGAGCAAGCGCTAAGCCACTTTGTAACCTTTCATCGTCCCAGCGTCGGGGCGCCGCGGGGAAACTCGACGGGATTCCTGAGGAGAAACCTGCTTTCGAGTCGCCGAGATGTTTTCTCGATCGACAACCAAAAGTCCCGTCTTTTCATCCCGCTCTTTTCCGTGCAACGTTCCGAAAGGGATCCGGACTTTTTCCTTCCTCCCTCCCTCCCCCTCCCTCTCCAGATAATTCATCAGCGCCTGCCTTCGTCAATTATTCAAGTCATCCTCTACATATTGAATATGTTTCTCTTTCTCGTCATTAATATTTAAGGGCTTCTTCCTCTCGCCGGGATGGCTCATAAGGATAAATCAAGGTGACATTAAGTTTTATTGAGACGGTCTGGTCGGGGAAATGTGCTCTAATGGAGCCGGAGTTCGCATGCGTTTTTCGAAAAGGAACACGGAAGCTCTGAGCACTCGGCGGGACAAACAAACAAGTCACTGGTTTAAAATATGAATCCAGACGCAGGAAAAGAGACGCTGAAGAATAAGCAACCATTCCTAACGTGCGGGGACGAGCACGACAAAGGCTAAGGCAAGGTTAATGGAGAACGCCGAGTAGCCGACGTTGATGAATCCATAGAAAGGGGATCCAATTATTCTCATCAAGCTTACGTTATGAAACAAGAGGAAAATCAATGGCCATTAAGCAGCACTCATCTCTGAAAAGGAAAAGGAGGAAAAAAAAAAAAAAAAGAAAAAAAAGGAAAAAAAATTCAGCCCAGCCCCGCTTCTCCGGGTTAACCAAATTCAATTCTATAGCTGATCGGATTGGATAAGTGCTCTGATCAATGGAGTTCACATCAAGTCCTTTCTAGCTGACTCAGATCGAGTCAGGTCAGGTCGCACCCTGGTCGGATCAGTATTTCTCCGCCTCCTGTGGGGATGTAATTACCTTTTGCGTCATGACTTCAACGAGGCGGGGTGGAGGAGGGGAAACCATTAAACCGCGCAGGTCCTTTATGAACGCATTTTGATTTCAATGGACGTTTCCATTATGGAGCAAATCATGTCCAAGGACAATATAATGGAGGAGAAACGAATTCTGTAACTGCTTAATTTCCATTTTAAAGAGTTGCTCGATGACCAAAAGATGACCTACAGTCTATTGAACGTGCACTGTTGCACAGTTACTACACGTAGCCTCGCTTCACCAGTATAACTATTTCACATTACAACGCTGTCGAACTCTCAAATCGGTTTGCTCGGAAGGTACCGATTACCTTTCGACGACCGGAGCGGCTCTGATAGCCTGTGAAGGGATTCCAAGGTGCTCATTGTTATACGTTATCTTTCTATAATAAGAGCTCCTTCACAGAGGTACGGTCACGCTTCCTGTAACAA
The DNA here is from genome assembly GCA_030068335.1 of Chrysichthys cranchii. Taxonomy (NCBI): domain Eukaryota; kingdom Metazoa; phylum Chordata; class Actinopteri; order Siluriformes; family Claroteidae; genus Chrysichthys; species Chrysichthys cranchii. The sequence continues at coordinate 26,061,671 of JAQMCW010000037.1, read as the reverse complement.
GATGTCTCCAGTGTGACCATGTCTCAACAAAAGGTCAAGCTGTAATTACGTTTTCTGCCACAGGATGGAGGGCTTTGGGCTTTGGCGTTTCTCCCCAAGAGGTGTTTTTTAGCTTGTTAACCTGAAGAGAACGAGACGAAAAGGAACACAACACATCTGGACATGCGGTTATTGGAAAAATAATCGACTTCAGGCCGCTAACAGAAACGTTCCTTGGTGTCAGGTTGCATTACATCACCCTCGCCACGTTTTTATTCCTTACACACGTACACGTGCGTAGGCACCTCGCTTATTAGTTCCTAGCTAATTGAATCCTAATATAGATCTTGCGAATGACAAACAGCCAGAACTGTACGAGTAATAAACGGCTGCCTGCATTATTCATTAGCTTAAAAAACACACAAACGCACATGGAGCGCCCTTAAGTTCATTAATCCACCATGATCCCATATGGCATTCTGCTTGGGTTTCTTCCAAGGAGGTGAAAAATATTTAAAACAAATAAAAGCATATGGATCAAGGAAACCATTTTCGACGGAAAAGGCAAGCAGCGCGGTCACGACCTCGAGTCCTGTTTGAAGTGCTTACGAAACGCGAATTTTATACCGAGCTATCAGCGTGGGTGTTTACCAACTGGAGCTCCACCATTAATCAGGAAAAACAATGTGCAAGTCGAGTTTGTACTCGCGGATCCCTGTGGAACGCAGTGCGGCTGGGAGATGCGGCAGTGTAGTTATACCGTGATATCAGGAAGACATTTATAACAGAGATAGATTGCTATGAACAACAGTAAACTTACTAAGTGGGTACACTACAGTGATACCTTGACATAGGACATTAATTCGTTCCTGGAGCAAGGTCGTATGTCGAAAGTGTCGTCAGACGAATCGAATTTCGCCATTAAAATGTATGGAATTACTAATAATTCGTTCCAAACCCCCAACAAGAGACACCGATTTCTTATGTGTTTTTAAATAAGAGAAAATGTCCTATATAGATAACAAATAATGCATAAAATTCCTTGTACAAGTCCGTGACGCGCGCACACCTTGAGCGTGTTTTTCAGTGATTTCCCGCTTTATATCTAAGCTAAGTGGCCTCTTCTTCTTCTCAGCACCAGCCTTGATACTCACTTTCTTAGGAACCATGATGAAAATACAGGGTACAGGACAGATGAAGTTCCAAAACGGCACAAAGAACACAAAACAAAGTGAGAAATGCTGCGATGATGCTTAGTCAGCGAGCCAGACACGTGATCTGGAGGTCGGCTTGGGGCGGACCGGGACACGGGAACGCGTCATGGCGGCAGGCCGCGTGAAACGTGAGGAAATCACCAATGTCGGATCACAAAGCAAAAAATAGCCCGACATCAACCTCGCATCTCGGAAATATCGCAACCTGGGTCGGTCGTAAGTCAAGGCACCACTGAATTTCTCAAGAAAAGCTTGTTTATATATAAAATAAAACTATGGACATTCAATACACACTTCACGAACTGGATTATAATAGACCAATAATAGATTAGAGACCTAGACCGAAAGACTTTATTTCATACAAATAGGATACATTTGATTCGGCTTGCATGGCCATTCCTAATAACTCTTACAGCGTTATTTTAAAAATAAATAAATAAATAATAATCCTTATAGGCCATGCACTAACCATTCGTAAAGTGTGCATGGGGGCTCGATCCAAAAGCCAGAACTAATTCAGTCATAATCATAGGAATAAATGATCAAGTTCATTCATTTCTAATGCATAATTAAGAGCTTATTTAATACTAAAGGTTAATTAGTAACAGTTTAATTTTATAATGCATACTACTTGTACATATTTGTCTAAAACAACAACACTTTCATGGAGGGGCGAGGGCAAAAATACCCATTATCCACTTATTTTTTTTCCTTCACTTCACTAATCCCAAATCTAAACCAGATAGATTTTTTTCCCCACCTATTTTTCAAGAACTACCAAGAAGCCAGGTTTGAAGAAATCTAGGAACGGCTTTTGAACACATTATAAACTCCAAGTTGAATAACAGATCGTTCAGATAAGCCAGAAGTAGACTGCCGAAAAAAGGACGAGAGTCGATATTTCTGTAACGCTTCTGCCGATAGAAATCAAATTTGGTAGGAATGCATGATGCATGACTTTGAGGAACTCAACCAATTTTGACGCATCAACCTAAAAATAAATAAATAAATAGATCGATAAATAAAAACATATATAATTAAAAAGCACATCATTCTCTGAACCCACTTGTCCATTCAGATTTTCAGAAATTTGCTAAAATGGTCATCACTGATGCGTCATGGATTACTTTATCAGTTGAAAGACATGCCTGAAATCAGTTTGTGCAAGTTGACAAAAAGTGGCCAGTGGGGAAGTCCCTGCAAAGGATGACTGGACCCCAAAGCTTGCGGCTTTCAGATGCATTACGAACATGTGATGTAAACAAAAACACAGAAACAAACACTGTGTCTAAATAAATAAATAAATATTACTCCATTTGATGTCCTCAGTATGCGCAAAGTAGGATCCTTAATTTTTCACCTGATAGAGCCTAAAGTAAACATGGCAGTATATTAAATTCCTTATTGGACTGCAGCTCGTCCGCCCCCCCGCCCTATCTCAGGAGGGATAGTAAATTAATCTGGATCAAGCACAGTCAGAGCAAAGTAATCTCACAGAGTGCCAGTGAATCACGCTCAGCCAGAGTGAGACACTCAGATCAAATGTTCAAGATTGAACACCAAAGGAGATCCTTTTAGGTGCATCGAGAGCGATAACATCCAAGGAGAAGGTCTGTGCATCATTAGAATTCAGCCTTCGCATCCCACAGTCTTGTGTTGGTCATATGCAAAGATGTTAAACGAGAGGCTTATTGGGAAACCTTTCTGCACCACAACCAATGATCCAGATAAATATGGGCAAGACAGGACAAGTGATGCCAATCACTGCACTCTAGTTACGGTTATCTCAATCCCTGTAAGGCATCAGCAGATTCACCCTTCTCCAAATGCTTTCTTTAAGTAACAGGCCAGGTATTTGGGATAATTCTTTAAAATTACACGACTTGCATGAAGGAACATTGCTGGATGACGGTTCTTGCCAGGTTCCCCAGATGCTCTTGATTTATAAATGGCAGACAGAGATTTTGTAGTCATTAGGGGAGAAATGATGTGTTCAAATGGTTACATGATCAGACATTTGATAGAAAACAACAGAAAAACTCTCTCTCTCTCTCTCTCTCTCGGGCCAAATCTCTGCAATGAGTCTGCATTTTCAGACCTCACTGGAGAGACAGGCATGTTCCATATAACTTGGAGGAATTCTACCAATTTTGACGTGTAACTGGGGACTCCAGCATTCAAATCCCAGTTTCTCTGAAACGCCATGTTTAAGTTAGTTAACACACATTTACATGAAATGCAAGGAGCGTTAGAGGTGATCCATCGCCACAAAACTTCAGCAGTGTGTTCGTCTACATGGTCATCATCATCATTGATCTGTGAGAGCTGACAAGACCTGGCCACTAAGGGAAGGATTTACATCATCAGCTGCTTGGACCCTGCAGATCACCGTCTTCTGCTAAACTGTGTATAAATATCCAAGTCTGTTAGCATGGGATATTGACAGAAGAGCAAAAGGTAGTTATAGCACTCTAGCACTACTGTCTGTCTGTACAAATGAATATAATGCTAGATAAACCTTCAAGTTGCATATGAAAAAGATGCAACATGGTACAAACAGTTCGTACATCCCAAGTGCCATAATAAGTCAAAGCATACATAATGTATTCATTCAGATCCACTTTACGGCTTATTGCATTAATCACAACTGGCTTCTGATTAATTCATTAAAACTCTCGAGTGTCATGACTAAGCAAAGAAGAAACGAACCCAGTACTCCCCTGATCTACTGCTTTTACACAGTTAAAGCCAAAGTAAATGTTCAGTAAGCGAGAGAGAGAGAGAGACAGAGACCTGCTACTCAAGTTTCCAGCGGGACCCTAGTGTATACATTTAGAACAAACTTCCATCAAGGCAATTGCACTTTTACCACCAAATCCATGTTTGCACTTAGCGAGGCAGGTGAAAAAAAACGTGAAATACCAAACAACGTCTGTCTGCGTGTCATTTTCTTTATTTTTTAAGTGAAATTCTCAGTCTATTTGGAACACATAACGGAGAACAAATAATACTGGTGAAACAGGAGGTAGTCTTTCCTGAGAGCCTTATAGAAAAAAAATATATAAAAAAGGTTTCCATAAAAGGACTTCGGATTGAAATTAGAGCGTGGATGCAGCTCAATGGTTAGGACTCTGGGGGAATGACCCCATGGAGGGCCTTGGGCCCTCGAACTTGGCCCTCAACACTTTCTGCTCCAGCAGTTCCAAAACATAGCTAACATGTACATTGACTTCAACGCCCCAACAGGCTTAGATTTTGCCATACTCACCTGCAGACATATATATGACTGGCTCCACCCCCCCACACGCCCCCGCATATTTAAGCAATGAAATCATTTTCACCAAAATTACTTGCACTGCTATACTTAGCGACTGATGATAATAGTTTGAAGTGAATTGACTGGTATTAGCATTCCATCACGCCGCCAAACAAACAATCAAAACTCACAACGGGCAACTCGACATTGAGCTGCAGGAAACATTCAGAGATCACAGGACTCACGTGTCTTGCGGCTGACGTGGGTCCGAGCTGGAGTGTTGACCGGCCTCTCTGTGGTCGAGTGCTCACGGGTTGAGTCATTGAGGACGGTTGGTTTGGATGAAGATGGGCTTGAGGTGGCTGCCCGGCCAGGGGAGGCAGTACCAGAGACTGTAGTGGTGGTGGTCTTCTGGGTCACTTGGCTTCCAGAGGAACCTCCGTCTCTTGGGTTGCCATTTGGAGATGCTGTTCGAGTTTTGCCTCTCACTATTGTGGTAATAGTGGAGATGGTCGAGGATACTGTGGTGGTAGTGGAGGAAGTGGTGCTATCTGGGCCCTTGGGCAGGGCACTTGGCTTGGATAAGAAAATGGGATCCTGGCCAATACCCTTAGCATCCACGAGATCTGTGGGTACATAGTCCTGCACAGATCCCACGACGATCCATTTGAGCAGCATAAGGCTAAGGCCGAGCCCCACAAAGCCGATCAGGAGGGGAACTACACACAGCCAAGTCTGCTGTCTCGGCCAAAAGGCGCACCTGAAAGCTCCCGCACGCTCTCCACCTTGACGTCCCCCAGAAGCCCCGCCGACCTCAGGCTCCTCCAGGATCACCACCCCTGAGGTGGTCACAGCTCCAGAAGTCTCGCTCATCCTGCCCTGGGTTCAGAGAGGGTTAACCCCAGGGTCGGGCACTCAGCAGGCACAGGACGATCACAGAAGGATAGCTCATGGTGTTGAACATCGGGATAATTTAAAAAAAAAAAAAAAAAAAAATTAAAAATCAAGAAATCCCAGCAGAACACACACTCGGGCACAAATACTCACCGACAACATATAACCATCACTCGTAAAACCAGACACTCGGTGCCGCAAATGCAATCATACACACTCAAGCTCACACACAGACACGCGCATACACAGAGACACAGTAGAATTCCAGAGGTCGAAAACCAAGGCTGGAAGAATCCGACGTGGGACGATCCTTTTAGTCCTGTTCCAGAAGCAGGTGAGAGTAGATGGGCTCGGATAGGACTCTGGGTTCCAAGGACACACGGAATAGGCAGAGGAAAAAACGAGGAGACGCCGGACAGAGGGGTGGAGCGAGAAGGGAGGAATGCAGAGAGCGGATGCGTCTGTGAGGAGGCGCTCGGCGGAGCCCGATGCAGCAGCACACTCTTGCGTTACCACTCCTCAAATCCCATCTTTCAGATGAGCCCCCGGTCTCGACAGTCAGAAACAATCCCTCGATTTTATGGTTCCTCAGATGTTCCTCAGAGGGGTACCCGGTTCCCAGATGGACCCACTGGTTTTCTGTCGTTTCTCCCAGCTTGGTCACGGTCTCGTCCTGTGACTCTTGTTAGGCTCCAGTTAGCCCTCGCTGACTCAGCTCTGCATATCCCACGGAGTCAGACCCTCCATCAAGCAGCCACCGATCCTGGCACCCCCTCCCAGGGCTAAACCTCCTCCAGATACCATCTGTATAGAAAGGGAAAGCAACCCAAATCTGTTCCACACACTGGAGCCGAAAGAACAAATTCAGCAGCTAGAGAACAAGCAGGAGAAGACCTCAAAGCCGGCAAAGGTCAGCGTTTAGTGTGCGATCAAATCCACGGGGAGGATAAATCCGCTTTCCTGCTTGAGCAGCATCCGAGCCGTGTCCCGCCGCTGTTCATGCAGCACAGAGTGAACGAGCACGCGTTCAGTCCTCCGCTACATTCCGCCACTGAGAAAAAGAGGGAGAGAGAGAGAGAGGGAGGGAGGGGGGGGAGAACGCAGCATGAGGGAGCGAGAGATGCAGGAAGGGGGAAGGGAGGGTGCTCGAGACAGACGGTAAAGAGAAATGAGAGAGGATGAAAAGAAAAAAAAAATCCCTGAGCTCAAGTCTTCCTCGTGGTCTCTTCACCCCACACTGCCGTCCAGTCCGAATGGGAGGCTTCTTAATCATTTGTTTGTGTCTCTCTGTCCCAGGACTGAGATGGTGTCATCGCAAACGGACGCCTCTCTCTTGTCTGGCGTGCAGCAGCTGCTGCTGATGCTGCTGATGCCAGGAGAGGGAGAGAGAGAGAGAAGCAGAGGAGGATCAGGGAGAAAGAGAGAGAGAGAGAGAGAGAGAGAGAGAGAGGCAGGACTACACCTGCTCCTCCCTGTCAGAGCGAGGGAGAGAGAGAGGGAGGATTGATGGAGAATACACAGAAGGGAATAGTGAGGAACGAAGATAAGGAGCACACACAGAGAGAGAGATCCATGCTAGTGCTCTGCAGGATTAACAGACCAAGAGATTGCCAAGTGCCGTAACCAGCCTGGATCTGAGCCTCTCCCTCGTCAGAGCCGTCACTCACTCCCTCAGACCCTCCCATCACCCCGGCATGAGAAACGTAAGGGATTCACAGAGGGCGTAGGATTAAGAGAGATAATTGGAAGATAAATCGATTTGCAGGAAGAAGAGAATAAAACCCGAAAATCAGTATGCAATTACATCATGTAGCTCATTTGGTGCTGGGTACAGTTGATCAGCCTCTGCTTACTTCTAAAAATAAATAAATAAATAATTTTTACTATTGCAACCAGATTGGTTTTCGCACTTCTTGAGGTTCTGTAAAGAGTCCCTTTGAACGGATACATCGGGTAAAGCTGTTGCTGCTCACGGTCCCATGCGTCACCCTTGCTAATACAAGATTTGCACCCGAGAACTGTTGCTGTCAGCATGAAGATCAGAAATCTATAAAAGTTTATGCCCACAATGAAGTTAACAATCGTCATCAACCTTATTCCTGGTGATCGACCTCCTTGAAAACTTGAGCTTGAACCGTAATCGGGCGCACCTGAGCATCCAGCAATAGCCTTAAGAAAGTCTTGATGAACTAAAAAGAGGTGTGAGATTTTGGTTGGATCTAAACCCTGCAGGAAGGTAGATCTCCAGGAAGAGGGTTGGTGACCCCTAATGATGATTTGGTGTCATCCAGACGATGATGGGTTCCCTGCGTCAGCCTGGTTCCTCGCTCAGAGAGCGTTTTTCCTCACCGAGTTTATTTTTTGGATAAAACTAAAAAAAAAAAAAAACAACCAACTTTGGTGCAAGTGTGCTATAATAGATCCCCTTCGTGGTTAATCTACCCATTCATCCATGTATTTAAGCATGTATTGTTTAATTATTAGAACAACAAAGGCTATTCAATACTAGAGTCCTCCTTCGCCGATGGTCTGGGCCACATTGAACGAACGACCCAAGCACTTGAGTTGATGGCAGAATACTCCATCAGACAGACATGGACACGGTTGAACAAGGTCAATCAGTGAATAACATGATTAACCCTTAATATCTGGGAAGGGTGTCTGGGCAATACAAGACTGGCTCATATATTGCTTAATATTTAGGCACTAAGAGGCTTCGAAACTTGTCTTATGTCAGGAATCCCTGGCATCAGGTCTATTCCAAGCCCATGGACATTTATCTTTGACTCCAGTAAAAAAAGAAACCTGCACAAAACGGTTCATTTAACACTTAAAGGACGTGCAGTTATCCAGTTTGGTAATCAACCTCCAGAAGGTTCTGATTCATTTTTCAGAATTTCAGCACTGACGGATTAACTTGCTCTCAGTGCTCAACTTGTAGACTTCAATCCCAGGATCCTCGCCTTCGGAGACGTGCACGTCATGATGTCCTGTCACAAATTCCACCATTTTATATATATATATATATATATATCTCTCACACACACACACACACACACACACACACACACACACACACACACACACACACACAAATCGGTTCCTGATCAAAAAAAATCCACCAAAATTTTGCATCTGGTCACGACCACATAATCGGGTGGCGAACAAACACAGCTCCGGTCATTTTCCCCTTCCACTTTGTACGCACCAATGTTTTCCAATTTTCTATTTGCGTATTGCACAATTAACAAAGACGCACGTGTCCCTTTAATCGGTCTCGCTCAGACGTGCGTTCATTGGCTGTACAGTAACCTCCTCCCCGCCCATCTTCCTCCTCACTTCCTTAATGCCAGAAGTCGACTCAAGCAAGGTTCGTTTTCTTGGTTGTTTCCAGGAAGTTTTTGCATCATTAAGCATTGTTCAAATTTTGATTTTTTTTTCCTCTGTCCTTAAAACTCATTAAAAAAGATGTTCACAGTATTTTTTCGTTGTGTTTCTCTGCATTTTTGCTCAATAAGCTTCATTACGGGGCACAAGAAAGTGGAAATGGTAGTGCAAGTAAGAAGCCTAAGCGTCTCTCAGTTGGTTGGGGCGCAAACAAACCGGGGTCACGGACAGTCTCGGAACGGATCAAGTTCGTAACCGGAGGTTCGTTCCACTGCGTGTGCGTGTCTAAAGTAATGTTTAAACATTTATTCAGCAAAATGCAACACGGTTACATTCCAATATTCAGATTTCTGTACATTTCTGAAAAATATCAAACATCTTTTATCCATCATGTCACATTACGTTTGATTGCATTTTCAGTATTATGTAATTATGTCTTTTTTTTCTTTTGTATTATGCTTTTTCGCCCCCATAACAATGCACCGTGCACCATATATAAACATTTCTTTACATGACAACGACGCTGAGAAAAAAAAAAAAATGAATTGCTTCCTGGGATTCTCTGGCATTCTTATGCAAATCGTCTCGCAGCTCAAAACAAATTGCCTCATTTGCCCAATGAGCTGTTGCATAAAGCTGGATCAAATTAAGTTGTTGTAGTTTCGCTTAGAAACAGAAAAGCAACAATACAATACAGCACTCGTACGCATCCTTGTGCACTTTTTAGTTCCTAATAAATAACCTCGTACGTTATCATAAATTATCATGATGTTATTGCATCTCTCAGAGCTGTAAAATGCCTCGGGGCTCAAAAAAATTAAACTAAAAAAATAAATAAATAAATAAATAAATAAATAAAAAGGCAAAGGAGAGAGAACTCTTGTTTGAGTGCCATGCGAGGAAACGAGGTAGCAGGTGTATTTATTAGGAACTGCATGCCATAAGGGTGCACCACGAAAGCCACAATTACATTTGATCTTTTGGACTGAAGCAGCTAATGGAAATATTGCTGACATGATGGATGACAATGCTTCGAGTTTTATCCCCGTCGAGAGTTCTGCGCAGCGCACGCATGACTGGAAGTGTGTATTTGTATCTAACCTAATAGCTGCCATTAATGACTGACAGAGCAGTGTGTGTTTGTACCTGCCTGATTCAAGGCTCATCAAACTGTCAGCTCACATCAGCTCTGTGATCAGATGGGCTCTGCTGTGAGCCTACTCCTCTCTCTCTCTCTCACACACACACACACACAAGTTGAGTTCGTCTTCGTGCTAAAATCTTAGCTTTTTTTTTTTTTTTTTTTTTTTTTTTTTAACAACAAGCACCTCATTGAACATATTGCACATATTTCATGCTCGTCACGTGCATTTGCGTTATTAGTGATAATTGTATGTTCCTGAAATTACATTTGTAAGCTATATTTGTATGTAAAAAGTAAAAAACAAAACAAAAACAAAAAAGAGCAAAAGCGTTAAACTAGGGTGAAGATGCTCATGCATCGGGGAGCTTCATGGTTTTCCTTTTTCTCTTGAATACAACAGGATGTACTGGATCCAGCGCTATTTCAATTCCAAGATGCTGTAGAATGAAGTGGGTAGCCATTTTGTTCAATTAAAAACGGTGACGTTTTCGACCCCCTGTCCCACAAGTTCATCCAGTTCCCTGAGGATTTCTTCATAATGGAACCACTCTGTGACATGCTGAGGGTCAAAATAATTTGGTCGCATGGATTAAAACACCACAGCTGCTTTCCGCACTCTGTTTAACCAGCCCTGTTGAGAACAAGCCGGTTCGAGGGCCTGTCCCTTTAAATGATAATGAGCCACTGCTCACCCCACCCACCCCGGCTTCCGCCAGCCAATCAGGGAGCACTTTAATTAGGAACGCCACCAATTTAATTATATGATTCCCCCCCGTTTCTTACGCCGTTAGTGGGGATACGGAGATAAGGGTTCCGACGAGCTCCCTTTGTGACACAGAAAGGAGATCCGGATCTGATAGGCTTCAGCAAGTACGGTTTCAGTCATGGACGAGCCAAAAGAACCTGACCGGGTCATCTTATTTCAGATTCTGTGGGTTGGAAGGCACTCCGGATTATGTCCCCTTTAAGACATTGGTTAATGTAATAAATTCCAACACCACAACAAGACAGTGCATGCAACAATATATTGGCAAAATACTAGACACGCATTGGAGGAAGTGTAAAACATGCGTTCGCGTTCCGTAAGTCTGAATACGAGCAACTCCTCCCATGTCAATATAGCTATAACTTAGGAACTCTTTGAATGTGAATACAGCCCCAAAAGCATCTGGATTATCTGCAGAAAGGAAGATGCTCAATAAAAGGTTGTGACTTGTAGTAAAAAAAAAAACATTGCTGAAATTCGAGCACGAAAATTCTCCTTTGCGTCAATTACAAATTGTCTTGATGGTCTATAAAATAAAGCATTAACACACTAAATAAATATTTAAACATGAACCTTTGATTAATACTACATGCTTGCATGTTCTCCCCGTGTTCGCGTGGGTTTCCTCCGGGTACTCCGGTTTCCTCCCACGGTCCAAAAGACATGCACAGAGAGGATTAGGCTAATTGGCAACTCTAAATTGGCCGTAGGTGTGACTGTGTGTGTGAACGGTTGTCTGTCTCTGTGTGTCGCCCTGCGCTGGATTGGTGACCTGCCCAGGGCGTATCCCGCCTTTCACCCGATGTCAGCTGGGATTGGCGCCAGCTTCCCCCCTGTGACCCTGAACAGGATTAAGTGGCAGAAGACGAACGAACGATGACTACTACTACTACTAATAATAATAATAATGATCTGATGTGCATGTATATGATGTGTACATTTAAAGAGACAAAAAGTCACCATCGGTCCACGACTGGTGTGGCCTTGATCAGAACCAGCGCTGATGTGTTGGGAGAAGGAATCCTGTGTTTCAGAGGTGATGTGAGGAGACCAACAGATCTGCTCCCAAAAGCAGGATTGAAAAGTTGCCTACAGCTTGGGAACACAAACAGCGTTCAGCTCTGTAAAAGGTCACGCAGAGGTATTAGTCAAAATCATTTTGGCACCTTTGGGGAGAGACACACACACACACACACACACACACGACGACAAGAAATAGCAGAAAAAATAAAAGTCAATCTGGGAAAGAGTTTTTCTAACGGATCACTGTGTCTAACTAGGAGCACGTCAACACAAACCTGCCTTTTCTTGCTCTCGGCCGTGTTCATTTTGGCAAGAATTTTACATCTAGTCTTTGTCTTAACCGCTTATTGAAAATTATTTACATTTTAGTCTTTTTTTTCCTGTTTGTTTCAGTCGGTGGAACTCTACTGTCTCACTTTAATTTTAGTCGATGCTTTAGTCGTAATTTTCCTCGGAGATTTTTCCATGATACTTCTTGTAAAATGTGCCCTCTGGCTGTAAGATGGGATATGACAGGACAGGTATTGCCAGATGTGTTGTTTTTTTCCCCCAGCTCCAGATGTTCAAGAGATTTCCCCATAATTTACGTCATAAGTGTTAAAATACGAGGGAGAAGCAAAAAAGCGAAAGCGCAAAAGACAAAACATGGAATGGAGATATCCGTCCTCTCCTGAGATGAAGGAATTCAAAGCTCAGTCCTCCCGCAAGAAAATCACATGAACGTTCTTTTGGGGCATGAAGGTTCCTATTCTGGGGCGTTTCCAAGCGCAAGGACAAACACTGAACAGTGCAAATTCCTGCGCGTTGCTGCGAAATGAACTTCAACCTGCAATACGCAGCAAAAGAAGAGCAATGCTGTCTTGCTGCACCAGGACAATGCACGTCCCCATACAGCAGCGGGGCCAGTAGAGACCGCATGACGGCTCATGCGCTGACGTCTCCCACGTCCTCCTTACAGCCCGGTTATCTGAAGATATCAGTTTAGATCGAAATGACCCTGTGACCTGCAAGACCCAGGCACTAAGTGATGCCAAAACGAGTAAGTCACCTGATCAATGCCGTTCTATCCATCATTAACACCAAACGTACTGCAGAAGGGCTGGTATCCCACCCCACCCCCAACCCCACCCCCCGTGTGTCGTCTGTAAACACTGTGCAAAGTTTTACATTTAAAAAAAAAACAAAAAAAAAACCCTTCAGGTTAATTGTATTGTAGGAACATGCTGCGATTCCGCCTGTTGCTATTTTTCACCCAGCACGGTTTGCAGTCTGTTTCGACTGCAGTCATTAATCCTGAAATATATCCAGATCACTGCCATTTCCTGTCATCCGTTCGTTACTGAATACCTCCCTCACGGGCTCTCCTCTCTCTCCCTCTGGATTTTTGCAGGTCGGGCTGAGACATAAAGAAAGAATACACAAAAGACTGAAGAGTAAAATAAAATAAAATAAATAAATAAAACTTTAAAAGTGGACGTGGGTGTCGGTGTCGCGGCAATCCGACAGAACAAATGAGGTCAGGTCAGAGATGACAGATCTCCCAGCGAAGAGGAGAAAAACGAGAATGATCTGGCAGCGGCTTAAAAAGGTCATCCTTTCAAAGCTTGGTGACATCAGCACTAACAAAACGACAAAAAAATAGGACAAGAGAGGAAGCTATGTGAGTGGTGAAGGGGGCGAGGAACGCTGAAGCGCGTACTGGGGTTATTCAAAAGAATCGGGACGAAGACGTACAAATGGGGAACAGGAGCAAAAGGACCAAGCTGTGAGCTGTGTGTGGGGTGACTAAAATGACCACCAATACATCAGTGACGCCTGTCCTGTCCTATCCCTCACTCTCTCTCACTCTTCAGGTCAGGTACATGGACGGATAAAGGGGAGAACAGGTAAGAGGTGGTGGATAAGGGGGTCAAAGGTTATGTGCCTTTACCCGTTTTGCATGGCACAGAGAAAAAAAAAAAACTGAGAAGATGGTTAGCTTTTCAGGAAGGCTTCTTCTCACAGACACACGTACACATTTTTAATTTACTCGCTTTTGTTGATTTTAATTCTCCAACCCCGCCAGAATTCTTCCTTTGGAGCCAACGCACTTCCCAATGAAAATGTAATGTTTAAATGGGATGATGAAAGCTTATTGGGCAACGCTGAGATGACGCAGCTCATTATATACATAATGCAATAATGTTGGGGTTAGGTGCCCGGCTCAAGTGCACTTCAGCTGTGATGTATAGCGAAGGGGAAAGCGCTGTTCATTCAGCTCAGAATTTTTTCCCGCCGGCCTAGGGAAAAATCAACCAGGCGACCTTTCAGTCCCAGTCCCGCATCTCTGTGCTTTCTGATCCTCTCCATTCCCTTTTTTGTCTTTGAGCCATCAAGCAATCAATAGCCCATCTTCATCAATGGTGATCACAGAAAGCACTTCAGAAATCAGAAGAGAAAAAAAAAACAAAAAAACATTGGGCTAAAAGCAAGAAACAGATCATCAAATAAAGTTGCATGTTATTTATTTAAGCCATGAGAAGAATATTGATGTGTTATTGCTTTAATATAATTACAACTATGTACAACCACTTTATCATCATCATTATTATTTTTATTATTATTCTCATCTTTAATAAAATAAAAGAATCAATAAAGAACGCTAAAAATCCATTTAACACTAAAAATAAATAAATAAATAAATAAATAAATAAAACCTTTCATTTGAATCATTCATAAATGTTTGTAGATGATGTACAACCCAGATTCCAGAAAAGTTGGGACGTCCTTTAAAGTAAAAGACTTTTGAATCACATGAGCCAATATTTTATTCCCAACAGAACACAGAAAACATAAATGTTTAAACTGGGAAATTGGACACCTTTATCCACTAAATGAGCACATTTCAAATTTGATGCCTGCTACAGGTGCCAAAAAAAATTGGCATGGGGACAACAAATGCCTGAAAAACCTTCCAGCGTGTTCTGAGCGTTCAGTTCAGAAGTCAGCATCTCTGATGGTATGGGGGGCATAAGTGCATACGGTA
>JAQMCW010000037.1:26035688-26046883 GCA_030068335.1 Chrysichthys cranchii | reverse complement strand
CCGTATGTATATTTTTGACCCAGCAGATGTGATCACTTTTTTCTGTTAACCCATAATAAAGTCATAAAAGAACCAAATTTCATGAATGTTTTTTGTGACAAAGAAGTATCTGTTCCAATCACTCTATCAGAGAGAAATCAGAGTTGTAGAAGTAACGAGAAACTCAAGACAGCCATGATATTATGTTCTTTACAACTGTATGTAAACTTTTGACCACGACTGTAGGTCTACAGACAAAGTGTAGAGACCCCAGGTGCTTGCATTTGCCCCACATTTTTAACATCCATGCCAAAAAAAAAAAAAAACAACCCAAAAAAACCCATGAGGGAGCTTGGATCCATCACGCATGACAGATACTGTATTTACAGCTGCAGAAGATAAATGGTGAACTAGAACTCTGGCTTCAAGACAGAGGGAATGATGCCAAGCTTCCCAAACACAAAGCAATTTCAGGCACAGATAATGAGGCTGCGCTGGCTAATTTAGAGATCTGAACGAACTACGCACACACACACGCGCGCACACACAAGCACAGTACAAAAGCTCCTGCATTCAGATCACATATCATCGCTGCGTTCTGCTTCACACACAGTAATAATAAAATAATAATAATAAAAGCAGCACACGTTGGGGAAGAAAATTAGCACCGATTTTTCGGCGTGGCATTAGCGCCATTAGCATACATTGATGCGAGTTACTGGGGCGAGCAACCCCTGTGCTAAACAGATAAGGACATTAAAGTGCTGCTGAGCCAAGGTTCCTCGCCCTTCCATCTCATTTATATTTCCAGGCATACTTTTAATCTCTTCTTGGCTGTATTATCTGGGGAAATGGGTCCAAAACCTACTATCTGCACAATTACCACCAAACCTGTATCGTAATCGTATCATTTCTCTGAATAATGCCATGTCAAGCTCAGCCTCAGCCTCAGCCTCAGAGAGGAGCTTTGCGGATAACACCGCGGCGGTGAGGTGGTATCCTGGATTAGACAGGAAACCTTCATGAAAACCATCCCTCATTCCAGCATTCGACTTTTAAAACATAGGTGAACTCCTAAGGGGGTAAAGTCACAGTGAGGTTAGGCTGTCGGTGTCCAACGTGGTCTGCTGTGCATGAATAATTCATGAATCCGCTATGTGAGCATTCACAAGTCTGGTTATCTGATAATAACTCGAAATGTAAATCTAAACAGTGGAGGAGAAGCATCCCCGGTGTTACGTACCGGGCGTCGAGACAGGATGCATGTGCGGGAGTGACTTGACTTTATTTACATAGTGTGTGAATAGAACAAACCAGCAGGCAAGAAAAAAACCACAAGAATACATTAAACAATGAACACAGCATATTTAAGTCTTAGGCTGAGTCCGGCATTCTCGGTAAACAACAATGTAAACGTACACAACATTATTCTTCTCATTTTATTCAATAACTCACACCGCTGTATGCGCAAAGACTCTTTAAATAGGGCTCACCATGAGTCTTGATGCTCACCAGGTGGAAGTGCTCAGGCTGCTCACATGATATTGTGGTGCTGCCTAGGAACGGAAATCTTATCGAACGAGTCTGGCTAGGCAAATCGGGAAGCTGCTGCTTGTCCAGGCAACGCGGGACGAATTCCATGACAAATCCCCCCCCCAAGGAGCTACTCCGGGAGTGCCTATTAAAGCCTCCAACAGGTGGATGTGGGTCTTTAGGATTTGGTATGGCACTAGGGATCACCATATGGAATTTCGGGCGTAGGCTTCAGTGTAGATTCAGGTGTGGATTTGAGGATAAACGCAGGCATGGACATGAATTCAGGCTTGGCTTGGGCATGAGCAAAGGCATGGACTCAGGCATGGGCATACGCATGGGAATAGGCATGGACTCAAGCACGTTCTTGGGCACTGGCAGGGGCATGGGCATGGACGCAAGCAAGGGTGTGGCCATGGGCGTGGACTCGGGCATAGGCTTGGGCGTAGGCAAAGACACAGGCATGGGCTTGGACAACGGTGATGTCGTATTTGAAGCTGGGGGCAAAGTGATGATATCACTATCAGGATCCTGAGGCAGACTGACAACACAGTCTTTGAAGCCAGGAGGTGGAGTGATAAAGCCATCGTTAAAGCCAGGAAGCGGAGGGATGACGTAGTCCTGGAAGCCAGTAGAGCAACAACACTGTCCTCGAAGTCAGGAGGCAGGGCGAGCACAGACTGCCCTGTAGACCTCTGGAGGGAGCTGTGGGTAACAGGCCACCCAGACATCCTCTTCAGGCTTACGCTCCACCAGGCTAGCATACAACAGACTGCACTGGAGCAAAAATCCATTGGCAGGATATCTAACCCCATCATAAATGCTCAAAGTATCCATCCAACAGTTGTGGAAGAAACACGTCGTCACAAGTTTGAAGCATTTCCAGTTATGTTTAATGGTTTGGACCATCTGCGAAACAAGTTAGTTCCTGTTATCTCTCATGTCACAGCAGCTGTGAATTATTGTTCCACCATCAGCCTTTCCTTTTCTCAACCTTAAAGGGGAATCGTCGATTTTGGGAAAAGACTGTGGATATTTGAAGAGCTAAAGAAATACACACTTTTCTTCAGTGCTCCTTCAGAAGCTCCACCCCCCAACACCCCCCCCCCCACCCAAATTCACACACATGCATTGCTAAAGCAAAAACACTTACAACACCACCCGTATGCATAGAATTTTTTTTCTGTGGTTGAAAACTTAACAGAAGTAACAGCGTTACATCAAACCGTTACGAAGACCTGAAACTGGAGACTCCTTCCAAAAAATGTTAAAAATAAACATTTTGCAAAAAAAAACCTTCACTGAATCAGTAAAAAAAAAAAAAATTATTTATGTGAAGTGCCCATAATACAAATCAATTTTAAGTTAATGGTGGAACAACCCTCAGAGCTGTTGTTATAGATATTCGAAAACCTTCTGGCCAATCAGAACTGAGATACATTCTACAGTGGATAAATGAGGCATTTTCATATAAACTGTTAAATAAAGGGAGTAAAGAGTGCGTCGTTCAACAAGGACTTAATTAGTTTTTAATTTTAGCATCTGCGGCTTCAGGCACGCGGCCAGGCAAGCTCGGTCTTCGCTTGATGAGGCTTTCCATTCGGCCAGCAACAGGATGCATCGGTCCACCCTTTCCTCACCGCACGTTCACCACACATTCGAAGTCTCCCCTTTAGCGCCATGTGCTGAAATTTTAGGAGGAGTGTGAGATGAATAAACTTTCCTTGAGTGAAGAAAATAACCCTGACGTGAGAGAGGAACTAGCGAAGAGGCGTATCTCAAATGGTCATTAAACATCAAATCGTGCTCACGGTGCGGAAAAGAAAAAAAAACCCAACCAAACAAGAAAAAACCAGCAGTGCCAAGAATCAGCATAAATACATACATGTTTTGGAAATGTTGAAGGGAGAGTGAATGATGATATGATCAAGTGGATCATTAGCCGGACATCCATCCACTGCTGCCCTTTTTTTCCCAAGTTACCCTTTTTTGGTTTTGCTTCCTGCCTTTCCATGTTGAAGCACTGCATGAAGCATCGCATCAAGACATCGTTAGATAAACATTTCAATCCATACCAGCCAAATCAACCACGAGCCCTTAACCCATGCTATTTGTCTCGTTCTCTTTTTTTAATTTTTCTTTTTTTTTTTACAATTTAAATGCCATAGATATCCAATGCAATCTCCGAAATCTCCACACTTTCTACACAACGTGCACAAAATCATCACCTAAAACGCAAGAAACGCAAAAGTGTTTTTAACGCCATGATGTTCATTTAACAACAACATGAAGAGACACAAATTAAACATAAATGTACCTTGGTTATTCACTGTCCCAGTATCTCATTGTCTCATGTCGTGTTTTTAGATGAACACTTTTGTAATTACTGCTGGCAGATTACTACAAGGGGGAAAAAACAAGCTTAATAATGAATGCTTAAGAGCAAACAAGGCTCGTCAGTGACAGCTTTTCCACTTCTTTCGCTTTTTGGGTGCTTTCCATCCAGTCAGCTGTCTTTGCCAAAAACATTTAAGTAGGGGAGCAAGTACTATGCAGCAGTCTTCTCTGCCCTAGAAAGGCAAAAACCCTTAACTTGCCAGAGTGTTTTTCAGAAACTAGGAAAAATGACTTTAAAGCTTCTGTTTTGTCCAGACAGAAATATTATAGGTAGGACTCCCAACATTTTGGGAGTCCTACCTATAATATTTAAACTTTAAAGTCATTTTTCTCAGTTTCACACTCTGGCACTCTTAAGGTCTTTTTACCTTTGTAGGGCAGTTCTATTCTGTTGTACACTAGATTGCCAGAATTATGTGAACGCATGGACGTTAAACCGAAAGAACAGCCCGCACTCTCTAAATTATGAACAGTAACCGTGTCCATTCACCCGCAAGAGCACGGTTCGAATTCATCCCAAAGGTTGAGGTCAGAAACTCAGACATTTCTCAGAGCTTTCTAACTCGACGACAGTACACAAATAAGACTGAGTCTACGCTACTAACACTTTGGATTTACATTAAAAACACCATTAGTCCCTGCTCACTGACACCAGCTCACATCAGCCATTATAACTGGGTGTGTTTTTCTTTATTTTTCACCCCACGTTCATCCTGATTGAGAACTTGCACCGTCCCCGGTTCTTTTATAAGAGTCCTTGACTTGCACTGAGTTTAGAGTCCATAAGAGATCTTTTATTTTTTTCCTCCAAACGACAGTCCCATTGTTATCTTTTCACTCTGAATGACTGTTGGCGTCCTTGACAGAGCAAAAATGAGAAATGTTGCCCGGCACCGTATAAAAGCGTTTCGCAAATAAAGAACATAATCCTGCACTAAACTCCGTCAACGTCCTCTTGCCTGTCGATGTATAATGAGGATTACTGTTTTGAGTGGTTCAGTCCAGTGTTCTGCAAAAATGCTTCTGAATAACTTGAGAAACCAGAGAGGCAAAATCATAAATCCATATGCCGGTGCTTAATTGCTGGCTTGACAGTTAAGCAATACCAGACATTAATTGGCAATCTGCATTACAACTGGCAACATAATTAATAATTATGAGCATGGTGTACTTTGCCAAACTGGCTCTATCAGACAGAGAAAATACCTCAGGCAGGGAAATTTTCTCTTACACCAACTTCATACTATATCAGGTGGATGCTGGGCATTTTGCTTCTCCTCACCACACACATTATTATACAGGAATACCAATCGACTTTAAGTGGTTCTCAAAGTGGGGTCCGTGAAGCATCCCAAGGGGGTCTGGGATTTTGATTAAAGGGGTCCCTGGCTGCAAAAAGATAGCGAATCCCTACCCTCAAATATCCACCTCTGCAATTTGCAGGTCTCGATTTTTAGAAGACGAAGAAGAAGCAGCCTTTATTTGTCTCCTAGACGTGACACCAGAGTGAAACTCAGTTCTCCACGGATCCCAGCTTGTTAGGAAGCTAAGGTCATAGAGCAGGATCAACCATCATACGGCATCCCTGGAGAACAGAAGGTCAAGAGCCTTGCTCAAGCGCCCAAGAGTGGACAATTGGTGGTGCTGGGGCATGAAACCCCAACCTTCTGAGCAGTCACCCAGAGCCTTAACCACCGAGCCAGCACTACTCCAAATGTCAGCTTTTAGCAATCTTGCCCCTGCTGCCTTGTGTTGAACCCAGCAGGGCTGTGCAAGGAAGATGCTAATGCCATGGAAGATTTTAGCATATATGCTGGATTATACATGAGATACCATTATGGACATGATGTTCCAGGGAAGGGAAACTGTAACGTTTCTGCATTCAGAGATTTTCCAAACAACTGTTCGTTTCCGATTCTGTGGCAACAGTTTGTTGAAGGTACACATCTTTCCTGCCCTGAGAAAACGATTAGGATCTTTTCTTGAAGCAGAAATGATTTCTTGTCAAGTGTTGTGCTTGTGAAAATTATGTACAACATGAGATTATGATTCTTTTACAAACTCTCAAATGAGACCAAGACCATACTTAATGAGAACAATGCTCAAGGATGTCAACAAGTCCAACGGAGACAAAAGGCTGGTTGTTGGACAAGGAACCTGCTTGACCACTGGGTAACTGTGAAGGAAGGAAAATCTGATCGCTGGGCTCCTTAATCTGTTTATTAAAGAGTTGTCTGTCCTTGCAGGGCACCAGTTTACCAACTATCCCAAATATATAACAGTAAAACTTCACTTGCACGGCTGGACCGTTTTTGTGTTCTTGGTGCTAACGCTAAGCAAAAAAAAAAAAGAGACTCCAGTCAGAGTATTCTTCACAACACTGAAAAAAGAAAGTGGTACATGAACAAAAAAAAAAAATGTTATTTCCTTAACAGATCTCTCTCAGTAATCGAATTATATTCCCGAGTAAAATGTCAAACGGATGCGCTACAAATACTCTCAGAAAGCTAATCGATCTGAATTCACCTCGCAAGGACTTATTGAACCCAACAGGCCATGAGACAATAGCGTCATTCAGAATACTTAGCATACTGACCTGCTAAACTTCACACGGAGGCATAAAACCCAACAGCAAATCTTTACAGTCTGATCAGGCAGGATAAGGACTCAAACAGGGCAAGGGTCGAAGATCAGCCGTCCGTGGACAGACGACGAAAGTGGGAGTCTGGATTTTTATTTATTTATTTATTTTGGTTGTTGTTGTCCTGTCTGCCTGGAACACCTGCTGGAGCTAGCAGCATCGCTAATTAAGCCGCAGCACTGAGACGCATCGCTAACCTTCAGGCTGGCTCAAGATCATGGACTCAATCTGTGCCGGAATCCTTTCATTGTTGTTCTCAGCACCGAATAACTCCAGGTCACCGCTGACAAGGAAATTGCTATTCAGGACTCTCACTTGTGCTCTCGGGCCACTGGCGACTCTGCGAGCAATTTTAATGGAGGCTTATCAAGATGGAGGGAGAATAATTCTGACGTTTTTCGATCAGCCATGCTCGGTTGCGTGTAGACGCAGTCAAATTTCAAGGCCACCTTCGGCTCCTTTCGTACGAAACACACCCAGGGTCAACATGCACAAAGTCCGTCCTCTCTCTTCGGGAGAGGGAAACATCGGTTACCAGGTTATAATAATAATAGTAATAATAATAATAATAATAATAATAATAATAATAATAATGCCTTTATTCTAATGTTGTGTCATTTTTATAGTTACAACATGCCAAAAAATCCAATCCACCCAAAAATAAATAAATAAAATAAAATAAAACAAAATAAAATACACATACTCGTTGATATGGTGAAGTTTTCCATTGGGAGATGTTTAACATTTTTGAACCTGGCCTCCAGTGGCATTTTCCCCTCCGCAATAGCACTTGTTATTTTTCAAACTCAAAATTTAAACTGGCAGTCAAAAGATTCTCATAGTTTATCCCAGTTTAATCATTTTCACCACTGACCAAAGAAACAGATACTAATACAGATTAGTAATAGAGTAGAAAGCTAAATCTTTGTGTGCTGTCTTAAAAGGAGGCGTTTGGATGGTAAAGCTGTTAAGCCTACAGATTAAGGACCCATAGACAGCGCTAGCATTAAGAATAAAACAAACGTGTGTCTAGTAAAATAAAATAACTAAACATTTGGTAAGAAACATTCCTCGGTGTGCTTTGTTCCTTGGTTAGATTTTCACATTTTGAAGTCATTTAAAAAAAAAATAATAATAAATAATAATAATTAAAAATAAATAAATAATAACAATCATAATAATAATAATAATAATAATAATAACTTGACACCATAACAGGTTGAGGAATAATCATCAGGAACTGTTTGTCTATTTTTGAATGCATTTCGAGCGTGCAGCGAAGACAGTTGATTTTAAGGCTTTCGTTTCAGATGGGAAAAAAAAAATAATAGCATTTTATGAGGAGTTCATTTTAGGAACACGCTGAAGAAAAGTGGCAGGCATATCCAAGCTAGTGTGGATTAATCCTTTTTTATCACTGCAAATCCAATCCATAAAGCTCTAGCCAGCATGGACCAAGACAGATTCGGTGCATTTCAGTTCACTAATAAGGAACACACACACACACACACACACACAAAGTCAAAAATGTTGGAACATTCTGAGGCTTGGGATTTTGCATGAATGTTATTAAAATAACAGCAGGACGACAGAGGTTTTGAAAATTAGGCAATTATGCGTTAGGCAGACACTTAGAAGTGAGAATCCACTCCAAGCACACAGCTGAGCAGGTCAAAAAAGAGAGGCACATTAGCTGGAGAAGCAACCAAGTAGCCAAGGATAACTCCCAATGTGATGCTACCACAACCGTGCTTCACTGTGTGGATAGTGATTTGCCAAATGTTGTGCTTTGTGCCAAGTTCAAAGTGCAATTCTGGTTGCACTAGGGCAGAGAAACCTTTTACACGTTTGCTGTGTCTCAAATTTGTATTTTGGCAAATTAAATAATAAAAAAAGCTCTCCACTGGTCAATAACACTGTCCCAGGATTGTCAAGTGTCCGAGCTAAGGTTGTCCTATGGACATCTTTTGTGATCTGACCTCTAGACCTCTAGCTTGCATATCACCTTCTGGGAAATTGCGAGTTGGAAATCCGACGACGCCACAGCCATGCAGGGAATCCAAGAGCAGGGACGGGACTCATGGTATTACTCTCTCTTATTGCGGTTTTGTTTCTTCCCCACCTTGTCTATTTTTAGTCTGTTCTACTGGTCGACACTTGTCTTTTAAATGCGCTTCATAAATAAAGATGACTTGACTTGACTGTCTGTCTCTGCTGTCGATAACAGCGACCCTAGCCAATCATGGGCTTCTCTGAGCTTAGCAAGTAAACTTTCTTGATTTTAGCGAATGCATTCTGACCTAGTAACAGATTTTCCTCAAGGCAGTTACTAGGAATAACACGCTATCGTGTATTTTGTAAACACACAGACAGGTTTAAAAGAGAAACCAGGAAATTTGTCCCAGACAACCATTGTGGTTTAAAGTTTAGGTGCAAACCTAACCCAGGCGCTACCTCTCTAACCTAGGGCCTGTCACAGGGAGGTGTTCTGAACGTCTGTGTTATCTATAGTCCATATATTTTCTCGGGCGCTGTTTTAAAGTGACATTTAAAAGAGTAAAAACGAAAAGCAGTCATAACTTGACTTTTTTTTTTTTTTTTTTTTAAACAATAGATTAAATGCCAGGAAATGCAGTGGGAAAATGAAGCCTGGGAATGAGGAGAGGAGAAAGTGAAATGCTAGGTCTTCTCCTCTAACAGCCAGTAATTGACCTTAAGCTGTAAAAGCAGCCAAAGAATTCGTACACATTCAATTTTAGCTTCTCGTGAAAGAAAGTTTGCTTTTAAATCACAATACGGTTGCTACAGGTGTTGAAAACTTCCTCATTAATTTTTAACGCGTTCCCGGAATTACAGGCGTACAGCTAAATGAGACCTGAAGCGGCAGGCATTTAATAAGCTTCAACGGCATGCAGTAAAAGTCACTTTTGTTAACTGACAAGCTCACTTGATCCTTTTGTACAGTGGTCATGCACAGGCTCCTGAATGAGGATTGTAACAACTTAATGATCCATTGTTCAACGCCTCAGGTCTCATTAATATTCATCCCGCACACATGCTGGGTTGCTTCCCCTTTTAAATGTCTTCTTTTTTATTCGAAAGGCACATGCGATTTCTCGGATTTTGAATGAAAGGCACCGGCGAATCATATTTAACCCAAAATAATGGGAAAACAGAAGACACATTGAAGCAAACTGCCATTATCTATGGTTGTATTGAAGCGTCACATGAAAATTGACGGCTCCGTGATTGAGCCGGGCCTTAAAAAAATAAATAAATAAATAAAGACGTCCTTCTGCATACAGAAGATGAATCTGTTTTAAAAAAAAAAAAAAGAAGAAGAAAAAAACCACAGCAGCAGCAATAATAATAATAATAATAATAATAGTAATAATAATAGTAACAATAGTAATACTACTAAGAAGGAGAAGAAAATCACTTTGTAACTAAAATAAAAAACTGCTTTTTTCTAGATCGCCACATGCCAATTTGATGAGCGCTCAAGTTGCAAAATGCTGGACAGGTAGTCGGCTCAGCTAGTCAGTGATCTAGTGAGCGTCGACAGCACTGTTAGCATAAAAGTTGAAGCTCTGAAAGCAGATTTGTTTGAGCAGCGAGCACAGATGCATGTGGAGATGCATGGACTAAAACACTAACGCACCGCTGCATCACTTTCTTTAGGTTGCTCCTTTGATACTAAATACACTCTGAATACAGGTGTCCGCTCCGTGCTTTAAATGAAACGATTCTCAGGGATCACTGCAGGTGATGCTGGACAAGAGATGAGAAGGAACTGGATCATAACACTGCGTAAACCTTGGTCTTGGTTGTCGAGGGTTGCGCAAGCGTGTGTGTGTGTGTGTGTGTGTGTGTGTGTAATAGCTGTAACTCAGACTGTGCATAAACCCAGCAGGCTGATTTACAGCCCTCCTGTGCTAAATGAAGCTTGGCGCTAATGACTTTGTTCCGTATTGTTTTAATAGACCTGCTCATGGAGCAGTGGTCAGCAAGAAGGGCGGAGAAACGTTAACGAAAGGGATGTGAGGGAAACGCGGGCGTGTAATATGATTTGCTGCCGGCCAATCCCAGGCAAGGAGGACAAACACAAAGGGAGGACGTGGCTGGAGACTGTAATCTTCTGTAATGTTCTGCTCTGTGATCAATCATCTTCTCTCTAGCTCTTTCTTTTGAAGAAAATTCACATGGATTTTCCACATGTAGGTTTTAGACACATTACTTCATGCATTGTTTCAGTACAAGTTTTGTACTTTTCACATGTAATACATGTGTTTTGTGCCATGCAATTTTGAAGCAATTCATGTGATTTTGCACATGGGTCATTTAACCTGAGGGGATTTTTACACATGATGCATTTTAACTTCATATGCGATTTTTACACCTGAGTCATTATTCTTTACATGCGATTCTTACACCAGATTCATTATTCTTTACATGCGATTCTTACACCTGACTCATTCTTTACATGCGATTCTTACACCTGAGTCATTATTCTTTACATGCGATTCTTACACCTGACTCATTCTTTACATGCAATTCTTACACCTGAATCATTATTCTTTACATGCGATTCTTACACCTGATTCATTATTCTTTACATGCGATTCTTACACCTGAGTCATTATTC
>JAQMCW010000037.1:25955962-25981652 GCA_030068335.1 Chrysichthys cranchii | reverse complement strand
TATACGAGTGAGCCACAATCCCGCAGTGAGTGAGAGAGAGAAGTTGTGATCACGTGAGGCTCGGCAGACGAAGCGCACGCATACTACTCGTATTGCAAGATCTCGCTCGTTCATCAAGTCTAAATTTATTAACATTTCTTGCTCGTCTTGCAAAACACTCGCAGACCGAGTTACTCGCAATCCAAGGTTCCACGGTAAATATCTTTCCGGAATTTTTAATGATTTTTCCTGGTTCTGGCTGTTCAGTGTCTTAAGTTTGATTAGTTCGGTGATTTCTGTTCTACATTAATCATTGATCATATTCCGGAGACTTGTATGTTAAGTTCCTTGTTTTACATAAACCATTGTGAATCATGCAAATGTAGTCCCGCCCAATCCAATCCATTTAACTGAACCCATGTTTACGTGCTTCCTGTTTCACACAGATATCACTTCAGCCCTGGATTTCACACAATCGATAGCCTGTGTATGAAGCAACAGCCATTTGAAAGTGATGTACGGTTTACACCAAAGAGGAACGATCGCACCGGCCGCATCTCCGGCGCATCCCAGGGCTCTAATCCGGCTTGCTGTTAATGAGAGGGATTTGTGCGAACGTCGATGGCCGTGCGTATGATTTACACAGCTGTGGGGGATACTTCCTGCCAGACACACGCTACCTATTGATCCCCTCCTCTTCATCGAGGACATGATATACCAACCAGACGTTGTGGTGAAGGGGGGTATTATCCGTTTGCCTGACTGAGTCCGGACCGGACATATATATCAAAGGCTTAATTAAAGGGATGGGCTGGAAGGGACTGCTCGTGGGTCAAAAGGAAAATGGTGCAGGGTAAATAAATCGCGTCTACACTCTGATGGGTATTTGACATATCGACTGGGCCTTTCATTACATTCCAGGGCTTACAGTGGCTTGTACATACATTGCATTTGCTTACCTGAGGCAGGTGCTGTCTGTCAGAGGTTTCTGAATGGCCGTTTGCCTTTCAGTCTTCAGGGTTTCTGTGAGAGCCCCTGCCTCCTCCAGCTCCTTATCCAAATCTGTGCACACGTACAACGCTTTTCAGTCAGCATTTTAAAAAGCAATGTAGTGTTGTACGTTGTCTACCGGCTCATCCTTCACCTGTGAGATGCGTGTGCAGCCCCTGGAGCTCTGCTCTTAAAGAGTCCCACTCCATCTGCAAAGAGATCATCCGGGAGTTTTCTTGCTTCATCCTCTCCATCTCTAAGAACATAGGGACTTGTATGCTTAGGATTTTTCCAGTAAATTAAGTGACAGGAATAAAATAAAGTTGTCAGGATATCTAGGCCACATGAAAAGGTTCTGCTGATAAGGATAAAGTTGTGAAATTTGTTTTATCCAAGTTTGTGTCTCATTTTAGTATTGCTTTCCGATAGCAGGACATCTGGAAGCCTGATTGTTTTTTGTTTTTTTTTTCATTTTATACCACAGCAAATTCCCAATTATGAAAACATGATGAAAAAAAAAAACCCGTCTGAAGCTCAGACACGCTGAGACTCAATTCATAAATGAGTCACTCCATGTCAAATCAACCAAGGGTGACATTATATTGTATACATGATATATTGTTGGTACATGTGTGAGAACTGAAAGCACAAATTTCGGCGGTCAAGTCCCACTCTCGTCTGAGTGGCAGCCATTTTGAAATTGGTCTTCGGGACATGCCTCAACATGACATGCCCCGTTTTTTGCACTTTAAACCATGTTAAACACTAATTAGAAAAGTAGGATTTCCCATAAATACAGATTTATTGTGGAAGAAACTGAACATCCCAAAAAAATAAGTAAGTAAATAAATAAATAAATCTTACATTCTGACTACTCTCAACCGAGGTCTCTACATCGGGACATGCCAATCCCCTAATTTTCACAAACTTGTGAGATAAATTGATGTGAAATGCCATGCCAAACCTGCAACTTCATAAAGTATTTCAAAAGTTGTTGGGTTTTTTTTTTTTGTCATTTATCTTTGAAACTGTTTCACATATCACAGTTCTGACTGTAGATTCTGATTCAACAAAGAAGACGTCACAGGTACACCAACTGTCATGTTTGTAGCATGTGTATTAGCTGAGTTATTCAAGGAAAAAGCACGATGCGGTATGTTCCAAGGTCCAATTTCAAGATGGCCGCCACTCGGGAAGTTAGTGATAATCGCCCCCCACCAAAAGAAAAACAATTGGGGCATTTTATCATCACACGTATACCAACAATACATAAAAAATAAAAATCTACCAAATCTGTGATGGAGTGGTAGAAAATTCTGCTGCCACTGGCTCATTTGAGATGCAACGATCCATTACAGAACATTTCTCACCACCTTCTGACCAATCCGAATGGAATGGAATGCGGTGGGATACCTAGAAAACGTAACTGAACATCTGACATCTAATCATCAAGCTCTGTGGAAGGTCCAGGTTCAGTACACTGAGCTCGAGAAGACTGTTTAGTATGAGTTCAGACATCACATCTGTATTCCCAGACCTGCCCATTTAAACGAGCTCAGTGAAGAGAAACCAAGTCGTAAGCTCCACCAGGAAGAGCATCAATCTACCTTTGGTCAGGGCCTCAGCTTCCGACTGGAGACTCTGGATTTCAGATCTGGTACGACTCTGGAACACGATGTCCCTGTTCCTCAGCAGGTTGAATTCGCTGTTGAAGGTCCTGATCGCTTTTATGAACTTCTCTTTCTCCTCTGCTGCCTCTCTCTTTATTCGCTCCTGCAGGTTTAGCAGCAGTGACAACCGTACAAATAGCAAAGCAAGCATATCAGCGTCACTTCCATTTCTTTTCCAGTATGACTCCTCAAGGACGAGCCTGCCATTCTTCTCTCATAAAATATTAACTGTGAAAATATGAGTGCAAACAAACCCGGACAAACTAACAAACGTTTTGCATTTTGACATTTAGGGGGAAACAAAAATCTGGAAAACAGGTCGTAAATCTGATTCAGTTCTGACCTCTAGTGGGTCAGGTCTGCTATTACAACTCATGATTTATGGACTTATTCTTATAAATAAAAAAAAAAAATTCAAAAAGAGAGAGAACCAAAGCTCAATAAATAACACATAATAATAAAAATAAATAAATAATAATAATAAATATTCTCATATTGTAAGACACCTTTCATGTTATTTTACACGATTCTAAAAATAACAACAAACCCATAAAAAGTCATATTTAAGAATACAACTTGAGAAAATTTCAACATCTTACTTCAACACTCATTAGCATAATTATTAGAATAATATGAAAATATATTAACATTAAAAAAAAGATAAATAATACAACACTAAATACATTGAAATGCAAACAATTAATTGCTCATAAAAATTATGCATTTGAATGGGTTTATTCATTTCTGATCAAGTAAAGTCTCAATAGCTGTTTCGGCTGCGGGATCACGCATCGCTGCTGGAAAAATGGCGTGCGTGTGCGTCTAATTTATTACAGTTTATTTAGATTGAAATGCACTGAGCACTAGTTAGCCCGGTAATCGTGAACATTTAAAAATTGTTCCACTTTAAGGTTTTCTCTGTAATTTAACAAACTGTGTTGTTGTTTTTTTTTAATCTCATTAACCTCAGAGAAAACGAGAGGCTGGTGAGGGAACGGGTGTTTGTAGCTGCTTTAAAACAAGTGAGAGAGAACTAAATTGTATCATGGGCGTCCCACAACATTAAACGCAAAACACAATACAGTGGTACCTCAGTACTCGAACTTAATCCGTTCCGAGCGCAGGTTCGAATCCTGAAACATTAGAGTTCTGATCGAATTTTCCCCATAGGAAATAATGGAAAACCAATTAATTAATTCCCGGCCCCAAACAATTACACCGAGATATGTTTTGTTTTTTTTTTTAGCATTCAAACACAAAATGAACAGGATAAAACAAGAAGAGCACTTACTAAACACATCTAAGCACATTTATCAAAACAGTCATCTGTAAAGTAAGAAAATAAATGTATCCAAACAATGTGTATGTCGTGGATCTGCCCGCCCGGAGTGCTTGTTAGCGCACCCGCTTTGATTACTCCCAGCAGCGGCGCTGCGGGTGCATGCGCGAGGATTCGCTCCAGGTCCAGGCGTCTGTATTCTCTTCCGGTTCTGACCTTCTCGCTTGTTATGGTTTATGATTTTAGTCTGTTCCTCCGTGGTGTCTGTTCTTCACCTACGAGTTTGCCTGCCGTCTCATGTCCTTCTGCCTGGAGCCTAAATAAATCCTGAAAGGGATTTTACGTCTGACTGCAGCCTGGATTGTGTCACCTCACCTCACCGCTCTGACAGGGTATGGTTAAAAAAAAAATAATAATAATAAAAAACAATGACACCTTTTTCATAAACCCAGACACAGCACTACTACCTTGAGTCATACCAGGCCATGTGGTCCATTGTTTATTTTAATTTTTACTCTGTATTCGTAACTTTTTGGTGACCACTGCCTACCAAAATGATATAAAGTACAGTGTATTACCTGATATTTTCAATAAAAAAGCACCATCATCAACAAATGATCCTATCACAGCGAATGCGAGGCTGAGACTGAAGCGCTACCCTTTGTTTCCGCTGAGAGACGTGCCGTGTCATTCATTTCCCCGCACGTACAAGTTATCTTAGGTCGGCGTTCACAGTTCAACTTCTGAAATTCAGATCGAGTTCTAGGTCATTTTCTAATGACCTGGTTGGTTCGACTTTTTAAGAAATTTGAGTTCTAGTGAGTTCGAGTACTGAGGTACCATTGTATTGTGTACTTTAGCGAATTTTTTTTAAAAAAGATGCAGCTGTTGTGGTATCAGAGGAATAAAGCATTTCAGGTTGTATTGATATATTTCCCGATAACCGCACGTTGCACGACTGATTGAGGATTAATAAATACTCAGAATTAACCCGGCATTTATACCACCCTAGGATTTCCCATGACTTCTTAGACGGGGGAGATTTCCAAGCGTGCGCAACATTAAGCTGAGAAATCGTTCAGACTGTCATAATTCCTCTGCACCATTAAAACATCGATTTAAGAACACGGCTCATTTGGGATCTTCATCGTCTTCCCTCCGCCTGTATTTGTTTTCTCAAACTGCCTGCTTTCCAGCTTCCTTTCCTGTTACACCATTTCATCCTGGCAACAAATCACTGAAAATGAAATAATCTTAGTAATAACTCTGGACGCACCATTTCCTGTCGGAGCCCGTTCCGCTGCTCCAGCAAGTCCCCTTTCTTCTTCTCGACTTCTTGTTGGTGTCTCTTGATCAAATGCAGCTGCAGTGTCACTTCAGACTCGAGCTGAGCCTGTGAACAGAGTCCAGTCTCTACATCACAGAGCTACAATCGAGGTTTTAAATCTACGACCGAAACATTGCTATGATACATGATTACGGTTATTGTTTGAACGTGATGAACTTAGCTTAGTGAGGTATGGGTCTTTTAACGCAACACAAAGGGAATGCCAGTGATCTGTGCAATGCTTCTTTATACCGTTTGGTTTGTAAGTCAGTCTGTTATCGGATTTTAATAAAATGAGAGCTCACATGTGGTGAAAGCATCCTGCGATGTTTTTGTTAGGGTTAGTCAGGTGTGAAAGACACAACGGGTGCGTCCGAAACGGGAAAAAATGCCATCAAACAAGACCGCGAGGCACCAAGAACCATTGGAAACTGATTTTCGAACTATAATTTCATGTCTTCCAAAATGCCTTTAAACTGCCCAAAATCAAAGTAAACATCAATGTATTTCTTAATGCTGCCTATTACCCAAAATCAAAAAAAAAAAAAAAAATTATTTTTTTTCCCCTCTTATCGCTTGGTTTTTTCAAATAGTTCCTGAGAAATAAACATCCCAAACCTGTAACCAAATAAACTTGAGGTGATTTGTGAGGTATCTGTTGCCAAGGAGACGCTCTACTTGTGCACGGCAATGCTAATTTCCATAAAATAAAATAAAAAAGACGCCCCAAAATTACCACATCTGGAAACATCTTCCCTTTCCAGTAGCCTACTTGCTGTCCTGCTTGTTAATACAGCACGCAAAAAGCCTCCAGAAGATGAATTTCCCCAGCAATGACATAAAAATGGCTTATTCGCTCCTTTTATTTTATTATTTTACTTGTTATTTATTTATTCATAATTTCAGGGCGACATTTATACATTCCTTTGTCCCAATCACAGTACACAGGCATAACTCAGGACCTACAAAGGGTTAACCTGGACTAATGTGACCCGGCGGAAACGAGCGATTGATTTTGCACTGCCGCATCCCATCGATCCGCTTCATCTTTAATGAAGCCCTCCAAACAGATGAAGAGTTTCGGTCATGAAACAAATCACCCCTTTTACAAGGATATTGTCCACGGAGGTGGGATTAAAACTGGACTCCTGCTGGATGCAGCTGTTTCTGGTGATGTGTTTGGTTAATAAAGCCGGACGATGCCATGAGAGTCCATCAATACTGTAATAAATGATGTCAGAAGACACTTTTATGAGATTTTCCTTTTTTTTTTTTTAAATTACATTTACAAATTTCACACACAGTTGAATTCATGGTCAGATTTTGTACCTTTGTACTCATCTGTACAATTGCAAAATGCTAACGCTTTGACAGATTGTTCCTTTAGATATCATGTCCCATAGAAACTGGTATTCGAGTATGGATTTATCGTCGTCACAACTCATTAGTCCGTGTTAGGCGTTCAGATTACACCTGAACACTACTTTCGCGTTCATTTTGTGGATCAGGTTGACCCAGAATCTGTCATTTTTACTCTCAGCACAAAATGACACTGAATATCTCTGTACCGTAAATAGGGTATATGTGCATTTCTGTTAACCCATAATAAAGTCATAAAAGAACCAAACTTCATGAATGTTTTCTGTGACAAAGAAGTATCTGTTCCAATCACTCTATCAGAGAAAAGTCAGAGTTGTAGAAGTAACGGGAAACTCAAGAGAGCCATGATATTATGTTCTTTACAAGTGTATGTAAACTTTTGACCACAACTGTAACTCATGACATATGGTTAAAATCCTGCTCTTTTACTGAGAGGTTCCTTTGGTACCACGTGTTGGGTTTGAAATCAAATGAAATATGTTCATGAGAGATGAAGTGACCTGACCTTTTTGTCCAGTTCAGTATGTGCATGCTCCAGCTTTTCAGTAAATGACTTGACTTTCTCCCCTGCCTTGATGATGGCTGATTTTACTGAAAGAGAAAACAATTTGAGTTCAATGTTAAATAAATAAATAAATAAATCTTAATGCAAGACTCTACAGGTAGCTTTGCATTGATGGTAGTTATGTTTTAGACTAAATTGCCTTCATAATGTCTTCTCTTAAACTTATCTTAAAAAGTCAACCAGACAAAATGTTTCACAGCGGCACCTTGGTATTCGACGTCCTCGATATTCGACGCAATTGGTATTCGGCGCGATTTTGTTGGATATGTTTTAATCGGGGATCGACGTCGGCGCGGTATTTGACTCAACAAATGTTTATGTTTTTTTCCACGATTTCCACGGATTTCAACAAATATCAATATTTCAAAGAAAATCCGAACCACATGTTAATTAAAACGATTTTCTCCCAAAAAGGCTCAGTTTTGTAAAGTATTTTAGAGGTTTTTTTTTACTGTTAAAAATGACTTTATAGGAACTAATTTTTCTTTTTTTTAAATCACACCACCATTTCACATGCCCGGCGTAAACAAAGCTGAATCACACAGAGCGTCGCATCTGTAGTGTACACGTCATCTGTGAGAGACTGCTCCATAACCCCAGGCGTTTTTTGTATAGTGTTTCACAGTTAATAGGGTTAGTTTATGTTTATCTTAATAGCATTGTCAATTATGAGTGAAATGTCCAAAAAAATCGGGTACAATATGGGGAATATTGGGAGGCAGGGAACCAATTATTTGGATTTACATTATTTCTTATGTGGGAAAATTACTTGGTATTCGACGTCACCACTGGAACCAATTAACGTCGAATACCAAGGCACCACTGTATCTGAAATGTATAGTAACTATAATGAAGGCTTTAAGCCCCGCCCCTTTCCCAATCACTTCCTGTCGTAGATATCTCTCAGAAATGTCTTTTCTTAAACAGATTGAGGACTTTTTGTCATTTTTTCTCTTCATTCTAATCCATAACTAGAAGAATATGACAGAAAAATTGCCCAAAATGATTATTGTACGATTCATGTTGGACTTTATAAAGAATATTTCATTTTTAATAAAACCCCATGCTACTTTCTTAATTAATTAAACAACAAATAATAAATGATATTCAAACAACAGTTTCTAAGTGTTTCTGCCGTGAAACGTTTTAATAATTAAGACTACATTTTTTGTGTGTACTTGCTTTATGCTGCAGGCAAATTCATACATGATTAGAATGAATAATCCTCATTTGAATAAATAAATTCATAAATAAGTCAACTTAAAAATAGCTGAACTGAACTGAACACGAGCGAGAGCTGCGGTAATATCGCGAGATTAGCTGTTGACCGACGAACGCGATTAGCAAAATCTCTGTCTGGCTAGTTAGTTTGTTAGCTAGTGAGCTAGCGTACCTTCATGGAGTTGTCGAGTGTTCTCGGACACTTGTTGCTCAGTGAGCAAAATCTGCTGATAGAGATTATCCAGACTCATATCATGAACGTCTGAAGTCATATTTTATTAGCAAATACTTTTAAAAAGTTCAGCTAAACGACTTGGTCAGAGAAGAAGTACCTCAGAGAGTGACGGCTTTAGCTCATTAGTGGCACGCGCCTACAAACCACCTATCACCTGCACGCGAAGTACCGTCACTGGGAATGAACGATTCTTTGTAGTGAATCAGCTGAGTCGACTCACCAGTCTTTCAATTGACAAACGACTCCATGGAGAACGGCTGTTTCGAAGTGTGAATGAATCGGCTCACTAAAAAGACCCAGTTCAAAGAGTCGAATCTGTTCCTTGCGACACATCAGTTGCTTTTATGAAAACCAAAGTGCTGTTTGAATCAAATGAGAAACAAATACTGAGAATGTGTTCAATTGGACTATTAAACCACTAAGATAACATGTTTTTTTGTTATTTATTGTCAGCTTAGTGGACATAAAAATATGACATGAGGAGAAAGAGGAATGCCTACATTACTTTATACACTTATACACTGAATTAGCCCTTGAGTTGCACAAATCAGATAATGATGGGGTTATTAGTGTGCTGCTACTACTACTACTACTACTACAGTGGTCCCACAGTACTCGAACTCATTAGAACTCGAATTTCTTAAAATTCGAACAAACCAGATCGGAAAAAAAATGACCTAGAACTCGATCTGAATCTCAGAAGCTGAACCGTGAACGCTGACCTAAGATAACTTGTATGCGGGGAAATGAGTCACGTGGCACGTCTCTCAGCGGAAACAAAGGGTAACGCTTCAGCGCGCGCGCTCCATACAGGCGGATCCATGACATACAAATTGTTTCGATACATTTATTTTCTTACTTTACAAATTACTGTTTTGATAAATGTGCTTAGATGTGTTTAGTATATGCTTGTTTTATCCTGTTCATTTTGTGTTTAAATGCTAAAAAAAACATATTTAGGTGTAATTTTTTGGGGCCGGGAACCAATTAATTGGTTTTCCATTATTTCTTATGGGGAAAATTCAATCAGAGTTCAAACTTCTTAGGATTCGAACCTGCGTTCTGAATAGTTCAAGTTATGAGGTACCACTGTACTTCTCCTTTCGGCTGTTCCCTTCAGGGGTCTCCATCTAACTCTATTCTTCATTGAACTCTATTCTCTTTTCTCACACTAGCTAACTTCATGTCCTCTTTCACTACATCCATAAATCTCCTTGTTGTTCTTCCTCTAGGTCTCCTGCCTGGTGGTTCCAACCTCAGCATACTTCGACCGATATATATTCCCTATCCCTCCTCTGTACATGTCCAAACCATCTCAGTCTGACCTCTCGAACTTTATCCCCAAAACATCTCACATGCGCTGTACCTCTGATGTACTCATTTCTGATCCTATCCGTTCTCATCACTCCCAAAGAGAACCTCAGCATTTATCTCTCCCTGCTCTAGCTCTTTCTCTTGACTTTTCCTCAGTGCCACGGTCTCTAGGCCATACAACATTGCTGCTCTCTCCACCGTCTTGTACACCTTTCCTTTCATTCTTGCTGATACTCTTTTATCACACAAAACCCCTGACACTTTCCTCCACCCGTTCCAAAGTGCTCGCACACGCTTCTTCACTTCTTTTCCAGGGATTACTAGTGTGTACTGGTTCACAATGTGCTTCCTAACCATATTCTGAAATAAAAAAAAGATTTCCAATAATCCACATGTACACTTTCTCACTCCTTGTCCTAACTGCAACATTGCCTGTAATTTATCACAGATGTGTGCCAAAGACTATTATTAAGAGCCAACAGTCTGTGTGTTGTTTTCACATTAATAAGCCCAGTCAGCATTGAATAAGCTTAATCCTGGACAACTTGTCACATCCTCCTTTATGTTCTCCAATTTCCAGAAAATGGTGTTTGATCCCAGGCCACGAGGCACATTAACGTGTGAATGCTCTCTCATGACTGAGGCTCCATCGATATCGACTCAGGCTTTTCATACGATTCAAAGTGATACCTTTTAGCCATTCTACTTCACTTCCAAGAGCTGCTTACTCATCGTGACTCTATGATTAAAACAGGATTTTCCTGACACAGGATCATGCACACACACACACACACACACACACACACACACACACACACACACACGTAAATCACAATCAGAATTGTCAATTATATCAATAGCAAGGGATACAAATCAGTCTGGTCATTAGAGTAGTAAATTTCCTGAGCACTGCTTGCCAAAAGTCCTGAAGTAAACATACGCTCGCCACTTAAAGCTCATTAGGATAGGAGAGAACCACTTTGATTTATATCTGCATTCGAACGTGGCTGTACTCCCTCGCAGATCTACAGTCAATCGACGGAGCGATTTGAAAAATATTAGACCATCCGGTCAGCTAAAATGCATCTGGATCAATCGACGGCATGTAAATTATCCAAGCTATGCTAAAGTCCAATATGTTACATGTGCAAATATGAATTTAATGGAGAAAAGTACTGTTAGTATGATTCCGATTCAATAGTATTCACTGTAGGGCTGGACTAGAGAGAGGAATCTTAATCCCGACAAGTGTGTGTTACACTAGTTATGAAAAACGTAAGGAATCAAACACTTGGAGGTATGCAGTTCTCAGAAAATATCCAACAAAGGCATGATGTGATAAAAGCAGAGTGTTTTAGTCTTACTTATTAATTAAAGAATGACACATCGAATGCTTATCCATTTA
Organism: Chrysichthys cranchii; assembly: GCA_030068335.1. Lineage (NCBI taxonomy): Eukaryota > Metazoa > Chordata > Actinopteri > Siluriformes > Claroteidae > Chrysichthys > Chrysichthys cranchii. The sequence goes on along the minus strand of JAQMCW010000037.1, from coordinate 25,970,287 downwards.
CAGTTACATTGCAAACAAGTTACATCCTGTTATTACTTCCACTACAGCCGTTATAAGAGTTGTCCTAAGGCTACATCTGCCTCAAGGTCTGACGTGTAGTGCGTTCTGACATGCTTTTCTGCTCCCCATGGTTGTAAAGCGTGGTTTGTGGCGTTCCCATAGTGTTCCTGTCAGTTCAAACCAACCTGGCTATTCTTCTCAGACCTTCTGCGTCAACAATATGTTCCTTTCATCAGAACTGCCACTCATTGGAGGTTTTACTCTGGAGACTGTTGTGTGTGAAAATCCCAGGAGATTAGCAGTTTCTGTAATACTCAAACCAGTCCATCTGGCCTGTCCACCAATGACAATGTGACTGGGATCATACATAAGGGTTCCCACTACCTATATACTGTATGTGCACTGCATAGGGTAGGAAATGTGCCCAGTACTGTACATGCAGCAATTTGATTCAGTCTCTCTCTCTCTCTCTCTCTCTCTCTCTCTCACTAGACTCCACTCTAAATAATTTCTCTGGCTGAATCCCAAATGGGCTCCTCATTCCCTCGAAAAGTGTATGTGTAGTGCACTTTATGATCAGCAGGGCACTATTTGACATTCAGCCAGAGTGAGGCAGACACCTACACCAATAGGTGGCAATCTCCACCAGTTTAATCCTACAACTCATGAGTGGACTAAAGCTCACACTTTTTTTTTTTTTGCTGCTAAAAGGTAAGTCAGCCAAATTAGCCAAATTTGGGAAGCCAAATCATTTACGAGCAAAGGCACACATTACATTTTAATATTCTGTATGGACTGCTTCTGTTCAGGTTATAAAAAAAGAGGGGGAGGGGAGGGGGTTTATTGTTGCATATAATATGAGGTACTTCCTGTGTGCAAGGTTTTCTCAGGCCAAATTAATAGCTAACTGTGACAAAGAGTGCTGAAATCAGACCAGAGCGTCTGACTTACATCATCATCTGAGCAGTGTGTCCCCGAGCATTTGGCTCTACAAATAGAAACTGACCTCAGAAGGACTGACTTCATAATTTTATCATCTAGGGGCCAGGGAAGACGAGTACGTTCTAAAGCCTGGAAGCAGTGTGTGTGTGTGTGTGTGTGTGTGTGTGTGTGTGTGTGTTTGGGGGTGGGGGGTGGTGGTGGTGGGGGGGCTCCTTGTGTTGGGTAACATGAACAGTTAATAAAAACAGTAGGGAATTTTGCAAAACAATATGGCAGCCAGAGTTGAACAGTAAGAAATGTGATTAAATGTGATCTGTTTCAGCATTTTTTTGTTAGCAGATTTTGGGCTCAGCAGAAGTTGATGTTCTCTAAAATGACGTAGAGTCGTAGAAGGCTGATATGTAAATTAAATTAAATTTAAAGCTAAATTAAATCCAAGTTCTTCTACTTTTTCTTCTACTTCTTGCTTTCTTTTATGCTTTCTTTTCTTGTTCTCCTTGTTCTTGTTCTTCTCCTGCTCTTTCTTTCTCTTCTTCCTGTTCTTCCTCTTAGCATTTTTATTATCCCTTTCTTATTATTATTATTATTATTATTATTATTATTATTATTATTATTGAGGAGTGAGTTTATAATAATCATCATCATCACTGTTGTCGTCATCATCATCATCATCATCGTTGTCGTTGTCATCGTAGTCGCCATAATAATAATAATAATAATAATAATAATAATAATCATCATCGTTGTCGTCGTCGTCATCATCATAATCATTGTCGTCATCGTCACAATTATTATTATTTTTATTAGTGAGGAGTGAGTTGATAATAATAATAATAATCATCGTCATCATCATCATCATCATCGTCATCGCAATAATAATAATTATTATTATTAATATTATTATAATTTTATTGTTATCATTATTTATTTATTTTATTATTATTATTATTATTAGGGATGACGGAGTTTAAAATAATAATAACAATAATAATAATAATCGTCATTATTATGTTATTATTATTATTATTATTATTATTATCAGCATCATAAATTATTATTATTGTTGTTATTATTATTGTTATTATTATTATTATTGTTGTTGTTGTTGCCTTCTTTCCCCCACCAGTCACGTGTTGGTATAAACAGGCTCCAAACGCACTCTCGTTTTGGGGAAACAGAAGTTAAAACCCTGCTGCGTCGAATTGCAGCGCGTGCGTAAAAAAAAAAAAGAGAGGGGGGAGGGAGGGAGGGGAGGAACAAAAAAAACCCGCTGAGGGCGCAGGAGCGCGCGCTCCCGTTTAGTGCCACACCGCGCGCTCAGCCGCGTGCTGCCTTCTCCGGAGAGTCTTTGGAGACGTGTGTGAGAGAGAGAGAGAGAGAGAGAGAGAGAGAGAGAGCCATCCGCGTGCCTCTGTTTTGGGTTTTTTGGGGGGATTTTTTTGTTTTGTTTTTTTGCTTTTTGTTTTTAAAGAAACCTCCCCTGATGCACGAGCACCGCGAGACCATCCCGTCCCAGCGCGTGCGGACCCCGGACCCTTATGCGCACCGGTGCTGCTTTAAGAGCTCACACTTCAGTGTCATTATTATTGTTATTATTGTTTCTTTTTTTGCTTGTGGGACTCCCACTTGTGTGGTGCGGGAAGAGGAGCGCGTGCGACGAGTGAGAGATGCTCCCACGGATGTGAAGAGCCGCGAGGGGGGTCTGTAATCACTCAACTGCTTTACACTTAGACACACGCACGCACGCACGCACTCACTCACGCACGCACGCGCGCGCACACACGCGCACACGCACACCGAGAGGACCGCGCGCGCTGGAAACGCAGCTCGGACCCATGATGATCGTCTCCACGGTCTGCGTGCTCTTTCCTCTGCTGGGTGAGTTCTCCCTGTCTCTGACACCGCACTTCAAAAATCAAACAACTTTTCTATGTATTTATGTATTTATTTATTTGTTTATTATTTTTTAAATATAATTACGGACGCATTTTGTAGCTCAACTCCCAAACTTTGGATAGTTTACACAGTTTCAGACATGTTGACATCCTGGTAAACTGTTACACTAAACGTACTCATTGATTGATTTATTAATTGATTTATTTATTATTCTTTCTTTCTTTTTTTTTTTTTTTTACTTCGATCTTTGTCGTCCTGGGCTTAAAAAGTCACACAATAGAATTCAGGACAACATGTGTCTGTCTGCTGGACAATACCCCATCACCTCGCTCCTCCTCGTCCTCTACATTTATCTTAATGCCCGGTGAGACCCGGGTCTTTGTTTTTCACTGCAGCAAACTGAATAGGAAAAAAAAAAATCTGTTTTGGGGTTTAATCTTTAAAGCAGCTTGTATGTGGTTAATCCTCTCCACGCGAATGTGTAGGAGTCTCATAAATACGACTGGGAACTTGGAAAATTCATTTTGTCTAACCCCCAAGGAGGAGGAGAGGCAGGGTATTTGCTTTATACAGGCGGTTAAATTAGTCCTAAATCAACTTGCGTGCAAGTCAATTAACTCCTAGGCTTCTGGATGCGGTGTAAATGGAGTACTGAAGGGTGACATGTTTCTGCGCACAGACGTCCTGCTGTCAGCGGAGAAGTCCGTGTTCGCTGCGGCCGGCCGAATGGACTGCGTCGGGGCCAGCGAGCTCTGCTTGAAGGAGTCGGGATGCAGCACCAAGTATCGGACTATGAGGCAGTGCGTAGCGGGGAAGGAGGGCAACATCAGCGCCGAGGGGAGGGACGAGTGCCGCAGCGCCCTGGAAGCACTCAAGCAGAGCCCACTGTACAACTGCAGGTGCAAAAGAGGCATGAAGAAGGAGAAGAACTGCCTGCGCATCTACTGGGGACTCTACCAACATTTACAAGGTGCGCAACACCAATGTGGATTGTGATGTATCGTTTCACGTTACTATAGAGCGCTATAGATCACCATAGTTAACAATGGGGAACTACAGATCATTGTAGGTAATGACCGAGCACTATCCAGCATTGTAGGTAACACAGTTGAACTATAGATCACTGTATGAGCACAGAAGATCACTATAGGTAACAATGGAGTGCTATAGGGCACCATAGGTAATGATGGAGCAATGTAGAGCACTATAGGTAGTGATGAAGCACTATAGATCGCTATCGGTGACAATGGTGCACTATAGATGACAATATGTCATTATAGATCATTACAGAGCACTACAGATCACACTTAAGTCATTATAGATCCATACGGAGCACTACAGCACTATAGGTAACAATGGAGCACTGTAGGGTACTTTACGTAACAGTGGAGAACTATAGATCACTACAGGTAACAATACAGCACTATAGATAACGAAGGAGCACTGCATTAGCACTCCAGGTATCGATGGGGCACTACAGGATACTTTACATGACAGTGGAGCACTATAGATCACTACAGGTAACAAGGTTGCTATAGGTAAACATGGAGCACTGTAGAGCACTATAGGTTACAATGGAGCACTATAGATCACTATAGGTTGCAATGGAGCAGTACAGATCACTATAGGTTACAGTGGAGCACTATAGATCACTATAGGTTACATTGGAGCACTATAGATCACTATAGGTTGCAATGGAGCACTATAGATCACTATATGTTGCAATGGAGCACTATAGATCACTATAGGTTGCAATGGAGCACTATAGATCACTATAGGTCGCAATGGAGCAATACAGATCACTAGAGGTAACGATGGCACACTATAGATGACAGTATATCATTATAGATCATTAAAGAGCACGACAGATCACACTAGATCACTATAGACGCCTGTAGTTCACTATAGCTCACGGTGTATCATTCCAGATCATTGTAGAACACTACAGAGCACACAAGATCAGTACAGGTGACCCTAGATCAGCACAGATCTCTATAGTACACTACAGATTGCAACAGCTCACAACAGATCACGACAGGTCAGAGTAAGTCATTATCGGTCACTAGAGATTGCACTAGATCAAGATAGACCACGAAATGGCACGAGAGCTCCTTATGGATCACACGGACTCAGTTTAGATCAATACAGAGATTTGACGTGGAACTATTTTCATTTCGTCTCCCTTTTAAGGCCTGTTTCATGATGCAGACAGGAAATCTTCCGAGGAAAAAGGGCACTTCGGTGAACCCTTCCTTTTTTGCTGGGAAGGTACTCTCTAGGGTACATGTTTGTGGACCATATATTTGTATATTTTACCTAGAAAGATCCATGCAGTGTACCCGTTAAAGGTTTCCAGGTGAAAGACACGTATGAGAGAGCGCAGAGGAACAAACCCACACATTGCCGTGCATGGGATAAAACACGTTGTGGTCAGTTCTTGGAACGAGCACTGTAGGTCGTAATTCCAGCGTGGCCATTTTGTTGTAAAGCACAGCAGCGTGTCTGGGTTATATCCTGGTCTCACACACACACACACACACACACACACAGAGGAAACTAAGTTAGAGTTTATCAAGTGTGAAGGCGTTTGATCTCTCAGCCTCTTGCACCGCTGACCAGTCTACGCGACCGGGCGGAAATTTAAATAACAGCCTGAAACGGTGCCGCAAAAACAAACGAACCACATATGGACGTGGCAATTTTGCTCCGATTCAAGTCACAGAACTTTAAACGCAGCGTTCTATTTTCAACCCTCACGTTTGTTTGCCCCACAGGAAATGATTTACTGGAGGAATCTCCTTACGAGCCCATGACCAGCCGTGCATCAGATGTATTTCGATTGGCGCCCATCTATTCAGGTAGGACTGGCTGATTATATTCACTATCTGGCATAGAGGCCGATTCTGCGTATGTGACTCGAAAACGAGTATCAGGTATTCTTGCTTCCTGTTTCCTGCTTTCCAACTTCCTTTTCTGTGACTGCATGCTATGGAACGCTGCATGAGGAGATATAGTTTGGACTGGGGTTTATTTCACGGGTACTTCATTACTAACGATGTGGAATGCTGGAGCCTGAGTGTGTGTGCGTGTTTGGTTTCTGATGTTGCTGTTTAAAACCGGCCTCTGGGTGGCACTGGTGCTCTCTATTTCACCACCAGATGAGCAGCGGAGCAGATGGTGAAGGCATAAGGGTTCACGGAACCGAGTCAAGTCGAACGTTTCGAAGTTACTCGTCTCAAGCAGACTAAATGTTGTCCTTTAGTGCGGTGAGTCAGAGACAGAGACGCGAGATGTAAATCCCGTAACTTTTCACGTCTTAGGGAGAGTGGCGTATTGGGGGTGTGTGAACCAAAAGATCAGGAAAATATCACCTGCATTCTGAGAGACATGAGCCATAGTGTTGTGCACAGCACTTCACAGCAGCCTATACGTCTACGCGTACATATAGATTTGTTTCTTTTGAACAGAAGCTGTTCCTTTAGCTGCCTGCAGCCGTTGAATTATAAAAATATATAAATAAATAAAGCTAATTTTCTTCATAGGCTAAATGTAGTTGATGCACAAGCAAATGTCCGATGCTTGAAGTTCGTGTCATTAAAGCCGCACGGATAATGTTACCAAGTGACGCTTAAAGCTACCGGATGAGCATCACTGCATGCTGAAATTACCATAAATTCTAGTGATAGTTATAAAATATCGATGATTAATTGGCGCCTTATTTTATGGAAATGATTTCCATGCATCCATGTGTAAAAATCAGCTAATATGCCTAATATTTGGACTTTCCAGTTCGTTTAATCGGCCTTCCGTTTCATGTAGTCTGGAATAATAGCTGTCAAGGACCACAAGGGGGCAATATATATATAAAAATATATATATTAAAAAAAATCTCCAGGCTAAATCTCGTGGCGCTTCCTGATCCGACACTGAATAAGCTTTTGTAACTTACATAATTATGGATTCGTCTGTTTATTTACACCAGTTTTTTTTTCCCCTAGCTGAAAAACGCTGACGCGTATCAATAAGCATCGAGAAAATGTTCTGATTATTGATTCATGAAAAAGTTACCAATCCCAAGCCTAACGCATTCGGTTATCGATAAAAATAGATGTATAAGTATGTTACGTAGCTAAAAGGAGTCGTCGTTCCAACTTGACTGTTAGCACCAAAAAACCTCTGGTGTTTCGGGCTGGAAGTTTTTGCGTGACGCTAACCTGGTAGCTATGACCTTTCCCTTGACGTTGGCCTTTTTTGAACGTTTTGGGAATCTGTTCTTGTGGATAGAACATTCGTAAATGCTGCACTTTACTGGAATATGTAATCGTCCCTATAGTAACTGATCTAGTCACAGGGACTTGTATGGTGGACACGCAACATAACTTAAGTCTGCTGAGAAACAGATTGTCACCGCGTGTTAATTTCCCAAAGGATATCGTTGATCTGGTGACGAGATGTTTATTTAAGATTCATGGAAGGAGTCTCCAGTGTCAGTGCTTTATAAGAGTTACGTTTTTGGTTGGTGACGGAACGAACTTTTTTTTTTTTTTTTTTTAGCTATTATAAGAGGTGTAATAACATAACAAAAACATGTTATGCGATGTGAAATGTAACAATAAACAGGTAAAAGTACAAGGCCTCATAATTTAATAAATGAAAATGTAAATCAAACACTCCAGGACATGAGGTTATGTAAAAAGATTCAAATACAGGGCGGGAACTGGAACTTTCATTGATGATGGGGTATTTTTTGTTTCCTATATATTGCCACATGTTTTTCCCGTTGATTATATCACAGGGCGTGCATGTGTAAACCAGTTTAGGAATGATCCTCAAAGTCTTTAAGTCCAAAATATGCATGCTGACAAATCCCCCTAAGAATCAACGATCCTGGCTTTTACTTTGCGAACAATTTTTAAGTTCATGACCTGAAGAAAACTTTTGTTCTCCTCAATGTCAATGTCACTGGAAGAAATAATAATAATAATAAAAAAAAAAAAAACCCTGAAAGAATCACCGAAAGAGCTCCCCTTAGGGAACGTGAGTCACCGAATAAAACACTGTGCTAATTAAAATAGCGTGCGCCACGCTACTTTTTTTTAACGTTTGACTCTCAGCAACTATGAGAACAGAGAGATTTAGGGAAAGCGCCTGGAATGCGAGATCGCTCCTTATTCCCCATTGAAAAGCTCTTGACTTTGATTGATGGCTGTGCTCTGAGGTTGCGATTCCTACGCTACAAAAGGAGTTACGTGTCGAGACGCCGCCGGAGACAGACACAATACGCTGGTGGAGTCTGGAGGGTTCGGGCCTCTGGCGTGCGCTGCCATCGCTTACGGCTCCGTCTCAGCAGTGACGGGTGGAAAAATTATGATTTGTTTGGGTTGGAATTAGTTCCGAACAGGCATGGGGTTGGCAATAAAGCACCATATTTATAAAAAGAAAAGTCAGGCTCGAGTCCAGAAGCTTGAATCCACTACTTAGAAATGTGTATATTTGTAGATTTGTTGTTGTTGTTGTTGTTGTTGTTGTTGTTGTTGTTGGCCTGAGGTTTAAATAACGTATTGATGTTTCTACCAAAGCGCTGCAGAATTCTCAAATCTGATTGGTTGGAGAACGGCAGCTCTGGCAGTCGTGGGTTTATGTTTTTGCGCTCATTCTAATGTGTTTTCTAAGGACCTAACTTGTTTGGGGGGTGTTCCGTAACTTTTAAAAGTAACTAAACGGATAAATATGATTTGTTTGGGTTGGAATTAGTTCCGAACAGGAATGGGGTTGGCAATAAAGCACCATATTTATAAAAACAAAGTCAGGCTCGAGTCCAGAAGCTTGAATGCACTACTTAGAAATGTGTACATTTGTTGTTGTTGGTCTGAGGTTTAAATAACGTATTGATGTTTATACCAAAGCGCTGCGGAATTCTCAAATCTGATTGGTTGGATGCAGACAGGAATCTTCTTGGCAGCTCTGGCAGTCGTGGGTTTATGTTTTTGCGCTCATTCTAATGTGTTTTCTAAGGAACTAACTTGTTTGGAGGGGTGTTCCGTAACTTTTAAAAGTAACTAAACGGATAAATATGATTTGTTTGGGTTGGAATTAGTTCCGGACAGGCATGGGGTTGGTAATAAAGCACCATATTTCCAAAGTCAGCCTCGAGTCCAGAAGCTTGAATCCACTACTTAGAAATGTGTAGATTTGTTGTTGTTGTTGTCGTTGTTGTTGTTGGCCTGAGGTTCAAATAACGTATTCATGTTTATACCAAAGCGCTGCAGAATTCTCAAATCTGATTGGTTGGAGAACGGCAGCTCTGGCAGTAACGGGTTCATGTTTTTGCGCTCATTCTAATGTGTTGTCTAAGGAACTAACTTGTTTGGGGGGTGTTCCGTAACTTTTAAAAGTAACTATAAACGGATAAATAGTCTAATGCGTTGATTTGCAATACATTGCCAAATTGCTGTGTGATATAACCATGTGATATTTTCCACACCGACAGCACCAAGTGTTCTTTACACAATGTTTAGAATAGTGGATAAAGTTCTGTTATAATGACCAGAGGGCTGAGGTCAGTTCCCCGGACTGCTTCTGTTGGCTTTTTGAGAAAGACCTTTAACCCTCAATTGCTCAGCTCTATCCTGGGATTGAATTCCATCTCAATTATAGGTCACTTTGTTGTCCGTGTTGCTGGAAAGCACGTGTAGCTTGTGGAAGCAGACACTGCGACCCCTGTGAACCTTAAACTTTAGTGTAATTTAAAAACCTAACATGCATGATGAGGCAAGATGTTTTGCCTTCAGCATACAGCATACAATACAGAATTAGCACACACCTTCTAATGACATAATAAAAGAAGCTTTCGGAGTGTAGCTTAGCGTGGTGAGCGACATCACACCCAAGGCAGTCGAGAGTCGGTGTTCACCCGCCGACTCTTCCCCCGCCCCGACTTCTACGCAATATTGATGGGATTTCCACTCAATTAAATAGCTTATCAGATGTCTCCTCCATTCTTCACACCGGACCGTGCGCTCCCACTCCCAAGAAGTGGCTTTAAAATAAACAAGTCAGAGCAGTTCCTGGATGAAAGGTCACGAATGCTGGAAGGAAGATGGACCAGGGTTGATCAAGGAGTACTCAGACAGCCATAAACACAAATGAAGCCTACCTCTGCTTCCTAATGGGCTGAAAGGTAAACAGAGGAGAACTATATTTAGTTTTAAATCAAGATCAACAGGATATGATTCACCTGGTTGTGCCCAAGGTTAAAAGCAAAGATTTAAAAACGCTATTTGGAACGCGAAAGAGATGTAAAGGGTAGAAGGACGGTTAGGGAAGGCAGGAATAAGTAAACAGTAGATATACTGGACATTATGTAGTGGACAATTTGAACGGGATTAGCTACAAACACGCCATACTTCAGGGTGGTTTCATGTACGATGGTGCACGGTATTTAAAGGAATACGGTTTAGCTAAAACATCAGAACCCTAAAATCCGTTCCCTCGCATGTAAAATAGTTCTCTTTGGTGCTTCTTTAGGTTTGTCCTGGAGCTACAAGGTTTCTGTGGGTATGGGACGCTGAAAGCTGAGCATCATTTTTATTAGTTGGTGTCCAGTCAGGGAGCGATTATGCTACTTTATTGTACACTAATAACTGCTAAGCATGTCGTATCATAATTGGCTAGCATCCAAACTTACGAAAATTGAATATTTTAACAAAGAAATTGGGTGAGCGTTGACATGGGGAAGTATTCTGTAAGTATTTATGGAAGGAATCTTTGTAAATGTCAGCAAGTTTTCCAGTTTGGGAGAGTTTTCAGGACAGACTTGAGCGTTGAGGCGTCTCGGTAGCATGACAGGAGCTAATTTGTTTCATGGAAATTCACTCACTGACTCATCTTCTGTTGCTTAATCCTGTTCAGGGGCGTGGGGGATAGCGGGAGCCAATCCCAGCAGACTTCGGGTGAGAGAGAGGCGGGGTCACACCCTGGGCAGGTCACCAATCCACTGCAGGGCGACACACAGAGACAGACAACCGTTCACACTCACATTCACTCCTACGGGTAATTTCGAGTCGCCAATTCGCCTAATCCCCTCTGTGCATGTCTTTGGACTGTAGGAGGAAACCGGAGTACTCGGAGGAAACCCACACGGACACGGGGAGAACATGCAAACTCCACACAGAAAGGCGCCCAGGTTGAATCCCGGTATCGAACCCAGGACCTAGCTATGAAAATTGGGAAAACCGGAAATTGTGGTATGACAGGAACAAAACACTCCAGGGTGCACATAGTGTGTCGGTTTTGGTTTTGTTAACCCTCTCGGTGGTGAAAAAAATCTTTTACTTTGCCCCCAGTGCGTAAATTTGGGCCGTCGCTTTGACTTTGCACCAGTAGAAACTGTTGAGGTGGTGTTATCTTTACACGATGCGGCAGAACGAGTGGACGTTTGACGAGTTTTTCCCCTTGTAGACGACCCTGCAGGGTCAGTTTTATGATCGCTAGAAGCCCTTGCAGTTCTGGTTTCACTCTCGCTATCCATCCCCGCATCGTCAAAATCATCGTCAGACAGGTCAGATACAGTATCTCATCCAGCACTAATTTCAGAACCTCCTCCTTGCTAAACTTTCCTTTCCGCGCCATTTTTACTGCATATCGTAATATAGCTTGTCAACAACGTGCTCCAGATGGGACTCTGACACACAACAGGAACAGTATATTACTAAAAATTACCTCGAGTTTCGCCGCCTAGCGAGTACAATTGAGCTATTTAATTTTGTCGACTTTTGTCGACGTGTATGCATGGCCGTAGCACCAGACCCCTACATGTCGACTTTAGTCGACTCCAGCCCCGAAAGGGTTAAAGCACTGTTTGAAAATCTCAGGGTAATTTCAGGGACAGACTTAATTCCCGGCTGCCGCCGATTCAAAAGAGAAACTTAAAAAGTAAAAATCACAGTGATTTCTGGAGGGAGCTGTGAAAAACCCTTGTAAGGTTTAGACTTTGATGAAACGTTCCCCCTCTCCTCACACAATTTCCTATTTCTTGTGAAGCACTGACCCATGTACAAGTCAGTCAGAACCCATTTCGTCCATTTCTCTGCCCCTCTCTCTCTCGCTCTCTCTTAAGATGCGAGTTGACTTTGTATTATTGGCACACCATTAGCTGCAGAGAGCAAAGGAGCTCAAACACACAGTACACAACTCCCTCTCACATTACCTCTCCATCAAGCACACACACACACGCGCGCGCAGTCACACCCCCACGTTTCACACGCGCCTATTTCAATCACACGCTCTTCCAAACCCGGCCAACCGGAAAAGCCTAGGAATCGCAGGCGGCTACTCAGTCGCGAAACAATGCACAATCCAGCCATTAAAACGCGCAAAAAAACGAAAGAAAAAAAAAATGTGGAAAAAGCCTAATTTGGTTTGACTTAAAATGTACACTTCAGAAAACAATGAAATCTATTGTCAGGAAATGCCCAGCATTGAATTATTGAGTTCGGGGACAGATTCATCGGTGCCGTCAGCCGCTTGTCATTTAGTGCTTACGAGGTCTTTGAGGAAAAATGGGACTGGGAAGAGAATGCGACACAAAGCATAATAGGCAGTGTGCTGAGTTGGTTGGATTGAAATTGCTTAAATTACGGGGTAGAGCTCAGAAGAGCGCGCGGCCATCAGACAATCTGTAAAAGCAACTAAGAATAAAGATGAGCCAGTTCTCAGATTCTCCAGAGATGAATTGAATTCTTATCATTATTATTATCATTCGTGCAATTGTCTGTCCTTCATGCTAAACATGCTAAAATCACATCATTCTGTCAAAGCGTTACGAAACGTAAACATATCACTACCCTTATGCTAATTTCTCATTTTTATTGTACGAAGAATGAAAAACCATCACTCCGTGGTCGCCATATAAGCCTAATATTTGGCAGTTTCAGTGCTACTTGCCAAAAAAAAAAATCTAGCATGGCAGGAAATGAGTTGCTAGAAGAAAAAGTTTTTTTGTGGTTTGTTTTTTCTTAGTTTTTTTTTTTTTTTAGAAAAGGAGAGAAACTGCAACGCTAAGTAAAGCTGGAGCAAGTTAATTACAAGGCACCGACATCTTTATTTTGTCCTGACAAAAATCAACATTAGCATGAGCACTCACTGGAGCAATTACCTTAATAAGATAATAATAAAAAAAAAAATTATTGAATTATTGACGCGTAAACAGGCCTCGAGGTAACCAAGTAACATTCTAAAACTTAGTGATGCAAATTAACAAACATCTTTTTGGTTTTTCCTTCAAAAACAAGCTGTGTTGGATGAGCTAGGTCGTGAGTGAGTGCTTGATTAGCATTAGCAGCTAAGAGGCAGTGCATTTATAACTCTATAAGATTTTTATTTCGTTTTTTAAGCACTGCAGTCATCGCCAGAACATAGGTGCTAATTAATTGACATCGTATTTAGCATAAAAAGATGGCTAATTTTCTCTAAAAGCAGCTCTGGTGGTAGTTCTGGCTGCAAGCTAAATCACAGGTTTGTTTTAATGAGCTACCTGGAATACGTTATCGGCGAACATGGTGACGTGGTGAAATGGTCTATGTGACAGTCAGATGTAAAGCTGCGACTGAGATTTCCTCCAGAGGAAAATCTTCCCCTGAGGATTCGTAATAACGCGAAAATTCTCTTATTCATATTTGGAGAGAGATAATAAGAACTTTGGTTATAGCGCGAGTGTGTGCGTGTGTGTGTGTGTGTTTGTACGGCATCAAGATTGGGGGATGGGGGACTGTGTGCATAAAAACATCTGTAGTGGCAACCTTCCAGACAAGGCACATGGCTTCGTAGCACATCCCGAATCTGAGGCGACGCTAAGAAGCTGTCAGGACGTTACGCTGCAGCAGAGTAGCGCTAATCACCTCCAGACTCCGAGCTCCTCTCAACAGATTTTCTCTCTTTATGTTCGCTCTCAGTGGAAAAAATAAAAACATAATTTTTTTCTTATACACTGTGAACATATGAGACGGTGTAGCTGGTGATTTTTAGTTCTTATTTATTTATTTATTTATTTATTCATTCATTCATTCATTCATTCATTCATTCTTTTTTAATTGCAGTTGATTTTTTATTATTATTATTAACAATCAAGGAAAAGAACATATCAGTTTCTGGCTGGAATATACATAACAGTGAAAGGAAAACACTGTTATGATGCTAATCATCAATATTTCATAACAGTTTTGTAGTTATGTACAGTGGAACCTCTGGTCACGAACTTGATCCCTTCTGAGACTCGTGACTTTGTTCGTGACCCCAGTCAGTGTTTCCAGTTGAAATGAATGTAAATACATTGAATGTGTTTCAGCCCTCAAAAACATGTTTTAAAGTGTATTATGGGTTTATGTGTGGCCATAAAATATAGAATAAAATGAAAATCACCTTAATTAGAGAAAAATAAACCTAAATGAAATAAACAGATGATTTTAATGCGCGTTCCCTTTGCGGTGG